>CM076571.1:139871841-140471841 GCA_034641835.2 Pinus albicaulis
AAGGGGGAAGGATAGTCTGGTTAGTAGTATTGTCTCAGTTACACAACGGGCCTGCCTTAAGCATCTTGTGGAAGCACTTGAGTGCTGAAATTTTTCATAACCACAACATCCCTCTCATGTCTGATCAACCTCCTCCATCAGATAGTTGTCACCCAGAGCCAGGATTCATTTTTCGTGCAAGGATGCCGGCTGCCACCCCTACCGAAACATCCGCCCCAACTGAGCCTGATGTTGAAGAAGTCCTGAAGGATGAGCCTAAGTTAGAAGAAGTCCCCCCTCCAAGGGCCATGAGGAAAGGCAAGGAGAAAGCACAAAGCTCGAGGAAACCCCCACAGGCGGAAAAAAGGCCCCGAATCTCCCTAAGACGTGCCAGTGCCCCGCCCTCAGAACACGATGACCAAGAGGGTACTCTGCTGGCTACCCCGATCAATTGGTTACCTCCCTTCGTTCGGCCACGAAGGCCATCTACACGAAGGCCGAAAAACTTGGATGGCTTGATCACCTACTTGCAAACCTCGCTGACCCCAAGAGAGGTCCCCATCCTCGGTGATCCCTGTGGACGCCTCCATGAGGTCATGTTCAATGATCATGACCTGGCGGACCATGACGCCCTCCCGGAATTATCTCCTACATTATACTTTGATACGATCCATGAGGATGATGGAATCACGGTAGTACCTCAGCACTGGGTATGCGACTTGGTAGGATCCAGACTCCTGAATCTACTCTGAATGCCCCACTTCGGCCATTACAACATCACAAATTGGTTGGCTCACCAGTTGCTCGCCCTCATTCACGATGGCTGCCTATGGATTTGTGAGAGAGTCCCTATTGATGCTGCGTTGTTCCACAAGATTATAGGCCTCTCGATGTAAGGACTGCACCCGCTAGCCTTAATCAGCTTATTGAAAGTGTTACCACGGTTGCTGAAGATCCGCCATCCCAGAATGATGCAGGGGCATTAGGCACAATAAAACAGTTTGTATTTAAGTAGACATAGGGGGGTCTTATGTTTTTAAATTCTTATATAATCCTTAAATAATTAGAGTGATTTTAATTATGGAGAGAAATTGTAAATGTTCCCAAGTAATTGGAGAACATAAGAGAAGTTGATTTGTTAGGAATGTGAAGAGTCAGTTTCAGTTCGTTTAGGGATTTAGGCTAATTTTAGGATTTGAGGATTCCAAGGGTTTTGTTGAGTCATTGAGGGAGCTGAATCGATTGATTATCAATTGGTATTATTGTAAGCCTCAATGGCATTCAGAGGATAGACCAGAAGATATGGAGAGGCAGAGTAGGAGATAGAGGGGCCATCGAATTGAAGATCTGGCCAAACAAGGAGTTTTGTAAGTGATTTGATTGTATAAATGAAAGAATATGTTTTAGTTTACATGAGTATAAATTGGTTTAAAATCTGTGTGAATGGAATTTGAATGCAAATAAGAAATTGTCTAAGAATGTGTGAATAATCTCTGTAATTGAGATTTTGAATGATGTTCTGTATATCATTAAAGCACTCGGTGTTAATGCCAACATTGAAATTTTGAGTTGAAGATTCGTTTTTATCCTTGGGGGGACTGTGGAAAGATTGTAACCATCGATCACTGAAAGGATCGATGGAAAAAATAGAGAAATCGAATCTAGAGGGGGATTGGAATCTACCCTGTTCAATTGGATGCGAGGTTTAAAGACTGATAGACAATGAAGGCTATATATTCGTTGTGTACATACATTGAACATAAGTCTGGGCTTTAAGCCATGAATGGAGGGTTTATGCCATTCATAAAGAATGGATTTATATTACAGTAACTGAGTATAGAGAAATGGTTATGCACTGTCTATGTGCCAGAGAGGAACATAGCGGAGATGTGCTACGGAAATACTAAGGAGGGTTTCGAAGGCATAGAGCTGTGGAGTATGAAACCAAGAAGAAGAGCTGATGAATGTGGAAAGGGAACCTGGTCTGTTCGCATATTGAATTGAAACATCGTGGAGGTAGAGCGATGGATTAAAGTGAATCCGAGTTTAGGTTAAAAAGCTGAAGGCAGAGTTTAACAAACAAAGGGATGGAACCTTGAGTAGAGAGAACCTTGAATAAATAGTAAAGGCAGTTTTTGGAATCCAAGAGTGGTCTTCGCATTACAAAAAGACGGTAAGTTGTTTTGTTAAAAAAACGTGATATCGGTTGCCAATTGACATGTGTCCTGGAGTGGTAATGTGAAACCACTTTTATCACATTTTTTTTGAGTGTTAAAGCCCGTGGTGAAAAAAAATGTGATTCCCGTCTAATCTCCAGTCAGTTGAGATCGACGACGTTCGCGTTGTCAAGTTGTGCGGATGATAACGAAATGTGTGGCAGTGTTCAATTGATAAGGTGGTTATTAAATAAGTTTGATTGAATATGTTTGCCGAGGGGAAGATTAACGATGTTTACTATGTTGATAGTTGGGTTTAACCAAAGTCTGAATGGTAACATGGTTCGAGCAGGCGTGCCACCATATCTTGGTTTTAGTCCAAATCGAACCTTAGAATAAATGAAATATCCGTGTAGCTCAATACATGTTACACCGTGAATGTTGAGAGATATGTGCATTCAAATAAATTGAGGGCGAAGTTTATTTCTTTGGGTTATTGCATTATTTGAATGATAATTCGAATATGCAATGAAATGGGTTCCTGTTATAGGGATTTTCTCCATTGTTAAGAAGGAGCTTCCACATATAGATTATAACCTGGGTTGAGGGGTGTGGTTTTACCACCATAAGAGATTTTAATTCAATATCTCAAATCAGAGATTTGAGATATAGAAGTTCCATACATGGTATTTGAGATTGCCCAGATTTTGAAATTGAGGACCATTTTGGGTTGTTGAAAAGAAAGGAATTATATATGCATAACTTGTGAATGAGAATGTGGGTTTTAAAATGAAATTGAAATTTTATATATGGACTGAGAGTGTGTAAGTGGGTTAGCTGGCTATCATTGTGGTATCAAATCTGGAATAGCTCTGTTTGGAATTTCAAGTTTTTTTTTTAATTAATTGCATGTATGAAAAGAAATCAGATTTTTGGAAACTGATAAAGATTGCAGCATACAGAGATGCAGTGCAGGTGAAAGAAGAAGCAAGATTATACAGAATATTGAAGGTGAGTTGATGAGAATTATTTAACTCTGGTTTGAAGGATCTATTTGCAAAATTTAGGTTGCCAACAGTTGTGGAATAAATTTTAGTAAAGTCAGATCACATCTTTGAGAGCAGTGATGAAAGAGTCCAACAAGGAATTCTGAGTGAAGAAGAAAGTGTGGCAGAACCTGGAGAATTCCCAACAGAGGTTGGATGAAATAAGAATAGATGTGTTCTTGATAAGTTGCAGATTGAAGCCTAGAGAGAGCAGAAGAGAGTGCTCAGAAGGTTCCAGCAGAAGGGGACCAGTACTTGCCAAAAGCCCAGGTCCGGAGGAAAGGATTGGTGAGGTAAGTGGCAGCAAGAGAGCTTGCTATTGTAGAGGCTTGGTGCAAATTGTAAGTGAAGAACTCATGATGGAGGAGAATACGACTTCCAAAAGTCATAGGAGAGATAGCAAAGGTTTTGAGAGAGGCCATAATAGAAGAGAGAAAGAAGATGCCAGGACAAATGGCATGAGGAAGAAATTCACTGATGCAAAATATTGGAAAGAGGTAGCTGAGATCAAAGAACAGTTTAATAAACTGGTAATGATGATAGAGGAAATCCAGAGAGTTGGTTGGCTCATGAAGAAGAAGGTAAAGTGGCATAGGCTACAGATGAAGAAAGAGTAGATGATACATGCTCAGCAGAAAGAGAGATTACTCAGGATGATTGAGTATTTTGAGAAGGACTTGAAGACTGAAACTTCAAGTGAGACCAAGAGGTCAAATGAATTTAAATCTGATGATTTTTGTATGTTAGCAGAAAAGGTGAGGAAACTTGAACAGAGGATAGATGTACAGTTGGAATGCACAGAACTTAGAGCAGCTGAATTGAGAATAGAAGTTTCTGTTTGTGAAGAAGAACATAATACAGATGAAGAATGGAGATCTACAAAAGATATTGTGAATCATGGTGAAGGCTTAAGCCAACAATAATTTTGTCTTGATGAAGAGGAAATCATTGATGATTTCTTGAGTTATTGGGAAAATCCAAATCATTTGGATGATGTAGAGCCTTGTATTTTTGTGACTGATAACTGTGATGTGATTACAGGTTTTGCAGAGGAGGATGAGAAATCTTGTGAGGCTACCACAAGTATGAATAAGTATCTCTCAGAAGATGAATACTCTGAAGTAAAATGCAGTATTGGAGAATTTCTCTTGACTGAAGGAAGAAGTGATGCATTTATGATGGAAACTGCTGCAACACAGGAAGAAATTCTTGTGAATGAAGAAGGAGAGGATCAGTTTGGAGAAATGATATGTGAAACACCAGTTGAGGCTGTTGGAGCTCCTGGTTTACAAACTGAGAGTTTGTGTATGAATGTAAGGATAGTGAATGGTGATGAAATACTCCAGAAATGCCACAAAGAAATTGCATTGCTGGAATATTTGTTGGAGAATTCAGAGTATGAAAGGGAGATTACAAAAGGCAGATTTCACTACAGTGAATAGGAAAACATCATGGAGGTAGATGGTGTGGATGAAAGACTTGTTGACAATCTTGGGAATTCTTTAGAGAATTCCTTGGAAAAAGGGAATCAACATACTGATGTGCTGATAGAGAAAGAAGGAATTTCAGGACAACATACTGAAATGTTGGTAGAGGAAAGAAAGGCACTAAGGCCTTATGATTTTTGTTTTAACAATGGTTTTATGAATGCAGATTTTGTTGATGCTGAAGAAAAATTGACACTGTTGGACAGTAAAATAAAAGAGGAGGAAAGTTCTGTGGAAGACTTTAATCCATGGAATGAAGAAATTGGATTGCTGGAGATTATGCTAAACAAACAGGATTCAATGCAGGAAGGAGAGCGTCAATTTCAAAATTGAAGATTGCAGAATGTGAAGATACAAAGGAATGAGGACAGTGGAGATTTTTTGAGTCTTGGAAAGGACTTAGGACTGCAGAAGAAAAAATTGGTGACTGGATCACCAATTGAGACCATTGGGTCTTGTAGTGTTGAATTTGACAATTTGACTATAATTTCAGGTGTTATAGAAGACAATTCATTTAATGAAATTGTAATGAATGAAGATGAATGTTGCCAAGCAAGATATGATGATGATTATATTTCAGAGGAAGATCAGATTGAGTTACTGCAACATAAGGAATTCATAAATTCCTTGTTTAATGAAAGAGATTGTTTCAATGGGGACATGACAATTTTGTCTGATGGTGATAAATGTGTTATTAATGAGGATAATGACAATTTGATTTTGTTAAATGGCCAAGTGGAAGGTGATGGAAAAATAACTGGAATTGTTGTAAAGAGGGAGGATCATAATTCTATTCTGATGAAAGATGATGAGATAGTGACAGCAGGAAACTTGACTTGTGATAAAGAAGAAGGTAGTGAAATTTGTGTAATGTTTTCCCAGATGAGATGACAGATCTGTGGCATAAGTTAAGTGTTCAAATTGTAAAGGCAGAGATGAATGAGAATGAAAAATTTCATTTTATTGAACCAGAGCAAGGAAACATCCTTGAGAAGGATGATGCAGAAGAGAGACTAGCTGACATTCTCGGGAACTATTTGGAGGATTGGAATAAGCATACTGATGTGCTGATGAAAGAGTAACAGATTGAAGTGTTGCTGGAAAGAATGTTAGAGCATAAAATTGAAGTGTTGCCGGAAGAGGAGAAAGAGACAATTTTTTTTTATGATTTTGGTGTTTTTTTTATGATTGCAGGTACTGATGGAAGGACTGAAGAATGTTTGGTCCAAGAGAAGAAAAGAGGTGATGAAAATGACTGGAAATTTAAATACCAGTCCAGAAAATTGCTGAAGTCAGAGAATAAAGAAATTTTCATAGATGACAATCAGGAAGAGTTTTATTGTTGCATAGAACAAGAGGGTATGGATGATTGGGTGGCAGCTAGGGAAACATTAAGGACTGAGCAAGTAAAAGCAACCACATGATTTTAGCAAGTGAAAGCAAGAGTTCAACAAATAAGAACTCAACAAGCAGAAGCAAAAGTAGAAGTTCAACAATCAAGATGGAGCAAATCCAACAGTCAGAAGATAAATTAGATTAGGAAATTGAATTAATAAGAAGATTGATGGTGAAAGTGTCTCAGAGGAAGGTAGCAGCAAGAAGACAAAGAAGCAGAAGTAGCAGCAAAAGAAGAAAAACAAGAGAATGTAAAAGTACAGTTAGTGGAGCAAGACAGAATAAGGTATGGAAGCTTGGAGAAGTGCAGAAGAAGAATATTGCAACAGATTATTAGTTGCAGAAAAAAGTGTGGGATCCAGGAAGACAAGGACTGAAACACATGATTAGGAGATCATGATAATTTTAACCTTGGGAGTCTGATGTAGGGGCATTAGGCACAATAAAAAACTTTGTATTTAAGTAGACATAGGGGGGTCTTATGTTTTAAATTCTTATGTAATCCTTGAATAATTAGAAAGATTTTAATTATGGAGAGAAATTGTAAATGTTCCCAAGTAATTGGAGAACATGAGAGAAGTTGATTTGTTAGGAATGTGAAGAGTAAGTTTCAATTCATTTAGGGATTTAGGCTAATTTTAGGATTTGAGGATTCCAAGGGTTTTGTTGAGTCATTGAGGGAGCTGAATCGAATGATTATCAATTGCTATAATTGTAAGCCTCAATGGCATTCAGAGGATAGACCAGAAGATCTGGAGAGGCAGAGTAGGAGATAGAGGGGCCATCGAATTGAAGATCTGGCCAAACAAGGAGTTTTGTAAGTGATTTCATTGTATAAATGAAATAATATGTTTCAGTTTACATGAGTATAAATTGGTTTAAACTCTGTGTAAATGGACTTTGAATGTCAATAAGCAATTGTCTAAGAATGTGTGAATAATCTCTATAACTGAGGTTTTGAATGATGTTCTATATATCATTAAAGAAATTGGTGTTAATGCCAACACTGAAATTTTGAGTTGAAGATTCGTTTTTATCCTTGGGGGGGCTATGGAAATATTGTAACCATCGATTACTGAAAGGATTGATGGAAACAATAGAGAAATCGAATCTAGAGGGGGATTGGAATCGACCCTATTCAATTGGATCCACAAAGGTTTAAGGACTGATAGACAACGAAGGCTATATATTTGTTGTGTACATACAGTGAACAAAAGTCTGGGCTTTAAGCCACACATGGAGGGTTTATGCCATTCATAAAGAATGGATTTGTATTACAATAACTGAGTATAGAGAAATGGTTATGCACTGTCTGTGTGCCAGAGAGGAACATAGCAGAACTGTGCTACGGAAACACTAAGGAGGGTTTCGAAGGTGTAGAGCTGTGGAGTATGAAATCGAGAAGAAGAGTTGATGAATGTGGAAAGGGAACATGGTCTGTTCACATATTGAAATGAAACATCGTGGAGGTAGAGCGATGGATTAAAGTGAATATGAGTTTAAGTTAAAAAGCTAAAGGCAGAGTTTAACAAATGGAGGGACAGAGCCTTGAGTAGAGGGAACCTTGAATAAACAGTAAAGGTGGTTTTCGGAATCCAAGAGTGGTCTTCGCGTTGCAAAAAGACGGTAAGTAGTTTTGTTAAAAAAAACACGATATCGGTTTCCAATTGACACGTGTCCTGGAGTGGTAATGTGAAACCACTTTTATCGCGTTTTTTTTTAGTGTTAAAGCCTGTGGTGAAAAAAATGTGATTCCCGTCCGATCTCTAGTCAGCTGAGATCGACGGAATTCACGTTGTCAAGTTGTGCGCATGATAACGAAATGTGTGGCAGTGTTCAATTGATAAGATGGTTATTAAATAAGTGTGATTGAATATGTGGGGCCGAGGGGAAGATTAAAGTTGTTTACTATGTTGATAGTTGGGTTTAACCAAAGGCTGAATGGTAACATGGTTCGAGCAGGTGTGCCACCATATCTTGGTTTTAGTCCAAATCGAACCTTAGAATAAATGAAATATCCGTGTAGCTCAATACATGTTACACCGTGAATGTTGAGAGATATATGCATTCAAATAAATTGAGGGTGAAGTTTATTTCTTTGGTTTATTGCATTATTCGAATGATAATTCGAATATGCAATGAAATGGGTTCCTGTTATAGGGTTTTTCTCCATTGTTAAGAAGGAGCTTCCACATATAGATTATAACCTGGGTTGAGGGGTCTAGTTTTACCACCATAAGAGATTTTAATTCAATATCTTAAATCAGATAGCTGAGATATAGAAGTTCCATACATGGTATTTGAGATTGCCCAGATTTTGAAATTGAGGACCATTTTGGGTTGTTGAAAAGAAAGGCATTGTATATGCATAACTTGTGAATGAGAATGCGGGTTTTAAAATGAAATTGAAATTTTATATATGGTCTGAGAATGTGTAAGTGGGTTAGCCGGCTATCACAAAAGCTGGTCGATCTTGCATAGAATGCTGCTGCCCAAAGTCAGGATGTACTCCCTCAACTTAGCAGTTCTCTTGATACCTTGCGTGCACAGATCGAAGCCGCACCACCACAGTGACTCGGGACGAGTCACAAGATTGTGTTGGGGGACTGTTGGAATAGGGTCTCCTAACAAGCTGTGAAACTGGTCCATTTTGAATATTTTTGATTAGATTTAGTCTAGCGCAGGGGTTTTGGGGCGGGTCAAAACCCCGAACGCATTGTAATGGGTAAAAGGGTAAACTAGGGGTCCGAAAACCATGGTTTGCGGACCATAGGAAAGTCTAGGCTATATTTTTATAAATAGAGGAGAATTTTTTATTGTAAAGGAAAAGAAACGGTAAGCTATTGATGCAATTTGTGGGTTAAGCTATCTGTTTGGGTTTGTGGGGAAAGGACTTCTGCTGGCTGTGTGCGCGGAGATCCAAGTCCAACTGTGTGTGGACCCTACTGCTGTGTGCGCAGGTTGGGAAGGGAATTATAAAGAAGAACTGATGAATGAATGAATAAGAACTATTGATAGAGCTGAATCTGTGAGTAATCTTGTGCGAATTGCTGATAAGTGCTGTATTGTGCATTTGCTGTCTTTAAGCTGCGAAGATCTGTGTAAGTGTGTTTCTGGATCTGGATCTATTCTGTTTTGTTATGAATGCTGTGTTATTATCATAAAAGCATATAATTATAGATCTAGTGAACGTGGATGCAAACATAGACCTAATTAAACTTGCGCAGAACAAGGTAATCTGGGAAATATAGGGTCGAGCGCAGCTCTGCTTACCTTACCCATCCTTTCTCAGGGTGTGGAAACCTGGTTCCAACACCCACCCATACTACTTCGGGTGAGACTTTGACCTGTGCAAGCAGGTCACTGCCGAAAGGGCTAGTAGTATAGGGGTTTGTTGGCCAACCTTGTACACCGAACCTGGGTCAAGACCCCTTAAGCCAACAAGAGCATGCAAAGGTCAAAGAGAAAGTGCCAAAGAAATTTGACAAAGAGGGGATTGGGTTCAAAGTTTCTTCTTGTGGGTTTCACAACGTATTGTCTTTGAAATGGGATTTTTCGTGGCGATGGCGATCACATTTGGTCAAGAGTCAAGCCAAGCACAAGGCGAGACATGCTAAACATCGTCATGTTGATAATGTTCGAGGTGAGAATAATTTAAAATTGTTAAAGTTTCCTTTGATTGACGACTGAGGAGGGAAAATGTTTATTTCTTAAAGGATAGTTTTTTGTTCTGCAAATTCTGGGAAATTGCAGCAAGATGGTATGTACAACAACAAGACTGGGTCTCCAAAATCAATGGAAAATATCAGTTTTCATGAAAAGCTCAAATTGTTGAAATCAGGAAAATTCCATTGGATTGAGACCAGAAGGGTGAGGGGGTTGTACCCTCATCCAAAGTTTCAGTAATAAAAGAGATTTTGGGGTTCTAAATCTTCCAGTGGTGAGGAGTGATCAGGTGCTCATAAATATGCTAAAAAATGAAAGTTATCGGAATGGCATGGAACCTGAATGACCATGTAGATCACGTTGTTTTGAATTCAAAACAACTCATTTCGCAGAAAATCGACACCGTATGCTCCCAGAAATGAGTTCTGTTCATTTTCCCAAACATGCAAAATTTTGAAAAAGGACAGCTGACTGGGAAAATTTTTGGGCCAGTGGCAGGTTTCCACGTGGCCTCTTGTGATTGGTCGAAAGTTAAATTTTTTAGGCCTACCACTGATTGCCACGTGGAAGGCCCTGAATGGTGTTGTATGGACGAATTTGATTGGTTGGATTATGGCCAACCACATGCTGCCATGTGGCTCAACCAAAGGCCACCATGTGGCAGTAGGGGGGCCACCAAAATTTGTTTGAAATCTGAACTGCACCTTTGCAAGGGTCGATACCGCAACCTCTTACCAAGCAACACAATGCCTTAACCGACGGGCCACCATGGTCGTTGTTTAAACCATGTGACACAAGCATTAATTAAATATAAGCGACGAAGGTATTGGGGGTAAGGTGCCAGGGCTTAACCCCCCCCATATTATATGCACATGACCTTTGCACCAGAACCATGGGTGCGGCGGAGGCGGAGAGGGCAATGCCCAATTTTTTTTAATTATTATTATTATTATTTTTAATTCGACCATAACAATATGGTTTAAAATTCGATTTTAGAAATTATTAGAAAAATTAACGCACCCACAATTTCCATTGAAAATTCCTCGAAATTACCTCTCCGTTAGTGAAATTCATGGTGAAATTGTAGGACGGTTCTAGATTTTTGGGAATTTGTAGATCGACCAGTAGAAAATCTAGGGAGGCTCATAATTTTTTCAATTTTTTACCAATTTAGGAGCAGAATGTTGCTAGAAAGGCATTTTTGATAGCTCTGAAGCTGCTGGAGCAGTGAAGCCATTTGAGCATCGTAAATGTATGTAATCACCATTTTGAGCATAATTATACAGGGCCAAGCCATTGGAAGCTGGACCAAGGAGACATATCCTAGGAGGGGTGAACTCCATTACTTGCTGTGTTGTGGTTATTTTTATGGTGTATTTGTCTGTTGTTTCTGCTATTTCAGAGTTGAAATTCATGCTTTATGTGTTTAAGAATTTAATATAAAGGCTTATAGAACTCAATTTTAACACTTGCAATTTATACATCCTCATGCACATTTACATTCAGATCTCATACAGATCAACATTTCAAAAAAGTTTCTTGTGATGAAAAATCTATACCTAAAATTAGAGATCTTCTTCTAAACTCTTGGGTGTAACTTTACACACTTTGAGCTTTTAGTTGTCTAAAATTCCGCCAATCCATAATATCATTCTGCATATAAGCTAATGGATAAAATTGTCTTCTTAGTCCAACAATGAAATCTATCCAAGAGGTTAAGACCTTACCATGATTTTTCATATCCTTTTGTGTTTTGGCTTCCCACCAAATCAAAGCAGCACTTTCCAACCTTAATGAAGCCAGCTGAATCTTTGTTTCATCATCTTTGATGTTTTGAATCCTGAAATATACTTCAATTTGAAGACCCCAATTATCAATGTTTTCAGCTTTAACTTCACGTTATACACAGGCAATTCGAATTTAATATCAAGTTTCAATAAGGGAGTTTTACCATAACCCTTTGGGGTATGTGGAGGTGTTTGAGTAAATGTTGTTCTAGAAGAGGATGAAGATGAATGTGAGGATGGAGGTGAAGATGATGGTGGTTTATCACCATTTATTTTTGAAGGCTTGTCATCATCTCCCCCAGAAGAACCCTCTCCTTTTGAAAGTTTGTAACTTTCACCTTGCAATCTTGAATTTCTCTCTTCATAGAGAAATTTCACCATTTCAGTCATGTCAAAGAATGATTTTCTAAAAGTCTTCTCATCCTCTATAATAATATAAGTCTACCCTTCATGTGACATACTTTCTTAAGCTTCAACTGTAATTTGAGGTATAATTTGTGGTGGAGATTGTGGAAAACTTTCTCTCCTTGTCCTTGACCTAACTTGAGGACTTGCAACCACAAGATTTCCTTCTCCTCTCTTGAGCTTCAACCTTGTAATTATCAGAAACACTTGCAAACAATTAAATCCCCACAACAACAAAGAAAACCAGTGCTCTGATACGAAACTTGATCTGTATATGTATGTGCTTGAGGATTGTATAAATTGCAGGTAAATTGAATGAGTTTTTATGGTACTTAAGTTAAATTATTTAACACATTTAAACATGAATTTAACTCATAAATTTCATAAAATAAAAAAGAAATAAATCCATAACAGTAACCAAAAAATAAAAAGTGATGAAGGAGTTCACCCCTCATGGGCTATGTCTCCTAGTCCAGCTTCCAATGCTTGACCCTCTTTCATTATGCTAATAAAATGATGATTAAAATGAGTTAAAGTGCTCATGATCAAATGGCTTCAAAACCTGCTCCAACATCTTCAAAGATATCCAAAATTCCTGTCTAGCCTCTTTCTACTCCCAAAAATACCAAAAACTGAGAAATTTATGCCTGTTTATCTCTTTTCTCCAATTATGTAGCTAAACTCCCCACAATTTGGCCCAAACCTAGAACGGATGCCCCAAGCATGGAAACTTCCCTCCAAACTTGGCATGATTCCCGCTCGGCGGGAGAATTTCTAGGATCAATAAGTTGGCCATTAAGGCCCCCGAATTTTGGCGTGGTCCTGGTCATGTGGGGTCCCATAGGAACTGGGGCTGGCCCCCTTTGCTGGAAATGTGCTTGACGATCAGGGTTGGGCACGTTCACATGGGATGGTGGACTGGCGGTTAAAGTTTATATGGTGCCATGATTAGGATGGTGGTTGGAAGGTTGTGTGGTTAATGCCACAATTTATATGGCATTCACTTAGGGTGGTGCATTAACACATTGTTTGAAGTCGTGGTTAGCCCCTAACCTTGGTCTTAGGACCGGGGTTGGGGGTTAACCATGGTCCCCACCCCCCATATCCTCTGCATTAAACGTTAAATATGGTTTTATGCCATAGTTTTAATAATTACCATGGTGGTGTGTTGGTTAGGCCTGTAGTTTTTGTTGTGCAGGTCTTGTGTTCAATCCTCAGTGGTGTTAACCTGACCCTAAAACCAAATTTTTTTTTCCACCGAGGTGCCACATGGTAGTCTCTCGCTGGAGCATGTGGCAACCTATGATTGGTCCATATCACCAACACTTCTAACCAGTAAAAATTCACCCAGTCAGCCCAAGAATCAAATGCCACTTGTCACACTATGTTTGGCTCTTGAAGCCCAGTCACCCTGCACAATCAACAGGCCCAGTCAGTTGTACAAACCACTGAATGGGTAGGCTGCACATTTTTTTTCCAAAATTTGCTTGTTTGGGAAATCAAACAAAACTCATTTTTGGGAGAATAAGGTGTCGATTTTTTGAGAAATACATTGTGCCAGATTTAGAACGATGAGATATACACAAGCACAAAAGTTTTGTTACATTCCAAGAAATTTTATTTTTGAGCACCAGATTATCCATTTAACTTTGACTTTTTTCCACTTTCCAAAAAATTTGACTAGCCATCACTCCCTCATACGAAGTCGGATTGAGGCGCCATTAGTACTATTGGAATCACAACGAATATTTGTTTGATCTAATGCCAGTTTTGCTAAGATCCATTGACTTCGCTTTTTGAGACATTAGGGATCCACCTAGATCAAATTGGCCCAATTACAAATATTAGCCCCTAAAATTTTCCATAACGGGTTCCATGTTTAAGGGAGACATAAATGACATTGTCACTTCTGCATATGGGATCCAACAGATTTCACCACTCTTCTTTTTTGGGGTGGGAATGGTATCTCCTTCATATATTAGCAAGTATGAAAGAGAATACAAGTTTGATAATGTCTTTTTATTTTTTAGAAGCCCAAACTAGACATAAAATTATGTTTGATATACTTTCTTCTTCATAGATTAATGAGCTCAAAGAAGAGGTAGTAGTATGCTTGGTATACTTTTCATATTTTTTAATGAGTGTAAGAAATGGTGAAAAGTTAGCTTGATGTGTTTCATTGTTTAATGAGTATGAAAATAAAGTAAAGTTAGCTCATCCTAGAGAAATGAATGGCATAAATAGGAAGCATCTAGTTCCATTGGTGGAACTACCCTAAGAAATATGAAGCAAAGAGGTTGGCAAGGTAAATCGTCTCATCGTAATAATATCTTTAGGAAGGGTAAAATCACCAAGCAAAAGAAAATGATGATGTTATACAAAAAGAGGTAAAATTTGAGTAAAATGGTGGTAAGAAAGAAAGGGAAAGAATATCTTAGTAGTATGAAAAATATGTTAGCATTAGTGAGCATCAATAATCACAAAGTAATAAAAAGTTTTTTAGGACCCTCCTTGGATTATGGACAGACTATAGAAGAGGAGAGTGTAATGAGGTTCGGTTCATGTCATGGTGTACATATAGGAGTCCTGGACCTACAAAAAGTTGCAACATGGAAACCAAAATGGAAATAGTGTGTTATTATAGGGCATCCATGAAGGGTAGGTTCTACTATTCAAGTTATGACGTGCAAGTAGAAAGAGGCTAATATTTCAAAATAATGAGATCAGATCTAAGGCACAATGAAGATGTCATAGATGTTCAATAATGAAAAAAATACACAAGGAAATACCTATCCCTATATTCTAATATGATAAATATAGACATAATATCTAGTAGATGTCGCAATAAAAACACTCTATCCTATAAAGACCATCGAGAAAGACTAGACGCATGGTTAAATCACAAATAAAACATGGATAAGGTAAAAACAAGACTATACATTTTTGAATATTTGTACTTTTTTTTTGGGATATGATGTGTTATCTATGTTTTGTTTGAATCTTACTTACAACCACTTCGAATGTGGGTGGAAATCCATGTTTTGTGTGCACACATGCTTGTATTAATGCTCAATTATTGTGACAAATTCCAACATACTATAGAGAACCAACATATGTAACCTCCATTAAGTCTCACCATGAGTGTGCCTATGAAAAGCTAGGAGTATCTTATTGACATATGCTAAATGAGAATCAAACATGATAAGCACCGAAGCAAAACAACCCACAGTCAAAAATAAAAAAAATGTTTATCACATACTAAAAAAAAACTAAAATACATAATACACAACCCGCAATGCAGTTTGATCAATTATTAAATATAATGCTCACTTCAAAGGACATGCTAATGATTCTTATTTATGTGTATGAACTCATAGGCCATTGTTAACAACATTTGGCACACCATGCCGAAGCAATGCCACATAGAGTTTAATTTCCACATTTCTAAAGGTTGATGTTGCAACGATAGCCTAAAATCATATTACTATCAAGAAATACTCGAGGACATAAAGGATGCGTGCTCTCATGAGGTATAGCTCCTTGATATTTGTCAACAAGATACAATAGATGCACAAGAAACTTGTTGATGAGGGAGTGAGGGGGTTGTAGTGGAAAATTCAATGGCATGTTTGGTACTATAATTCCAAGGATTAACTTGGTCCAAGAGTGGCCCTTCACTAGATGACCCAGGAAATTCCCTTTGGATCAATTCAATATTTTGTTTTGCAAGCTCCACCATTTTTAAATATAGGAGAATAGATTCATCATAAGGCATATCCTCCCTTGGCTTATCAATGGAATCCATGACCTCTAAGATGGTTATTGGTGAAAACAACTTAATAATGAGGGAGCCATGTGAAGTAGGTGGAGTGACAGTCTATGTGGGAAGGGTATACTGATCATATTCCATATTTTAATGGATTTTCTTATCAAAGTTAACGTTTGATGGTAAGATCACCATAGAGGCAATCTCTTCCACTATAAATGACATTTTCTCATCATACAAATCTACATCTGAAGGAGATGGCACCACCCAAGGGTCAATGGACCAATGTGATCCATTAGTGATGGAATATATAATATGTATGGTGTTAGTTTTTGTAGCATCATATCATTTTCTTATCTTGAAACGTTGAGGAGAGGATAAAACACAGGAGTTCTCCAAAACTCAAAAACCATTTCTAGAAATTCCGCTTGGAGATAGGTCAATTAAATTAGTTGACCATCAGTTAATTTTTTCTTAAGTCTAACTTAGGAAAATTGGTTAATTAATAGTAATTAATTGATAAATGTGAGAATTCTCTAGAAACTCACATAGATTGACTTGGATATTATCTCAATCATCGATTAAGTTCTAATATTGGTCATTGGAGTCCCAACTGAAGATTATAAGAATAGGTTGATGGGTAGATGTAAAAACACACAAGAGAGAGCCAACAATGCAAGTTAGAGCTAGCTACCATGAGAGTTCGAGCCAGACAGGGGAAACAAAGATACAAAGGGGAATAAACAATTATCCAGAGGAAGTTTTCTAGTTTTGAAGAGGCACAAAGAGAAGGAAAAATTTATTTCTCTAGGAGGCTACGCAGGGCCTGTGCAGAGCCTCAAAGAGGTAGTTTGATTTAGCTGACTTGGATGTGGATTTGGTTGCCAGAGGCTGAGAATATTTCCAAAATTCCAAGAGGATCATTTTGAAAGCAACAACATGCATGATGACTTGAGTAACAATAGTTCTGGGCTGAGCGTGTTACAAGTTTCAAAGAGGTGAGAAAAATATTGCAGAGAGGGTTTGGACGACTTGCTTGGAGTTGTCAGTTTGTGTTGGGATTGCTTGGAGAAGAGGGTAGTTTCCCTCAGTTGACTTTGATAGTATTTATCTAAGATTGGATAGCCAGTTGGGCACCCATATTTATTGTACTTAGAATTTCACTATTGCATAATAATAAAAACCCTCAGTTGCTGCACCAGTTTTCCCACATTGGGTTTTTCTGGGGTTAATTGTCAAAAAAAAATTGTGTCATATTTTATGTGTGTGTGCTTAAATTTCTCAATTTACAACATTTTTATTTCCAAAAGGTTTATTTATTTGGTGAATAAATTGCAGTGTGATTAATTTGATATTAATCAAAAAATTAATAAGGTTTTAATTAGTTAGGAGAATTAATTCTAGTTGTTCCATTTCAAGGAATTTTCACATGGTATCAAAGCATATTTGAAATAAAAGAAGCTCAGAGACAAAGAGGAAAAATTTGTTTTTCAGAGGGAGAAACATGATAATTTTTTCAGAAGTTGTGCAGTGCCTAGCCAAGCAGTGAAAATTGTTGGACATGGTTTTGATTTTCCAGTTGCAGGGTGGCAGGAAAGTTTGATTTGTCTGGGGAAGTGATTCTAATAGGCAGAGGGAGAATCATCTTATTATTTTCACAGATAATATTTCTTGTTTTGGAATAGAGGGTTTGCAACAAGTTTCTAGAGCAGATTTAGTGCTAGGTGAAAGAGGGAGATTTCTACCCCAAGTCGAGTTTTTGAAATGGACACACCTAAGCTTAGAGATCAGGACATAATTAGATGGTGCTTATAACTATATCATCTAGAAGGCCAGGCTGTGCTTTCTCCTAGATTCTAATTATCTAAAGACTTATGCAGATAACGTTGTGGTAGAACCTACAAACTAGAAAAAACTAGTGAATTTCATAAACAAATTAACCAAGGTGAAGCAGATGATTATCGATGGAGTTCGAGATCATATAGTATCACATATAACGACCAAGGATATATGGTATGCTATCACAGGGTTATATCAAAATCCTTCTAAGTAGTGGAAGATGTTCCTGAAGGAAAAGATGAGAAATGCTAGGATGCAAAAGGGTGAAGGCATTAACCCCTTTCTTAGTAGACTTCAAGATATATGGGATCATCTTGCAGTGATAGGAGAGACACCTCCACCTACATAAATGGTGAGTTTGGCCCTCAATAATTTCACCGAGGATTGGGAGAATGTCTTTCAAGGAATTATAGGATGAGATATGTTTCCTGGGTGGGATCAGATGTGGGTTGATCTATCACATGAGGAGATGAGGAAAAATCTAGTAAAGAGATCCATCAAGGGCTGTAACAATGAAGGATCAAAGGGTGTGAAGGAAAAAGAAAATGTGGCCCTTGCATTGAATGGGAAACCAAAAGGTTCTATTCAGGGACAAGGCTCACAGGGAGAGAAGAAGAAGAAGAAGGATTTGTCCAAGATCAAGTGCTTCAAGAGTGGAGAGTTTGGCCACTGCAGTACTCAGTGTCCTTAGAGGAAGAAGGAAAAGAAGGATAATCAAGATTAGGTGGAAAAATTCACAAATATAGGCCATGTATCCTCCAAATTGGAGGAAAAATTCGCCATGTATGCAACTACACCTCCAGAAGAGAGGTAGGGCGATATGGAGATTTGGTCCAAGAGTTGCGCAAAGATTTGGGAAAGGTCTGGTGAGGTGACCATCATATGATTTTTTCTCATGGATCATTACATTTGCTACAGAGGTCCACAATATTCAATATCACGAGGATATGTGTCAAGTGTAGTCAGTTTCAGAGTGACAGTTGCAGACTAGTTGCAATCAGATGATGAGAAGCATAGAGCAGTGCTGATAGCAAAGCAGGAGGCTCAATGGTGGAGTCAACAACAACGAAGATTTCCTAGTATAAGAACCAATATGATTCAAGACGATGATGTCAACTATGGGGGATTATTCACCATTTTTGGAGAAAAAAAAACTAGTTTTTCAACTCGAATTTTCAACTTATCTCCCCACGGTTTTACTCATATTTTAAGTGGGAACACTCGTTGGATGCATAATTTAATTTCTAATCCAAGGAGTACCCATGTTGCATACTTTCAATGGACCTTGATACGTGAAAAATGATAAATACTTGAAAAACGTTTTCACAATCACATTTTTCATGTATTTATCATTTTTCGTGTAGCAAGGTCCATCAAAAGTATGCAACATGGGTACTCCTTGGATGATGAATTAAATTCCACATCCAACGAGTGATGCCACTCAAAATTTGAGTAAAACCGCAGTGATATAAGTTGAAAAAGGAGTTTTTTTTCTTTTTTCCCTCTATATTTTGATGATATACTCTAATCTTACTTTATTATTTCCACTATTATTTTATAATATTCCTTAGGAGTACCATTTTAGACCTCAAAATTTCTTTAATGAGTAGCAGTTATAGGCTCATGAGACAGTTGTAGCACAAAGGCACAGTTGATTTAGTATTTTGGATGCTTCTCAATTACAATAGTTGCAGTAGCAACAACAATAGAGAGAGGTATTTATTGTTTTTTTGCAGTACATATGAAGAGTTGGCAGCAGTACAAGATGTACAATGTAGTGTCAACAACAACACATATACAACTTGGTTCATCTATAGTCAGTGGCAGATGAATCAGAGTTAGCGTAGTGGTTGGTGGACAGTGGCAGGCAACTACAATTTTCAGACATCAACAACGTCGAAGGAGGATGTTATGGAGACAGTTGGAGAACACCTTTACTAAGAGGGAGTGTTAGTTTTTGTAGCATCAGATGGTGTTCTTGTCTAGAAATTTTGTGGAGAGGCTAAAGCATAGGAGTTCTCCAAAACCCAAAAACCATTTCTGGAAATTCCACCTAGAGACATCTCAAATAAATTAATTGACCATCATTTAATTTTTTCATAAGTATAACTTAGGAAAACTAGTTAATTAATAGTAATTAATTGAGAAAGGTGAGAATTCTCTAGAAAATGACTCAAATCGACTTGGAGATGATCTCAACCATCGATTAATTTTTAATATTGGTCGCTGGAGTCCCAACTGGAGATTATAAGAAGAGGTCTATGGGTAGATGGAGAAGCACACAAGAGAGTCAACAATGTGATTTCCTTGGGTAGTTAAAGCTAGCCAAAAACAAAGTTTGAGCTAGAGAGGGGACATAAAGCTATAGAGGGGCATAGATAGTGATCCGAAGGAAATTTTCCGATTCCGGAGAGGTAAAGGGAGAAGGTCGAATTTATTTCTCTAGGAGGTTACGTAGAGCCTCAAAGAGGCAGTTTGATTTAAATGAGCTAGAGGTGGATTTAGTTTCCACAGGTTGAGAATATTTATAGAAGGTTGGGAGGATTGTTTCCAGAGCAGTAATAGGTAGTTTGACTTGAGTAGTAGTAGTTCCGGTCTGAGCTTGTGACAGGTTGCATAGAGGTGATAGAGAAGCCTGTGTAAAGGGTTTGGATGACTTTCTTGGAGTTGTCAGTTTGTGTCGGGATTTCTTAGATAAGAGAGTAATTTCCCTTAGTTGATTTTTCCATTATTTCTCTCTGATTGGATAGCCATTTGGGAATCCATATTTATTTTACTCATAATTTCATTGCTGAATAATAATAAAAACCCTCAGCTGCTACACTGATTTTCCACATTGGATTATTCTGGGGACGGCTGTCCAAAAGAAAATGTGTCATATTTTATGTGTGTGTGTTAGAATTTCTCAATTTATGAAATTTTTATTTCAACATTGTTTATTTTAATTGGTGAAGAAATTGTAGTGTAATTGATTCGATATTAATCATAAAATTAATAAATTGTTAAAATGTTAGGATAATTAATTTCAGTTGTTGCATTTCAAGGAATTATCACACATGGGAGAAATGGAAGTATCTGGTGGGGGCATTGGGAAGATACGAATGAGTTATGAGTTTTTGAATAATCTTATACCGATAGTCAATGGGTAAGAAGGCGTATCATCAACAATTGGTATAGTAGTACCACATGCAGTTTTCATAGTCATCGTGTAAAAATAAAGCTAATAAATTGTAACTCTCTTTCCTTGATGGGGGAAGTGAAGAACATAAAATATTGATGACACAATAGTCATAATGGCATAAAATCAACTATATCCAAGGAGAATATTATGATCAAGTGGGGTATTGACTACTTTGACATCAATATTGACAATTTTTCTCCCAATCTCAATGGAAAATGCTAGGAGAACACCCTTTTATTGGAAATTATTTCCATCAAAGGCCTAGTGATTAGTGGTTCATTGGATGATTGCTAGTGAACATATATCCTACCAAAATGACAAGCCCATGATATAAGTGGACGATCCCTCATCCACAAGTGTGTGATGAATATCCTTGGAAAATACAAAAACTTGGACTTAGAATGTTATTTGATGGGATAATTGATACAAAATTTCATCAAAATCAAACATAATGAGGTTGAAATTTGAAGGATCAACCCTTGATCTGATCGCAGTAAAAAAAGCTTTGCATTGCTTGGAGAAGCTTTGCAAAAACCTCCAAATAAGATATGGCACACATTGCATGGGCTAAATTCTTGATAATATTGTAGTTTTTGGTAGCCCGCGCATTAGGATTATGTGTTGAATAATGGAGAACACTCTTAAGTGGGTGTATCACAATGTCCAAAAAGTTATCTAACAAGAGAGGTCCATTATAGGGAGTGGGTATCATTGAATCCTTGGAAGAAGAACTACATTTAAGGAGTCTCATATTTTTTCGCTATCATAGTCAAATTCACTATCTCATTGTAGATAAGAACATGAGATGGGCCTCCTTGTTGAATTTTCCTTGCGATTACCCCAGGAAGAGGTGTAGAGAAATTTGAAATTGTTTGTTTGTGGTTTTTGGGTGGGGAATGTATTTGTCAGTATAGCAAGTTTCTAACTAGTTGATTGTTGCAAAAAAAAAGGATCTCATATATGTGTAAGCACTCATGGATAACATGGTCTCCATGACCTGACAACAAAGGAAGAATATTTTGACAAGATTGGACTTGGCAGAAATATTTCTGTTTACTCAAAACCCTTATTATAAGGAAGTGAAAAACTATTGGGAGGACTAGAATGATCAATTTTGGAGGATATGGAAACAAAAACAGCAGTGGCAGGAAACTCCGGATACACAGAAATGGGGATATTTTGATAAAGAGCTTCAAACAAAAAAAATTCCAATCCAGGCAGGTAATGATATATTGAGATGGGGATATAGGCCGAGAGGAATGTTCACAATTCAAGAAGCCTACCAGTTGCAGGCGAATCACAATGAAATTCTAGAAAATCGATTGTGGAAGAAAATTTGGTCTCTTAAGCATTGGCTGAAAATATAACACTTCTTGTGGCTTGTTGGGCATGGGCAAATTCTTAACTGGGACCAGTTGCAGAAACGGGGAATACATGTGCCGTCCTGCTACGTGATGTGTATTGAACAAGAAGAAAATGTGGAACACCTTCTCAATACCTATCAGGTGGTAGAACAAATGTGGTCAAATTTAAATACTTTATTTCCACAATCAGATAGAAAAAAAATACAATCTTCGACAAAGAATTGAACAATGGAGAAAGGGAGGATATTAGAGTTTAGTGGTGAAAAAAGCATGGAAACTTGCGGTGGGGTTTTTATTATGGTCCCAGTGGAAAGAAAGGAATAGAAGAATTTTTCAGAACCGTAGGTTAAAAAAAGAGGAAATTTGGAATATTACTTTAAAAGGAATATGAGAAAATATTCTATGAGAAAAATGGGAGCATGAGGACTGGGTAGCACACGGACTGGAAGGGAGAATCCTTCATCAGTTAAATTTGAAGGAAGAAATGCTTGCTTCTTCTTCTTGGAAACAACCACTGTCTGGGTATACCATAAGAAATGTTTTTTCCAGGCCACAATCGGGTTTTATAAAACTGAACTATGATGGGGCTTCAAAAGGGAATCCCAGCCAAGCGGGTGTTGTAGGTATTTTCCGAGATTGTACAGGAACAATTTTACAATTTTTTTCCATTGATCTAGGCTATGCTAAGAATAATGAATCAGAACTCTCAGCGGTGAAATTAGGATTAGAAATTGCGAGTCGTGAACATTATAATCGACTAGAAATAGAGGGGGATTCTACAATGGCTATTGGTATACTTAGAAAGCTTCAACAGGGGGCTAATTGGGAGGTAATCAGTAAAAGCTGGAGAACTACAAGATTAGTGTAGGAAATTAAGAAGATATTTGGAGGAATCAAATACATGGTACCTTTTCACGTGAGAAGACAAGGTAACAAAGTGGTGGACTGTCTGGAAAATTGGGCCTGCAATACTTGTGATAGATTTCTTGATCGGCCATTGCGACAGGAGCTGCAAGCAGAGATGATTGATCTTTGGGGTATTGTTTCAGAGGATCGAAATTCTGTAGGAAGGGACCACATCATTCCCCAATCAGGGTGTAATATGATGGTGAGGGAGCTAGGTGTTCTTCTTGGTGGACGCACCCTACCGTGTGGGGAGGAAGGACGCCAACGTGGCTGTCGCATGCAGAACGTGCCTAAGGTGGGTCGGTGGGCGGGTTGAAAGGAAAACTATCATCTACGGTAATAAATGCATTTCATCAGTTGCGTTCACCAGCTGGGTAATCCAGCGAGGATGTCAGAGAATCTTGGGGAAAAGCGCCGACAGAAGGGTAATACAAGTGGAAAGGTAAGGTTTTTAGTTTTGTGGTTGTTTTGCGAAGTTCGTTAAGCGTACAGAGGAGAACATAGCCGAAGATGTAGGGTGACGGTGCGGGAGGTTATTCAGTATGTTTCATTTTTCCTCTCTGTGCAATTGCCAAAGGTATCAAATTATTTTCGAATGCAGAAAATTGTCATGGTGTTTTTAGATTATTTGTTTAAATGGTGGATTGTTCTGTCTTGGTCTGTTTAAATGCCGAAAGTTTCAGAAGCTGGTTGCATGCAGAAAATAGTCATGGGGTTTTTGGTTTTCTTGTATAAAAATTGTTCTGATTTAGTACGGAAAGAATGTTGCTGTTGGGGAATGTGGTTGGTCTCTCTGCAAGCTGTTTCTGTCTTTAGCTTGCCAGTTGTGTTGCTTTTAGACTATTTATATAAATGGTGGTTTTCTCGGTTTCAGTCTTGGTCTGGGCAAATGCTGAAATTTTCAGATGTTCGTTGCATGTAGAAAATAGTCATGGGGTTTTTGGATTTTTTGTATAAAAGTACTTTTGTTATATTCTAGAAAGAATGTTGCTGTTGGGGAATGGGGTTGGCTTCAGTCTCTGTCTTTAACTTGCCAGTAATTGAATTTTACTCTGTTCAGAATTTGGGAAGAATGTTGCATAATTTTAAGAAGATATTGTTGGACAATGATAAACTTGTTCTGCTTATTTCTATGATTATGAGCTTTATGCCGTTGCTTAAGGCCTTCTGCTGCTTTTTCTTAAATGGTTTACTTCTTATTTGGGTTGGCGGTTTTCGATTATGGCCATAGATAACTGGGAGTGAGTTAGCCGTTTGGAAGTTGGTTTGTAGGAGTTCTGAATGAACGATGGTCAATTGTGGGTTGCAAATCTGGGTTGTTTATAAGTGGAGTAGTTATATATCCCAATCTCTCTATTTTGTTTTCAGGGTTTCGCTTCTGGTAATAAAACTTGTGGCTTTTTTTAGATTGGGTAATGGAAAAGGTCTGTCTTCCAGTTTACAAAACTCCTATTTTTTTAGTTTTCTAATATGTATCTGTCCTGGATATGTTGTTTGGTTGTTAGTATCAGAAGAGTCCCTTCCTGGTTTTTCTAAGATGGTGAAGAAAACTCGAGGTAGGAAGCCAAATGGAGATAAAGGCAAGAAGCCTATCTCTCATCAGCCTGTGAAAAGAGGAAGGAAATCAACAAAGCAACTCCTGGAGCTGCTAGTACAAACGTTCGCAACAAATATTCCCAATTCTGTTAAATCTCGCATTTATGGTTGGGAAACTGAGGCATTAAACAAAATGGATGTGGAGGATGATATGGCATTCGAAGATCTACAGAATTTTGTTGTTGATCCAGGGCATACTTGTGGACGTATTTCTCTGTTCCAGCGTTCAATTAGAAATTATTGGCTGATAAAATTTTTGTTAGAAAAAGTAGTTATGTCGACTCAAGAGATAGTAGAATCCAAGCTGGAGTCTACTTTGGTCGATATTAATAGAAATATTTAGGAAATTAATCTCTGTCAGTTGCATCAGTATGCTAGACTAGGCAGGATGGAGAAGGATATAAAATCATCGTAGCAGGTTGAAATTCCTGGTTCCAGTGCCAAATACCCTATCCTTGTGGAGTCAGAAGATGATTAATGTTATCAGTTACTCTTTTTTAGCGACTAGTTTCCTTTTATGTAAATGATAGTATTTATAGACTTAGATATTAAGTATCATCAAATTTTGTACAACTTATTAAGTCTTTTTATGTTTTGGTTGACATACATTGCACTTATATGGCTAACAGACCTGGTTTCCTACAGGCAGGTTGAGGTCTAATTTTTTGTATCCTTGTTGCCAAAAAAACAAAAAAAATCAAATAAACAAACATGGTCTCCATGAAAAATATTGCAAATAAATTTGACCTTTTATTTCTTTTCAATTGTTCCCTTACCCATGTTGATTTGGGTTATGTAGTCCCTTGAGTGTTTTTAGAAGTGCCATTTTTATTAATTTTTTTCTTTTTGTTGTCAGGTTGTTGAGGATTCTTTGATTATGTGAATTACCCTGAATACACCTCAATGATTTTTTCCAAAGAAAAAATCAAACTTTTCACATTAAAACAAAAAGTTACATTGCACATGCATTGAATCATTTCTTGGTCTGGGAAATAGCCCTCCAAAGATATGACCGTTTTTAACAGCCCATCCAAAAACCACCTAATAATAAACACGGTTTTAAATTGTGTTCTATTTTCCTTCCCAACCGAGGGGAGATCGCCAAAAATGATCGGCCTGTTTTGCCTCCACACTTGTTCCCGAGCCTCCTCTTATGAGGAAAAAGCAACCCAAACATGAACAATGTAGTATCCATGATATCGTTTAAATTTTGTTTTCAAAAAATAAAGTTTTTGCTAGAAAAATAATGTTATAATAGTATTTTTGAACATATATAAAGAAAAAATAAACAACTACAAAATGTATAATAACCAACGAAAGAGGCTAGATATAAAATTTCTTGGAAAAATGGAGGGATATTCGTGACCACAGGGCCTTCCGACCCTATTTCTAAAATCCTCCAGCTGCCGAGATTCTGATGTACACACTCCTTATAAAGGAGGTCTGCCGCGACGTTACGTTCCCTGTAATGTGACACACAACAATGTAAGTAAAACAATCCTTCAATAACCACAGTTACTCAAGAGTAGGACTTAATAAAATATTTTGACAAATAAACTCGTTTAACCATTGGATGATGTTAGTTGAATCTCCAAAAATCTGAACTGAAGTTATCCCCATATGAGAGAGCCAGCATAAAAGAGTGTGGAGAGCTTTAATATCTGCATAGTTGTTTGTCCCAAGACCAAGTCCAATGGAGGCCTTCAATCTCTTTTCCTCGCTTAAGTGAATCACAAGCCCTACCCCACAAATGTTATCAGGACTAGAGGCACCATCAAAGTAGGACCATGTGATGTCTCCCCTTATCTGCTTAGGGATGATTATCATTTTTTTTTCTTTTGTGGTCTGTTGAGGCAGTGGTTCAAAGACGGAAACAATTTCCAGGGCTACAGAGTAGAAATTTATCTCATTGTCTCTGAAGATAGTTATGTTCCTTGCTAACCAAAGACCCTAGGAAATAAGCAATGGGATTGATTTGGCTTTCTCCTCTTGAAAATTGTTCCACCAATTCTTCCAAGCATCCTTTATCAAGTTCCCTTCCCAAATTTGTGTGATGCCGACCAGGTTCCTGAATTCCTCCCACACCAATTTACTGTAAGGGCAGTGAATGATCAAATGAGGGACAAATTCAGTAGCTGATTTATAGAGTGAACATATTCCCAAACCCTCCTCTATTCTTTTTTGTAAGTTGTCCTAGGTGGGCACCTTATTTTGGAGCAAGCACCAGAAGAATTGTCAGCTGTTGGCTAGACACTTCAATTTCCAGAGTGATTTGACCCACCAATCAGGGATTTTCAATCCCTTCTTCTCCATAGGGTATGCATATCCAATCTTAGGTGTTTATTTTCCTGAAGGGGCATGAGTCCACCTGAATTCATCTGAGATTTCACGCACGCAGATGAACGTTTGATCTAATAAGCTCGTCGGTATATTGTTTCCACACCTCCATCCACATAGGGTGCAAATGCAAATCTTCTCCTGTCATCCACCCTTGCTGCCATATGGTTGTGGATCCTGTTTTTTATACTTTGTTTAGGAAGAAGAGGCATTTTTTTGATAAATGATTCATGATCTCTTCTGATAGCGCATACCCCACATTGCATCCTACCCAAGGATCCAATCCTAGCCATATTTGTTGAGACCTTCCTCAATGATTTTTATGGATCCTAGGGTAGCCCTCCATATCACCGAGCCTTTCGAGGAATTTTTTTCAAGGGTCCTCAGCCAATTGATTAGAGGCCTTGGATTGATGTGATTTCTTCTCATTACCGTGGTCTAGACAGAATACTTAGCCAATAAATTCCATCCCATTTTGGTAGCTAGGGATGACACGAAAAAGGGAAGCTCCTTTATTCCCCATCCTCCCCACTCTTTTGGCCTAGCTATCCTCTCCCATGCCACCCATGGGAGTACAACTTCCTCCTTTGTGCCTACCCATAAGAATTTATATCATATTTTCCGAATTCTCTCCATAATTCCTTTAGGCATCCATGAGAGCATAACCCAAAAGACTGGGATAGCCATTAGAATTGACTTGACTAGGACCAACCTACCTACTCTTGACAACCACTTATAACTCGAGCACTTGATTTTTTTTTTCAATTTTGGCCACCATCCACAACCAGTCTGTGATTCTGTATGAGTCTGGCTTGGGATGAAACCCAAGATATCTGAAGCTTTCGTTCATATGATTTAATTTGAAGGGAAGATCACCTGATATTCTTCTATATTCCTCACCTATGAGGCCTTCAATTATAATATATGAATTTTGAAAATTCATACTCATGCCCGTGGAAATTAGGAAGAGGTTCAAGGAGGACTTGATATGGAGAATGTCCCTTCTGCTACCATCACTAAATAAGAGGATATCATCCACAAACATCAAATGTGTGATTTTTAGATTTGTGGCCACTTCAATCCCTTGGATATCCCCTTTCCTCTTGGCCTCCAATATTATCTGAGTTTGACCTTATGCAGCCAATAAGAAGAGTAAAGGTGAGAGAGGGAAACCCTGGCACTATTCTCTTTCACTCTTAAAAAAAGGGGAGCTATCTCCATTTATCAATACATCAAAGCTTATATCAGTAATACACCCCATCACCCAGCAGATACAATCATAATGGAAACCCAGATGAGTTAGCAAAAATCTAATATAAATCCAGCTTATTTTGTCATAAGCCTTTGATAAATCGGTCTTTATGATCAAACCTTTCCTTCTGAACCTTTTCATACTATGCATGAATTCTTGAGCTACTCAAATGGATTTTTGAATCTCCCTACCATCCATTAAAGCAAATTGTTCCTTGGAGATATTCTTGGAAAGAATTGGTTTAAGCCTTTCAATTATAACCTTTGCTATGATTTTGTATAGGTAGTTACAGAGAGAGATAGGAAAAAAGTATTCGAAGTAGCCCAGATCATCCAATTTAGGAATTAGAGCAATGAATTTTGAGTTCAGGGGTTCCAGAATGTCTCCCTTCATTCTTGATTCTTCCACCACAACTGTAAGGTCATCCCCTAGTGATTCAAATAAATGTTTGTAAAATTCTACTGTCCATCCATCCGGCCTTGGGATTTTATCCTTTTCCATGGCTTTTAGGAATCCTTCCACTTCCTCCTTGGAAACCAGGAAAATTAGCATCTCATTCTCCTCTTCTTAGATGTATCTAAGAAATGGTTGTGTTGCTTTGACTAATTCTGCAATGGTAGTTTCCCTCTGGGCTTTATATAGGTTCCTATAGTAATTCTTTCCAATCGATGCCAGGTCTCCAAAAGATTTAGCTATCCTGTCGTCCTCTGTTCTCATCCCTCAGATTGTATTTAAGTTCTTCCGACCCTTAAAATACTTGTGGAAGAAATTGGAAATTTCGTCTCCGAAGGAAAACCATATAGCCCTACTCTTTTGCCTCCCCTGTTCCTCCCTTCCCAGCATAATCTTCCTTCTTTCAATTTCGAGGCATTTGAACAGGGAAAAAATTGAAAATGCTCACCCTCTGTTGAGAGTGAACGAAAACTTCCAATGCCTCGAAAATGCTGTCTGGGACCACCACCTATCCATCTGCAAGGATCCCATTTGCACCGTACAGGTTCAGGCCTACTGGAGCCTCCACCATACACCTCGATGATATGCTTGGGAACTAAATATTTTTGAGATCTAGGCATAGTAGTTGGGGCCTATGATGAAACAATAATTTGGCTCAATTGAACATCTAACTCGCTTATGGAATATGTGAACTTGGAACCGACCATGCCATTAGCACGTGGTCCAAATTTAGGATGAAGATCAATTGATGGATGAGGATAGTTAGGAATGGAATCATATAGTGTGAGCAACTGTGAATAGATAAATTTGAGAGGTTGGGCATGTAGAATTTTCTAGTTAATAAAAGCCCCAACCATCACAACATCCTTACTAATTTGGGGTAGAAAGTATCATGTGAACTAATCTTTCAGCAACCAGTCAATAATCTTGGTCCTAACCAACCACTTACGTCACCGCCACTCATGAATGTGATTAGAAATGTCAAAAGGGTATTATGTTGAAGGTGGACAAGAGATCGATTCTGATCTCTTGTGTTAAAGGTAACTCGAAATGGTTCAAGAATGTTTGCACCAAGGTAGAAAAATTGTGATATGATGCCTAATCTATTTCAATATACCATTTTTTGCAATACTAATTAGGATATTATAGAAGAGACACAATCAAATATCTTTGTCTATTAAAGATTTTTATAAATTCCATAGGTGATAAGTGGTATTGTACATTATCGAGTTCTCTCTTGGCTCTCAATAAAACTTAGGAATGCTATAAGGTGAGTTAATGGGCATATGTGGCCATTGTGGGTCATGACACATGGGATTGTTTGTAATTTTATCCATGAGGTCCAAAAAATCAAGAGATATAAAAAACAAAAGTTGGTTTTGAACCAATGAGTCTAAAGGGAGAGATGGAACTTAAGACGAACCTTGTTGTCTTCCCATAATGTGGTTTTTGGCGGTAGTTGGATTATCAAAGGGATTAGTATCCCTAAGTTTGGAAGGCCCTGGACCACACAAAGTGGTAAAAGTATTATTAAATCCAAGGGGTTTTCCCTTTGGGACAAAGGGACTCCCAAAAGCATGATTGTCAATGGGATCTTATTCGTCTCTTGAAGAATAAATTATTGAAGTGAAAGCACCCTAATATATAGGAACATTAGTGGGAAAAATGGTTCTATTAGGGGCATTTATCCTTGATGAGTGGATCCCAACAAAGGCACTTTGGCCACCAAGGAATGGATTTCCTCCAAAAACACTATTGCCCATAAATTAATAGGAATAGGCATAGATCCATTTGGAAGACTCCCTATAAATGCTTGTCCCAATCTCAAAAAGGGAATATTAACCATAGTGATAGTAGAGATAGGTTGGAAACACCCAAATTCAAGTTGTGAGGTCTAACCTATCCTCATACCAAATACAAATCTAGTAGGAGGCAAGGACACAAAAATACTAGGAAGATTAATTGGGCTTGTATGCACAACCAATGGGTATGCCCCAAAGAGAGAATGGTGATGTAAAATCAGTCAAAGGAATAGGAACCATCACATTAATCGAAGGTAATGATTACATCATAGTAGACATCTCTGAGATACTTGGTGAAGATGATCTAGTCTTCCCCATTGTGAAGCCTTTTATCTCACCAACCATGGGATGAGACAATAGTGAATAAGGGCATAAAAAATATTACTCACCCAGATAAGCACAGGGTCAAGAATATCAACCAAATGATGGTTTATGTTGACTGGAAAAATTTTGTCTACCACTTTGAGGATAAGCTTTGATCTCACCAACCATGGGATGAGGGAATAGTTAAAAAGGGAATAAAAAATTATCACTCACTTAAATAAGCACAGGTTCAATAAGATAAACCAAAGGATGGTTTATATTGACTAGCATACTTTCGTCTACCACTTCGAGGATAACCTGCTTCCCCCCTCCCCCTTCTTAACAAAAACGATCGTTTTGGGCCCTTCGAGATCTAAGTCCTTCGATATCTAAATTTAATCCTATGTCTCAATAATGATGGGGTCTCCTCTTATGGAGAAAGGTTTTGAAGTCTTCGATACTAACAAATAGTTTTGTTAGCCACATTAAATATATATGTTTATTAATGACACTAGAAAACCCTATGGCTAACTAGACTTAAATCGAAGAGAAAAACCCTAATAAAATATAAAACATAACACATGTAAACCAAATGGATGTAGGGGAATTTCAGAGACCAATATGGGATGATCAGGGACAAAATCCAATCAATGAAGGTAACAAAAAATATTACACTAGCCTCCCTATACTAGTCTTTACCGACACAAGTGACATCTTGAGTGCTATGAAGTATCACCCCCAAAGAGCACTAATATGATGATGTAATGTCTATCTTAGGCATTGAAAACACTTCCCACCCATAGACACATATGTAGGTTCTCTAAAGAATGGAAACTAAGGTACAACCTCACAATTGAACAATCGAGGGGGATAATCATGGGTTTGGACCACACATGTGGGCGGGGGAACTTAGTCTAAAGCCTCTATGAGGGATTATTGAAATAAAACCATGTGCCATAAATATATCCCCATACATTTATAATCCAATTATCAAGGCAAGGAATAAAATTATTGGACTTCCAATATGAATTATATTAAATTGAACATGATTATATACTTAAATCAGAGTGACCTATGGAATTTCTATTCCAAGGTCTCTTTATTTTACACTATTTTATTATTTACATATTTACATATTCTACCCAATCCTGGAGGATTATTTGTCTAACATTCCCCCCTTAATCTAAAGGGGTGTTTGTGAATGTTGGTGAAGATGTCTACAATTTTCTCATTTGTGGAATAATGTCGTAGGTGAATATTCTTAGCCTCTACATGATGTCGAAACAAATGATACTTTTTATTGATATGTTTGGTTTGATTATGGAATTTGGGATTCTTGGCGAATTTATTTGCATAAGTATTATCAATCACAAGAGGAGTAGAGTTTACATGTTTCTCTTGAAAATCTTCAAGAATTTTCTTGAGCCACATAATCTCCTTGGTTGCTTCCGAAACTGCCACATATTCCTCCTCAATTGTGGAATCTACTGGAATTCACTATTTGCATGACATCTAGGAGACAAATCCTGATCCAAGACTCATAACATAGTCTAAAGTAGATACTCCATTTTCCTTATCTCCCAAAGTCAGAATTAGAATATCCAATCAAGTTGAAGTTATCCACTTGTTTATATTTGAGTCTAAAGTATTGAGTTCCTTTCAAGTAATTTTGAAAAAAAACAATGACCCTGAAAATGCTTTTGCATAAACCTAAAAAGGATTCCAACAAGGAATGAAATATATGTTATGGTAGTGGTGAGGTAGATAAGACTTCCTATAAGTTGTCCTCAAATTCATTTCCTTCTTTAGATATGAGATTTAAATTTTGTTCCATTGGATTGGACAAAGGATTACATTCAATGATGGAAAACATGTTTAATAATTCTCCAATGTACTTATTTTGAGAGAATATTATATATTTTGGATGATGGGTTACTTCAATATCCAAATAGAAGTGAAGATGTCCCAAATATATCATCTCAAATCCTTTCTTAAATTATTTATTTATGGCTGCAACATAATTGTTCTTTTTCCATGTCATCAACAAATCATCTAAATATACCATAAGATAGACAATTTTTATTCCAACTTTCTTGACAAATAAAGTTTCATCATCAAGATTAAATTGTTTGGAATTCAATTTTAGAATATGCTCAATCAATTTTTTATACTAGGCTTGTGGTGCTTGTTAATGTTAATTTTGGCAGCTAGGGAGAAATTCCTAGCCTACAATTGATTAAAAAATATTTCAAGTGATTTAAAAAAAGAGAGTTAATTAATGTCATCATGTCAACTTTAATTTATTGGAGAGAAAATTTAAAATTTGAAATTGGTCCAGGTCAGCTTCAAAGGTTCCATGTCGTCTCCCCTCAAGGTTCATGACTTTTCATTGAAACAACTATAAATTTCAAATTGTGATAATCACTTTGGCATGAAATTCAAATGTATTTGCAACTTCACGAGTTTGCAACTTCAAATGGAATAAAATATTTTAAATTTTTTCATACAAGAATCTCGCACCTATGTCTCTTTCTCTTTGTTTGGCATATTCTTGGTGCTCTTTGGATGGCTTATATTTATGGACACTTCAGATGGCACCCTTATTTTGTGGTTTTTGGATATTATAATTCTAGTCTCTTAGATGTCTTGGGGTTTGTTCTTCAGATAACACAAGTTCAGATGGATATTGGCACAGTTCTGATGAATCATGGTCATAACTCAGTTTTGATGAATTTCATTCAAGTATGCGTCATTAATAGCACCTCAGATGGTACATTTTCTCTAGCGATTGGCATAGTCAAGGTTGCAGATAGTCCATACATATCCTGGATAACTCTTAAGGTCTGCCATTTCAGATGGTTTGGTCAGATGCTATAGTATGGCATATTCTCTTACATGACTACAATTTGATGCCTATCCTTTCAAATATTTCACTAAGATGCCTCTCCTTTCTGTTATATGAAGTCTTACATTTCAAAGTTATATTAGTCAACACTTCTGTTAATTGCATTACAATGGTGAGATACCGCATTGCTTGGAAAAACCTTGTATATAATACTTGGTAAAAACTTTATATATCTTACAGTGTTGTTATAGGATTTGGATATGAAGCGATGAGTTAGAATTGTATAGTTGGTATATCTATAATTTTTTGTAACTTGGATATCAGTTACCCTTGTGATGGCATAAGAATTCTATGTCACTTGTACCAATGGTAACTTTCTTGCTCCTATATTACATATGGAAGTAACTCTTACAATGTATGTCAATATGAATGAGATGTGGGACAAAGGCCTTGAATGAAAATCCCTCCATGATAATGATGCATGTCATAGGGAATTATGACAAGGATGTGAAAATGATGTATATGCAGTGGAATTTTATAAGTTGTAGATATAAAAGTGATGACTATATTGACATGACATAACTTGGACACCCTAGATACGATATAGATTAGTATTACAGTGACGTTAGCATGCATGAAAATGATTCAAATGATGATCCTGATTATGATGGAAACCCTCTTGGATATGTCTCGTATTTTTCAAAAATGTAGTTGTGAACCACTTTGGATTGGCCCTAGGTGGTCTGATATGATTTATGATTTCTCATGATGAAGTACTTTGTATCTCATCTAAACTCTTCATGAATATCTAATAGAAGAAGAAGAATCAATTAAGGGTTTTTCCTCGGTCTCCGACCAAATCCTGGTGTCTCTATGTGTTCATGCTTTTCTTATGTTGTTCCTTTATCTTCCACCACATTTCTAATGCTATCGTTCTTTCTACATAATTTATAATGATGTTATTATGTTATGGGGTGAATTCAATGTGTAAGAAGTAATGCAATTATCTAAAGAAAAGAACAATATAACCTCAAAGAAAATATAAAAATTAGGACATACAAGGATTTGATGAGTTTATACACTTTATGTTCTTGTCCCTTCACAACAAATCCTGTTGGTTGAGACATGAAAACTTTATTTCAAGTCTCCATTTAGAAAATAAGTTTTTAAATCCATTTCATTGACTTTCCGTCCATCCTGAGCTACCAAGGCAAAGAGAGTCCGAATGGTGTCCCATTTTTCTATGTGGGAAATTTTTTCCTTATAATCAAACCTTTATTTTTGTGAAAATCCATTTTACACAAGCCATGTTTTGTGCTTGCCAAGTGAGCCATTTGATTTATACTTGTTCTTAGAGACCCACTTGAAACGAATTGGTTTAGTTCCAAATGGATGGTCTAATAGCTTCCAAGTTCCATTATTTATGAGAGTATCATACTTTTTTTCGCATTACTTATTTCCATTCATCATGAGAAGTGACTTCTATAAGGGAATTTGGTTCAAAATTAGTAGAAAAATTTAATTCACAATCATAATAAACATCCATATCAGTAGCTAAATCAGAATCATCTACATCACCTCCATGTTAACCCGCGAAAATTCTAGTTCTTGTCTTTCCAACCTCATCAGGATGAACATTTTCAAGTGTTTTAGTGATCCATTTTAGAGGACCTTTTTGGGATGGTCCCAAATGATCTATTTACTGAGATGGAGCTGCATCAATACTTAGGCTTCCAATTCTCTCAATCACATCACTCAGAGTGTCTTCTTGATCTAAATAAGTTGCAAAAACTTCATGAGGGGGAGAGAGTGCTTTAGAAGGAGATTCCCTAGATTGATTCATGATAGGGATCCCCCATTCAAGATGTGGAATCTCATTATCAAATTCCTAGAAATTTTTTGCATGAATGAATATGTCCAAATTATCAACCTGTCGCTCAACAACATTTCTTGTCTTGGAAGATTCAATAAAAAAAAACATCTCTAGACAATTTAAACTTCTTAATTACCTCATCGTAGAGATGATACACTTTGGAGGTATTTGAGTACCCTAAGAAGCTACAATTTTGACTCCTTATTCCAAGTTTTTTTTCCTTTTTCCTTAGGAATAAAGGTGTAGTAGGTGGAAACAAAGATATTGAAATGCCTTACCGAAGGAATTGTTGGGTGTGATATATTATTTGCACGGGGTCCATGGCAACGCCCTGAGATTTTTTTTGATGCAAACCTAGTAATAGTTGGGTGGACCCAAGGATGGGGGATGAACCCAAAGATGGTGGGAAAAACTACCCATGGTTTTGTGCATGGTTTTTGCAATTGGATTTGGACATGATGGTTTTTTACCATGGTATTTTGTAGACCCAGTCAATGGAACTACAATTATGTTCTAATCTAGGGTTAATGGGTTGGGGTTTATGAATGCTTCAACTTGTAAATATATGTATTGTAAAATTATAAGGAATATAATGAAAAATTAATCTGCTTTTCCCAGTTTGGGTTCCAGGAGAAAATCTTTGTGTATATTTTATGTTCTTGCCATTGTATTTTTGTTTTTTGTTTTTAATAATATGATTACATGTGATTTCTATACAAGGTTAAAACCTACAGGAATGTGGCCATACACATTTCATAAGGAGTCTTTTTTTTTAGAGCATGAGATGTACATCTATTTTTAATATATATTTCACATAGAACCGCATTATCCCATAACATCAACTTTATATTTTTGAAAAACATCATTGAAAAAATCGTATTTACTATTTCCTTGTTCATTCTTTCAACTACAACATTTTGTTGAAGATTGTATAGCACAATTGTTTGATGTTTTTTCCCATGCCAACAAATATAGTTTTCAATTCATTTGAAGTATATTCATTTCCATTATCATTACGAATAGAGCCAATATGATATTGTGCATCATTTTCAATCCATGCATGAAAGTTTTTGAAAGTTTCAAAAGCTTTAGATTTGATTTTCAAGAAATATATCAAAGACACTTTAGTGTAGTCATCAATAAAATTCATCATATATTTATTTTTGTTTGTAGAAGCAACATGCATAGGGAAACAAAAATTGAAATGAATCAATTCAAGCTTTCTACGTACTCTAGAAACATAATCACGAAATGGTTGTTTGCTATGTTTTCATAGGGTACAAGCATCACATTGCGTTAGTTTCCTTTAAATTGTTAGAAAACCAAAAACAACATTTATTTTCAATAAATGAAGACTGCAATAATTCAAAATTCAAAATATTTCATGTCATAAAATATTGGATGGAAATGTACCTTCATTATACTGAGAACCGTATGCAAAGTTCTTTTCACGAGCATACTTTTATTGCAACGTCAAAATTCTTTCTTCCTCTACTATAATCATGACAAATATGTTGTTTGATTTTTTTCTCACCTCAAATTTTCCATCAAACATGTGAATGGATTTCCTTCTTGACTAATGTGGAAAAGGGACAACGAGTTTCTCCGCAACTATGGGAGGTAGAGAAAATTAGGCAAAAGTCAGGAAGTCCATGAAATTTGAGCTTGATGGTGCTAAGTCTGGATGGCGTGAGTCTTGACTTGTGTGCAAAGTATACTGCTCCATCTAGATTGCCACTGAATTCTTCAAAAAAACATTTTTGGAAACTCATGTGGCAGGTTGCACCTTTATCAAGAAACTGTGCATCTTTCAAAGAAGCAAATGAAGTATGAAACACACCTTTAGTTACTCCAATATTGCAATGTGAAAAAACATAATGAGAAAATTCAGGTGCTTTACCTTTTGTTAGATCTTCAAGTAACCGAGAAGAAATCTTATATAAGGCTTTATTAACCACCACTGGATCTCCAAATATATGAACAAGATTGTTAGTATCCATGGCATAGGGAAATAGTTGTTTCTTGGACATTATATGAAAATTTTCACTTGTATAACTCCTAATTTTCTCAATTATCTTTAAACCCTTTCCAACTAAGCAAAAAATTTTGTTTGTTGGAATAAGAAGGTGAGAAGTTACATTCTGAACCTTATCATCCCATTCATAATATGAGCCACCAACACCCTCTCCATCAACAATTTTTTCATGTACTTTAGAAAGTGTGTCTTGTATAAGACACAATGGATCTCTATCAATGTCATCCTCAGCTACATTGTCAGCCTCCCCATCAATATTCTTTGTTCATCATTCTCCTTTCCTTGAACTGTTGGAGAGCTAAAGATAATAATAACCCTCTCACACCAGGAATAGAATATGAAATTTAGATGTTGGCATGGGTTTCTTGCCTTAAGGATTTTATAATACCACCACCTTTCCAAAATACACTACCTATCTTGTTACCAAGACAAAGAATGTGATAAAAAATATCATTATCACCATGCACTGCAGATCTCCGTTCAAAGTCAGAATGTTGCCTTTTATCCCTTTCATCGCCTTCCCTGGCGTCAATGTGCGAGTAGGAACACTTTTTGGATGAATATCTATTTGTGTCCATTGCAACAATTCTATTCAAAAGGAATATTATTAGGCTATCTCCCATTCTTTGGACTTTGAACAAGTAGAGAACATTAGAATCAATTTCATCAGAGATAACCAAATAATACATTGACTTGATGGGATATAACAATCTTTTGCATCAAATGAAAAGGAAACTCACAACTTGTTCCGTGTAGTAGTTAAACAAAATACTCTCTTAGCTACCACTAAAATGATACTACCCTCGGAAAACAATACTTAACAATGCTTGAATTTTATCTTATCAAAAATCATACTTTTAGCTCAAACGTTACGGTAAGTGACTCCCAAATCAAACATTATGGTAGACTCAGTTGTATATGTTATGGAAGGTATTGCACAAATGGTGTTGTGCTGACAAATGAAGAAAAACCATGTCATCGTTTTCACACCAAATATTTCAAACCTAAGTGCTCGACACTAATCCTCAACTTTAATAATTTATAATATATACTATAATGATTCAAATATTCAAATAAATATGATTTATAACTCACTCATCCAATCCAAGAGCATCAATGTAATTATAAAGACACAAGCACTCAAAAGTGAGAAACCAAGCTTTGATACAATGAAATGTGATTTTTTACCTATCTAGGAATGCAAACAACGACACAAAAATATTCAACAAAGAAACTTTGGATCCGCTAAACAATGGAGAAAGCCAAGAAACCAATCCCTTAATGTTACAATAATGGAACACACACCCAAACCAAAAACACAATATCTACTAAACTCACTTGATTTTCCTTAAAATTTTCTCAAACAAGCAAGAAACAAGTACTGTTAAGATAACTAGATCAAGATTTAGAGGCTTGAGATCCTATTTGGATCACTTATCACCAAAAAAACCACTGAGGCATCCAAGACAAAAAGAAATTCCAATAAGGTGAGATAGACCCAAATAGACTTAAATTGATTAGATTTAATGATGGAAAGGGTTTTTGAGTTTGATCCAAGAGAGATCCAGTCCTCTAGTCCTTTAGGAGTCCATAAATAACTCAATTATACAGTAAAATTCTTAAATATCATCCAAAAATTCTTCCTACAGTCATCATCACTTTTTTATAGGGTGCAAGAGGTGATGAACAATGTAGCACCCCTAGTTCCACCCTGGAATGATTAATGTATTAATCATACTTTGTAATAGGTTTGAAGACTGTGATATTTAGGCTAGTGATCTAGATACATATAATATATGTTGGCGAGTTGAAATTATTTTGCAGGCTTGCGTAACTATATATTTATGATTATATATTTTGGGGTTAGCGTGCTTAGGTATATATGGCGTTTTGGCTACGTGGAAAGAGAGCCAATATTATAAATATGATGTAAATTTTGTAGATATATTACAATAATAATAAAATAATGGATGGATACAGAGTCCACTTCATGGTAAATAGTATGGGGGGCATTGGAACTCCACGTGATAAAGGAAACAAGGTGATGGGACAAGTGTTGGTGAAAAGGACACCTGGAGCCCACGTGGCCTCAAGGAGTGCGACATGGAAAGTGAAAGTCATGCATTTATAAATGTGAATGCTTTTCTTGTAAATACATTCATTCAGGGGGATTCGTTCCTTTTTCAAGGTTGAATTAGGGATTAGTTAGTGAGTCCTAGGTTTGGACTCTGGAACTAACTAAGTAGTTGATGAGTCCTGGGCTTGGAATATGTAAGTGACCAAGGCATGGTTATTTAATCATGATGAATATGATGCATCCTGGTTTTAGATATTAGTGCTTTGGTGTGTGAGCATTAGTGGATCTGAGAGCTTGGTGGCTTTGGTTTATAGATTTGGTAGCCATGGAGTTCTGGTGGAACTTGATTAGAATATATTTAGTGGGTCTTGAGCTTAGAATCTATTACTAACTAGTGGTTATTTAGTTCGGTCAAAAGGGTGTCTGAATTCCCAAGAACATTATATATCTTGGATCCATATGTTGAGAAAATTCCTAGCTGATTGTAAGGTGCTTAGGAAGGTGTACATCGCCGAGGGACTCGAGTTGCGTCACGTTGGCACGAGTTAGGGGAGCATGAGGTTGTGGCTAGAGACTGAGATTGTTGGGTTGGTGCCCTGGCCATTATTTGTTATTTGGTTTTCAAAATTTCTTGTGGAGTTGCAACCTCGGCTCAAGGGAAATTCGTGGTTGAGATTTATGAACCATGTAGTATATGTTTGGGTGGAACGCGGAGAGAATGTAGTCAGTTGGGAATTTTATACAAATAAGTATTTACTATTTTTAATGATATATTATGTGTATTTATGTATTATGATTGTAAATCATAATTTCGGTCTTTGTTGTATTTGAGTTCCATGTGATGCCCTTTTCCTAATCAGTTAATAAGTTTCGTGCTCCATTTGGTATCAGAGTTGGTTTCAATCCTCATGCCAAAATTGTGCAGTCTGATGCAACCCCACCCTCATCATCCATCCTCCCCAGCCACCGACTCTCCTATCTCGTTACATCCGTCTCACGGTTCCTCTGTCATGTTCTCACTGTTGTGTTGTTAACACACTATTTCCCGACTGTAGAAGTATTCCCTCCGCATCCCTATCATGTCGTTTGTTTCTCCACCCCTCCACATCCCTGTCACGTCATCCACTTCTTCATCGTTTTAAGGTTTCCTCGAGCTAGTTGCGTACTTAACAAACATTGTAACCAAACATTGATTCAATTGTTTTCTGCTCCTCACTCAACGTGTCCACCGAAGTCCCTCGAATCCGTCTGGTCAACAATTTGTATATTTTTATATTACTTCTAACATTAATTAATATTAATTCATTATATGATTTATATTATATAATTAATTAATATTAATAACTATATAGATTAATTATTATTTAAATAAAGTGATTTAAAATAAATAAATAAAATTAAGTTCAATTTAAGGAAGAAGTTAAACTGGATAAGTATACACCATCAAATACCTGATCAATGTCTTCATCAATGACAACGAGTGATTTTAGTAAAAAATTGATAGACCTTGAGTATAGGTTACCGATCATTCTAATGAAATCAAGGGGCTCCAGGACTCAACGAAAAGGATAAAGAGCCAGCTCGAGCATAACCATAACAAATTCAAAAGGGATCATGCAATCCTTTCAAATAAGATGGATCCAAATAATAATCAAGAAATGGTGATGTTGACCTGTATTTGTGACAAGTTGAAGATTACACCCGATCAAATACCCCAAAATATTGAAGCTACTCGACATCCAAAATTTGTAGATACATCAAACTCATCAGACTCACATCTGAACCCTGAGTCTCTAAAGGCATCTTCCATGCCTAATCAAGAAAATAGTAACACAAATTTTAAAAATAAGTAGCTCTGGAATCAATACTAAAATATGGCATTCTCAAATCAATACCTCTTCTTCGCTTCACCGATAACTACATATCAACGAAGAGAAAAAATTGAGCTCTCCAAATTTGATGGTAAGGAAAAATGTAGTGTTGCATGGTTCAATAAAGCAGAAGAATATTTCAAGATTTATGGTATTAACAATGGTGATGAAAAGATCAGGAACACATCCATTCAAATGGAAGGTGAAGCATATAATTGATATATGTGGTGTAAGAAGATGACACTTTCTATTAGTTGGACGAAATTAAAAAATGCATTCTTTAAGATATTCCAAGGTATTAAAGAGGAATATTTTTTTTCTTCAGCACTCACCAGAGTGAAACAAAAAGATGATGTAGATGAATACACTTGGGAATGGGAAACCTTAGCTACATGAGTGCCTAGATTATCAGAAACTCGTCTCATCCAGTCATACATCACAAGACTCAAACCCCATGTACATCAAATGAAAAAATGGAATTATGAAAATAACTACAACAAATGACAAATTGGAATTATGAAAATAACTACATCAATTGATAAAATGAAAACATGAAATCAACTATACTAAAAACATAAAATGCAGAACCTTCACTATTTGCAGGGGCCCTCCACAAACATGTGGTATAAAAAATTCACACGAACAGTCAACTACACATCAAATATTCAAGGCACTTCTTCATTAAAAAGAATGTAAAACATATTTTTAGCAATTCACTGTATGCTTCAGAAAATTAGCCTTTTCTATTTGTTTTAATGGAGTGTTTGTATAGGGGTTACAATATAACTTCAATGAGATTCATATTTCTAAATATCATAATTGAATGAACAACTAGTTGCCACGAATTTGATGAAGCACAGTCCATTCCAACCTCTGTTTGCTTGACTGGTCGTTTATTGACACATGGGCGCAATTTTTGCTTACGCAACTGCAAAATAGGGCTCTAAAGAACATGTTGTACTATACAAGACCCCCCCATTTATTTTCACTAAATGGGGACCCTTTAAAATAAATAGGAAATTTATTTGTTTGATTTTATCTTAGCCTAAGTCTAAAAAATTTAGGAAATAAAGTCCTTTCCCTTTTCGCTTTGATTTCTTAGCGCTCATTGCAAATCACATAGCTTACAAGCCTAAAAAATTAAATCATATTAAGTGTTGCAAGCTGCGATATGTGCTAAAACTTTTTCGTGTCATACAAAACTCCCGTCACAAAATCTTTAAACACCGCTTTAAAAAGAAATCACATTGCACCTTGTAAAATGATCAACTTTTGACAATTCAGTAAGAGTCGCGATGAGACAGACCCAACGAATTAATAAAGAAACAATCATAAAACTTCAAATGTATGATAAAGAGAATCGTCGTGATTCCTTAGCACAATTTTCATTTCGCAGCGAATAACCAAATACAAGTTTTCGCAGATCGCATTTCGTGAAATTCATCGGTAACATAAAACACAACTAATAGAAATTGCTTTGAGTTTCGATATGCGATATTGATAGTTATTGCTCAAGTGCATGAAATGATTCATATATAATCAAATGGATATAAGATATAATGTCTTAAATTGATCGAATAGACATTTCACATAAAGGTGTGTAAGAGATTTGATTGAAAGAATTATGGGTGATTAACGACATTTAATGGGAGTAAGGTTTGAAAGATTCATATCTACTTTGAACGTGTTTTGAATGAATGAACGCTGGATTTGTGATTATATTGCTTTAATTCTATCCTTCTCTCCATTTACCTCAGATCTAAACTTTTCTCTGTTCACTTGAATTCAGGAAACCGCTTAATGGAGCAAGGATAATAGGGATGAACATGAAAGGTAAGGAAATTTCCCAATCACCATCTACTGAAGACTTAGATATGTTTGCCTTATTCTCAGATACCACCTACAACAAGGATTATGGAAGTTCCTCGTGGGAGGCAATGTACCAACTCTTCGAGAACAAAAATCCAAGGGTAATAACAGAAATTTCTACAGCAGGCACGTCAGTTTCTTCAGACCCATCTTATTTCGACGTTGCATGCTCATTCCTTCATAAAGAAGCAACAAGGCCGACGATTCTCCTCTATAAAGATATGATTAAGTGGGTAATTGACCACTTGAACATAGAAGATAGGAGATTTAAGAATTCAAAGGACGAAGATATTGGTTCATTCATGACAGAAGATTTGAGGACAATGTATCACTTACCCATCCAGCAGCAGAATTATGACAAAGCTTTTGTCCAAAGCTTTACAAAGAAACATCCAGACCTAATGAAAGTTATGAAGGAATGGAAGGATGACCAATGTAATATGAAACGGGACAAAATCAATATGTACTCGATAGCAAAAATTCCTTCCCCTTATTGCTATGCTGCTGGTATGCTGTGTAGATTGTTTGAAAAGCCTGATACTACTAGGTTTCTGTAGACTTGGTCCCATTAATTGATGCAATCATCAATTCTTGAATTTTGAATTGGGAACATATACTATCTGATAATTTTGCAAGAAGTATCATGGATTATAGAAGTAAAATAAGTGTTTCCTCTAGGGAAATACCCCCCCGTTTACATGAGTGCCTATTTCATGGATGTAATTTGATTTTGTTCTAGTTTTATTACCATGGGATGGAAGTGGACGACCCAAGACCCCACTCCAATCCACATTTACCACAAATCCCTTTGGGAGTCATATTTTCATCTACATTTTTACAAAATTTTCCATAGTCATTCTGCCTATGCACCATATTATATTTAACGAGAAAGCCCCTATGATTTCCAAAGAGGCTAGTGCAGACATTTTTCTTGTTTCCAGATGGTTTGTTGAAGAAAGTTTCACCTATGTCATAGTTTTCGGGAGTTATGCTTCTCCCCACGTCTTGCCCTATTATGTTCCTGACAAGCTACTTGCTAGAGAAATTACTTACCAACTTGTGGTAAATGGTATTTCAAAGCAATTCAAATATTCCAAGAAGGCCATTTGGCCTAATTTCCCTTTGCAATGCTTTACTTTTGCACTTTTTGATATTGCTCATACCTTCAGGTAATTTTCAAATGTTAATTTGTTGAATTTGGCTGTAATGCCAAAGTGGCCATACGACCCCAATGATGTGATTACAAATTTCACCACAGAGCTAAAATTGAAGCCTTTTCTAAAAGAGATAGATAGATTTGATGATTTATTTCAAGGCATTGAAAAGTTTATAGATGTACTAAAAATTGTGTCCAATAAGCTCAATCAAGACAACTTTGAAGCCTTCCAAGCATAAAAAAACAAGAGAATGGAAATGATTCCTTTGGATTTATTGATTATTGAAGATATCAATAGACTGACTGCAAGTATTATCTTGGATAATGAAGCTAAAGACATGTATGAAGATGAGCCAGGGAAATTAGAACATAATTCCCAGAATTCGGATCCTTCTAAAAATGAATCCGAAAACAGAAATGAGAGACCATAAAAGGTAATTGATAAAGTAATCAAAGAGATTGAAATTAAAGAGAAAGGAAGAATTAATGGAACTGAATCCTCTTCCCAAGAAATTCAGCACAACCAAAATACACCTGATCAGGCAGAAAAATCTCAGCCAAAGGATTTGAAGAATGAATGGGATAATTTTTCTAAGGCACTGCAAACATCACAACCAAATATGAATATTGATCAATCTTCTGGTTTTCAGATGCCGGAGCATTCTCAGAAATTAGTGGAAACTGCAACTCCGCTAAACCAAGTACCTGAAACTCATGATCGAGAGATCATTTCGGCCTACCCTACAGAACAAATAGTTTTAGAAATTGAATAAATTCCTTCACTAGGTGTCTTGTACAGTCCTAGTCATAAGGCTGTAGTCAAGAGAAGAAAAAGGAGGATAATGGATGATACAATTTCAAATCTCACAAATGAATCTATTGAATTTCTATGGAAGGATCCTGTAGTTGATCCTACTGAACATTTAACCAAGCTATCACAATTTGCAGGGGCATATGCTACTGCCATTATCAACAAGGCTACTGAATTTCAATTGTTACTAAAGAAAAGAGAAGAAAAAATACAATATTTAGAAAGACTGTTAGAACAAGAAAATTCTAACTCCAGCAATAAAATGGAATTGAAAATGTCTGAGTTTCAAAATGATTTTGAAAGGTTAAATTTGTAGCATAAGGTGCAACTTCCAGAAAAGGAAACGCAACTGGAAGCAGCAATGAACAAAATAAAAATCCAACCACATGTAGAGAAATTCAAAAGAGAAGCATTGGAAGTGAATACTAAGCTAAACCAACAACAAGAAGTATTTTTCCAACAAGCTTCAATCACTAGATCTTATTATGATTCAAGTGAAATCCTAATCCAGCAAGTGGCTATCAAGAAACTTGAGTATGAGAAAATTGAGAAGAAAATTAATGAATTCATTCAATGGCAAGCACCAGACTCAGGAAAGGAAGCCGATCTACCCCGGGTAGATAAATTTCACAACGAAATTTTATTTAAATTTTGGGAAGCATAGCTAAGACACGTAGACAAAGCAACAACAAAAGCATCAAAGTTAACAAAGGAAATTACTGAATTTGTATGTGAACAAATTTTGAAAGCTGAGCTTATCAAAGAGTCCACATCTGAAGTGCTCTCAGAAATCACGCCATTAGAAGCACAGTGGAAGCAAAGGAAAAATATACAAGAATAAATTATTAAAAAAGTAAATGAGTTTGATAAAGAAAATTATTGGAAATTTCTGATCAAAACTTATCATCAGTATCAATGTTGGGAAACCAGCTCCAAAAAGAGAAGAAAAGAGATATCAACGCCTTAGAAATAAGCCACTTCGAGGGGGCAACCTCCAATACATTACATGAATGAACAATTCTTGGATGATACAATTTACAAAACCTCCTTTCTATATATAGGAGTCCATGGGGCCATAATGTAATCCTAGTGGGCCACAATGTAATCCTAGCCGACCTAACAATAATTATTTAAGGGCACAATAATAACAAAATGGGGGTTACAAGGGTACAATAATAAAAATAAGGGGTTTACACTAACAATAATAAGGGACTAAGCCGGATGTGGCTGATTAAAGGCCATCCGGGAACGTGGCACTCAGACCACTTCCCGATGGACCTCGCCGGTGCAGCCCACATGGCTCCCGGTACTGTCATTAACTATGGTCTTAATTTCTCACCCGATGCGAACTCTCTTTACCTTGAAAGGCTCACTCGGCTCCTCGACATGGCTATTGTGTTTGGCATGGAAGGTTTACGTTGCGATTTGAATGGAGGAGTGAGCGGCTTCTGCTCTCCACAGCCTCTGCAGGTGAACTGCTCGCCTGCGAGCATTGAAGCCTCCATTAAAACCACTACAGGAAAGCGATGTTGGATTGTGGCCTGTTTCGAACCAGCTCCTAATTGCCATTTCTCTCATAGTCCTTGGTGTAATCGCAGAGCTTGGAACTCTGCCACCATTGCTCAGACAGGTAATTCCGCTACCTCCTCTGTCAATTTGCTTCGTGGTCTCAGTAGCATTGCTCCGGATTCGTCTGTTCAAGCAGGGGGTGGCCAGATTTCTCCTTCTCCCTCTGCCTCCTTGGGGAATCTCGCTCAGCCTCGTTCTGCCATAGTCATCATGCCCCGCCTCCGCGAGCGCATGAGAGCTCGAAGGGGCTCCACTCGTGGTCGGCTCTCTCATCAATTTGTGCCTCCCTCTCCTGTTCCCATGCCTAAAAATGCCTCTGGCATCTCCCCTGACGCCATCTCTACCCCGCCCGCTCCCCTTGAGCCTCCAGCCGTTGTCAGCTCCCTTCGACCCACCATTCGTCAAACCTCACAACGCTCTGAGCTGAGGTTTGAATGCACCTCTTGTGATGCCACCCTCACCACTTTCATCACTGTGACTCTGAGGGAAGTTGTCCCGAATTTCGCTCCGCCTAGCTCCTCGACTATGGCCGCTCCCTCCTTCAGCAACAGCTCCCCACGGGACGGCCCTGCTCTCTCTGCTCCTCAGCTCAGGCCCTCCATGGAGATTGCGCGCGAGGGTGGTGGAAGTGCTCCAGGTGATGCTTAGGTGAACAGCAGTGAGATGTTCACATGCAGAATTGTTGAAGAAGACCCCTCTCCTACTCATGGATCATAGCTGCTATAGCATCCAGGTTTTTTTCAGTTCTAGTCGAAACTATATGCATCTTAGCTACACTGCTTTGCTGTACATGCAGTTTACTTATTTCAGCTACAGTTTCATTTTTTTTTTTGACAATCTAAAGCCGGTTTCCCTCTTATGGGCGGCTAAGACATTATGGATTAATGGACTGGTTTCCCGTACTGGGCAGTCCTGACTATGCTTGTCTTGCTTGACTATCAAGCACAACGTTCAGGCTTCCCTAGCTGACGTTGGTGCAGTTTTTTACTAATACTTTATACATAATAGAATTTAGACTTACTTAGAAAAAAAAACAATAATAAGGGACTATACTAGTGATATAGTGACCTAACGTGCCCCTCTCCTTCAAAAAAAGTGTTGTCCTCAACGCTTGAGTAGCTCCGGGTGCTTCTGTATAAAATTCTCATCCTCCCATGTAGAATCTTCAGTGGGTAAGTTCTTCCACTTGATGAGATACTCTGAAATTGATCGATTCCGTAGTTGTCGAGTTCTTGTTTCCGTGACCGCTTCGGGTTCCAATATGATTTTTCCTTCCTCATCAAGTTCTAGAAATATTGTTTGAACTGGAAGATTTTCACCTATAACCTTCTTTAAGCATGAAACATGGAAAATTTGATGCACTCGTGAAGAAGCAGGAAGCTCCAATTTGTATGCCATAGTACCAATCTTTTGCAACACCTTGTAAGGACCATAGTACTTTGTTGATAATTTATTATCCTTCTTAGCTTGCTTGAGGGGAATTTGTTTGTATTGTTGTAGCCATAAAAATGCCCAGTCTCCTACATCAAAACTTCTCTCACTATGATGTTGATCTGCCTATTGTTTGATTCGATTTTATGCCAAATTCAAGTTGTCCTTTAAGAGTTGGAGACCTTCTTATTGTTGCTCGATGTGATCTTCCACTGCTTGAATCTTCAAATTTTCTCTTAAAGATGATGTGATGGATGGTGGATGATGTCCATAAAGTGCCATAAATGGGGTCATTTTTGCTGCAGTATGGAAGGAAGTGTTATACCACCATTCAGCTAGAGGTAACCACTTGACCCATTGTGTTTGTTTATCAGATACAAAACAATGAAGATATCCTTCCAAACATTTATTTACTATCTCATTTTGACCATCAGATTGAGGATGATAAGATGAGCTATGAGCTAATTGAGTACCCAAACAAGAAAATAACTTCGTCCAAAAATTTCCAATAAAAATGGGATCTCTGTCGCTCACAATAACCCTTGGGCTTCCATGTAGCTTTTGAATTCTGTCCATAAATGTAGTAGCAACTGTAATTGCTTTAAATGGATGAGAAAATGCACAAAAGTGTGCATACTTGGTAAGTCTATCAACTACCACCATGATGACATTCTTTCCTTCGGACTTAGGTGAACCTGTGATAAAATCCATTGAAATCTCCTCCCAACATTGACTTTGAATTGATAAAGGTTGTAGAAGTCCCGAGATCTTAATTGTCTCAACTTTATTCTGCTGGCAAACCAAAAATTCCATCACAAAATTTTGAATATCAGATTTAAGGCCATCCCAAAAAAATTCTTTCTTCACCTTGTGGTAAGTTTTTAAAAATCCCGAGTGTCCTCCTAAAGGAGAAGTGTGCAATTCTAGAAGAATCTTTTGTTTTAGTTGGGAATTCTTACAAAGATATAAGCGATCTTTGTACCATAAGGAATCATTTTTCCAACTAAATGTATCAGATGTACTAGGATCTTGATGCAACTTTTGAATGTGTGTCCATACATCTTTTTCCTTCTTCCATTCATCTCTTGCTTTGGTTATCCAATCTGGTTGGATAATAGAAATGGCACAAAGCAATGCCTCCACCTCTTCATTTTTTCTTGAGAGTGCATCTGCAACAACATTAAGCTTTCCTTTTTTGTAGATTATTTCAAAGTCATAACCCAACATATTTATGACCCATTTTTGCTGCTCTTCTGAAGATAGTCTTTGTTCCAAAAAGTGTTTAAGACTATCATGATCAGTTTTTACCTTGAAGTGTCTTCCCATTAGGTAAGTTCGCCATTTCTTTAGTGCATGTAGTATTGCTAACATTTCCTTCTCATAAATAGGTTTCTGCAAATACTTTCCTTTGATTGGACGACTTTCAAAAGCAATGGGTCTTCCTTCCTGCATTAAAACTGCACCAATTCCATTTCCTGAGGCATCACATTCCACGATAAAGGTTTTTGTGAAGTCTGGCGTAGCTAAGACCGGTGCTAGGCACATTGCCTCTTTAAGATGTTCAAAGGCCTTAGTTGCTTCAGGAGTCCATGAAAATGAATCTTTCTTCAATAATGTTGTTAGAGGTGCTACTATTCTCCCATAATTCTTAGCAAACTTGTGATAATACCTTGTTAACCAAAGAAATCCTCGCAACTCCTTTATGGTCGTGGGGACTTTCCATTCCTTAATAGCTTTAATTTTGTTAGGGTCTACTTTAACACCCTCGTGAGATATAATATGACCCAGATATTCCACCTCTTGTACTCCAAAGAAACATTTGGATCTTTTTGCATATAATTGTTTCTCCTGCAATAGTTTGAGCACCCTGTCAACATGTTCAACATGATCCTTCCAAGACCTGCTGTAGATTAGTATATCATCAAAAAATACTAGCACAAATTTTCTAGGGAAGGGTTTGAAAATGGAATTCATCAACCCTTGAAATGTAGAAGGTGCATTGGTAAGGCCAAAAGGCATGACCAAAAATTCATAATGACCCTCATGAGTTTGAAATCTTGTTTTTGGAATATCTTCAGTCTTCATTCTAATTTGATGATATCCTGAACGAAGATCCAACTTGGTAAAATAAATTGCTCCATGTAATTCATCCAATAATTCATCAATCACAGGAATGGGAAATTTATCTTTAATGGTGAGCTTATTGAGCTCCCTATAATCTGGACACATTTTCCATGATCCATCCTTCTTGTGTACCAATACTACAAGAGCAGAGAAAGAACATTGACTAGGTTGAATTATACCCGCCTCTAACATTTCTGTAATCATACGTTCAATTTCACTCTTTTGGACGTAAGGATATCTATAAGGCCCGATGTTTGGAGGAACACTTCCTGGAATCAAATGAATAGCATGATCATGATCACGAATATGTGAGAGTCCTTTGGGAGTTTCAAACACCTTGGAATGATAGTCCAAGACTTGTTGGAGATCTGCAAGAATAGATGATTTTGATGTTGGAACTTCTAGTGAGCATAATTGTGCAATTACGCCTCGTTGTTCTTTCTTTAGAAGTTTTTTCATGACATTAGAGCTTATTATCCTTCCTGGTTTCCCTACAATACCTCGTAGTTCAACTTCCTTTCCTTCTGAAAAAAATTTCAAGAAAATTTCTTGAAAATTAAAAGCTACTGTCCCCAAAGATTGTAACCATTGTACTCCTAGTACAACATCAGCACCTCCCATAGGAATGGAAAGCATTGGAATAGTCAATACATATTCCCCCATGGTTAGCTTGATATTATGGCATTTCCCAAAGAAATTTATAGTTCCTCCATTTGCAACCATCACTTGACATTCTGGTGCTGGGTATAGGAAACAATTTAATTCCTTGGCTACCTTACAATGAATAAAATTATGGTTGCTACCTGAATCAATCAACACTATTACCTTTTTCTTCTTGATATGTCCTTCTATCTTGAGAGTTTGAGGAGTGGTAATTCCTGCCAGTGCATTACACGATATGGTCGGATTCATTTCTTCCTCTTCTAGGGGTGGTTTCTGGTGTATATCCTCTTCTTGTTCATTTTCTTCTTCTTCTTCACAATCTATGTAAAATAATTTCTTCTCAGCACACTTATGACCTTTAGTGTATTTGCTATCACAACTGTAGCAAAGCCCTTTTGCTCTTTTTTCTTTCAATTTTTGTGGTGTCAACCTTGTAGGTTGTGGAAATCTAGGCGTAGCAACACTTCCTTCTTTATAGAATTGAGTGGTAGGCTTCCTTGTCGCCATAATTTTAAATTCAACTTTTCTTGCCAACTTGAATGCCTTCTCCAATGAATCAGGTTCCAAAACGCGAACTTCATGTTGGATGTTATCCTTTAAAGTGCCTAGGAAGAGATCAATCCTGTGTTCCTCTGTAAGATCAGTTACCCTTATATTCAATTTTTGGAAGTCCTCAATGTGATGCCCCACTAAACCCTTTTGTTTGAGATTTATCAATTGGGTAAAGAAGGTGTTGCTCTTTGTATCCTCATAATGTGCTATCATTTCCTCGGTAAAAATTGACCAAGTGACAATTTTTTTACGGGAGCAAAGCCATTGATACCATACAAATGTATTTTGTTCTAAATGTAAAGTTGCAATGCGTACCTTTTGTGTGTTTTGCACGTTATGGAGATCAAAATATTGCTCCATCTGTAGTATCCATGTTACAGGATCTTTTCCATCAAAATTCCTCATATCCATTTTTGGAATATGGTGGTTCTTCCCTCCAACAGTAGAGTTTATGAAATCACGATTAACATTTATTTTGTTCTCATCATGAGTTTCCTCTACTATCTTTTCACCGTTAGGAAACATTTCTTGTATCAACTTTTCCAAACCTTCGATGTCTACTTTTAGATCCTTCTTCATGTTTTCCATGTTGTCTTTCATTTTTTCATTGATCTTAGCTTCCATGTCATCCATATTAGCTTCCATGCCCACTTCCATGCCATCCATCTTAGCTTCCAAACCATTCATCTTAGCTTCCATGCCTTTCTTCAAACCATCCATCTTAGTTTCCACGCCTTTCTTCAAAATTTCCATTACATTTTTTGTTGTTCTTTGCAAGAGCGAAATTTGTTGCACTTGCTCTTGTAATTTTGATATGTCATGTTGCCATTCTTCGTCTTCATGAGTCATAGTAGAGCCTTCTAAAGGCTTAATGGGTGTTGAATTATTTTTAGGGGACATTTTAGAATCCAATATTGATATCTATTCTACAATATGCCCTTGGAATCAATTCAACTTGATTCTTCAAACAAGACTTATGCAATTTGGAAAAACAAATACACACCTTTTACTTGCTTTGAGGAGCTCAATATTGAAATTGTATTATCTCTGTGATTGCGGCTTTTCAATATCTGAAATTTAGCATTGAAGTAGCCCTATGAATTCTCTTTTGAATGCCACAGGCCTGACTTGATTTGGATTCTCCAAGACAAAGTTATGTCCAATCTCCCACAATGACCTAATTATGGACTGGTTCAGTATAGCGAACTTGTACGACTTGCCACATGTCACTGTTTCATCCTTCGCCTCTGAAATTGATATCCAAGAAACTACAGTCCGTGTACTTGTGACCAATTTTTATGGAACTCCAATCCGATGCTTAGAGAGAGATTTATTGAAAGTTTCCAACGATCACCTTTTTGAGATGAAATTCGGGAGCCTGAAAAAGCACTACCTTCCACAGATCATATCTACAAAAATATTGTGAACCAAGCTCTGAAATTTTTGATGAGTTTCCTTAGGATTTCAGCTTCACACCATAAAAATTTCAGATTCTGAACGTTAACAGAAAAAAATTTATAGCGCAAATGCCACGATGACCTATTTAGGAGCCTGGAAAAAGACCCAACTTCCACAGATCATATCTCTGCAAATATTGCGAACCAAGCTCTGAAATTTTTAGAAAATATTCCTCAGGATTTTGGCTTCGCACCCTAAACATTTCAGCTTCTGAAACTTTTTAGAAAAAAAGTTATAGCTAAAATTCCACGATGACCTGTTTGGAGCAGCGAAACCCTAGAATCCAAAGCTCTGATACCAAATGTTGGGAAACCAGCTCCAAAAAGATAAGAAAAGAGATATCAACACCTTAGAAATAATCCACTTCGAGGGGGCAACCTCCAATACATTACATGAATGAACAATTCTTGGATGATACAATTTACAAAACCTCCTTTCTATATTTAGGAGTCCATGGGGCCATAATGTAATCCTAGTGGGCCACAATGTAATCCTAGCCGACCTAACAATAATAATTTAAGGGAACAATAATAAAAAAATGGGGGTTAAAAGGGTACAATAATAACTATAAGGGGTTTACACTAACAATAATAAGGGACTATACTAGTGATATAGGGACCTAACAATCAAACCCTGCAGTCATTAACGGATTCAACAAAAAGGTCGCATCCAACACTTTCAAATGCAGTATTCAAGGGCCAGGACAGATCAATGATTTCACAGCCAGCTCAACTTAAACCCATGCTAGATATTTTTCAACTTTAGGATCAAATCCAAAAGGAGGATCAGAACTCATAGTTATGTGGTCACTTTATTTTCTTAGATTGTAGTTGAATTTTTCTCTTTACGAGGATGGTTATTTGAAACCTCCTCTATTTTTATGTAATAATCCATTTTAAACATATTATAATTTAGTATTTAAACCCTTCTCATGCATTTAGAGAAGGGTCTAGAAATTTGTCAAAAACATTTGCAAAGAATGCACTAATGTAATTTGTAAATGCTTTGATGGATTAACGGAACACAATATGTTATCTTTTGACATTAGAAGCTGTTTAACTGATGTTGCACTATTGTACTCTTTAAATTGCTTGAAAGTGAAGAGGAGAAGAAAATCTACTTTGAGTTTATATGAGTAGGACTTCATATATATGGTACTTCTATTCATTTATATTAAGTTTTTCTTTCTAGATTGACAATGATCTTTTTATTTTCATTATATATTTGAACTGTTATCATAAATTAATGTTAAATGCACTTATGTACTAATATTTGTCTATGATTTATTATCAGATATATAATCACACATATGAATGCAATACACTTTTCACAATTCTTTTAATCAAACTATTTTGTTAAAAGAATCATCTTTACATAATTTTCATCTCTTTCAACTGTTAAATAATCTTCATTACTAATAGTTGGAGGATATCTGTTAAAATCGCATAAAGGAAGAACACCTCGGGTATATAGTAGAATAGATAAGTGTTAGGTAAATGCATGTGATAGACTAAAATCATTTCCCATTGGATGTTGTATAAAAAAAAAACATGCCAAAATCATCCTTATTGGTAAACTGGTCCCTTCATCCCCAGTCAGAGCCACCATACCAAACGGAAAAGGACTTGCTCTAAGGTCTGGAATGGGTGGTTTTCCCCCATGTTGTGGCAACGGAATTCCGAGGCCATCAACATTTTGGCACTAGAAGGAGGGAAAATTGTGAATGGAAAACATATCTGATCAATCTAAAAGTCAATCTAAGATTCTCTCTCCCTCTAGATCCCCTTCAACTTCTAGATCTAAATCTTTAAGATTTGAAGTTGAACATCCTTCTCCTAAGTCTCCTAGTGAAAATCAACCCATACTATCTCCTGATTTTCATCAAAATTCCCCTGAAGTTTAGTATTTGATAGAAAAGTTAGAAAGAGTATCCATTTCTGTTGAAAAGTCTGAAACTTCCCAATCATATGATATTAGTGTTTCATCCTCTTTACAACAGAGAATAATATTAACTCGATTAGAAACTCAAAAGACAAGAATTCCTCCTTTTGAATTTCCCATCGATACTTCTCAAAGGAAGATAAAGAGGTCTGAATCAGAGTCAATCACCAGCGATGTCTTATCTAATAATGCACCCCATTCACCTCCATTACCTCCGCTCACTTCCACAACTTCCATTCCAACAACCAGTGTTACTTTAACTAGTTCCAGTACTCAGACTATTATTCTTTCAACTAGTTCTAGCACTTAGCCTGCCTCTTCTTCAACTCAAACTCAATCCATCACATCCACCCAAGGTCCAATGGCAGGCCAAGTACCTCCACCAAATGTATAGCCATGGAACAATCCAAGGTATGTACAAATCCCTGCCCCTCTTCATCCTCTCCCAAAATACCCTGAAATATGGTTAACAAAATTTAATCCTGATGATGGTCTTATGGTTGAAGAACACATTCATAATTACATGTTAGCCATTAATTTAAAAGAGGTAGTTGAAGAAGATTGTGTTGTAAGATTATTTCCATATACTCTCACAGGATCTGTAGGATCCTGGTATTTTTCATTACCTGCCCACTCTATAAATAGTTGGAATTTGTTCGAAGAACAATTTTTAGCTAAGTTTGGAGATGACAGAACCACTGCATCACTCATAAATGATTTATCAAATCTAAAGGCTAAAACAAGGGAGAAAAATAAAATATTTTAATTCAATATTTAATAATTTGTTCAATAAAATTCCTGCTATAACAGTTCTTGGTGCAAAATTTCAAATTGAGTGGTATATTTCGTCTCTCCCATCTAATATAGCCATTTTTGTTGATAGAGAAAAACTGCCTTCATTAGCAGAAAATATGAAGGAATATTTATTTTTAGAGAAACGAATAATCACCCTTGAAAAGAAGAATTCCCAATAAGATAGGAAATCAAAGAAATTATCCTTCAAAGATGATTAAAAAAAGAAGCCATCCAAAGAACCTTTTGATGTAGAAGGTCTTCATAAAGTTTTAAAGATTTTGACAAATGAGATAGCAGATATCAAGAAACAAGTTGCTGAAAGTTCTAGCTCAAAAAAAGAATTTCAAACCCTTCAAGAAAAATCAGTCTTCTAATTCTCAACCGCCGAATATCATATCTAATACTGAGTTTAATCAAGATACAGATGAAGAGAAAATAGAAGAAGAAGAAACTGAAGAAGAAGAAGAAGAAGTTGAACTAAATGGAATGTGGGATTTTATCCTATCAAATGAGGAACAACAAGAAGCTTTACTTGTGAGTACAAGGAGAAAAAATACTATGGAAGCAATGCAGCCAAATAAAAAACAGAATAATTCAACGCCTGCTAAAGATAAAATAGTAAGTAAAAAGTCTACATCTAAGGCTACACAAACAAACCCTGCTACTTTAGATGTTCCACCTACATCAAAGGAAATGGTAGTCTCCCACACTTTTGAGTATAATGTAGTTGAGGATATGAAAAAGACCAGGGCCAATATTTAAATTCATGAACTTACTAAGTTAAAGTAGTAGCATAAAATCTTACTTAGAGATTTAAATGCAATTCCCACTTCACCCTTACTTGTCCCAATAGTAGTCCAAGTTTCTAACCAAATGGGTAAACCTCCTTCTCCTTCAACTAAAATAGATGCTACAAATTTGATTATGATAGGTGACCGATCCGTCTCTCATACTCCTCCATTTATTCTAACCTATGAGATCTACAATAAAAATGTCCATAATTGTTTAATAAAATCAGGGGCTTCCTCTAATATCATGCCAAAATCAGTATGTGCTAAGTTGAACATAACTCCTCAGAGTTCCCCTGTTCATATAGTACAACTTGATAGAAATAAAGTAGAAGTTGTAGGAGAAATACATTTAGTCTCTATCAGATTGTCATCAAACCCTAAGGTTGCTTAAATAATTGATATATTGGTGGCTGATATTCCTGAGTTTTACGGTTTAGTGTTAAGCAGAGACTGGTCTGAAAAAACTTCATGGAGATTTTGCAACAGACTGGTCATGTATGTGGCTACCATACAATGGAAAGCCAAATCAAATCCGAGAAGACCGAGAGAAATTCATGAAGGATACAGTCACTGATATTGAAGGGATAAACAAGCCAGTAGCATTCAATAATAATATTATTGGAAACTACTCAGCAGAATCATTTCTTGGAAATTTTAACGCTCAACCATCACCCTTTTTCGATAATGTAGTTATCTCACAAATCAAGAATTTTTCCTAGACAAACACTTCGAAATGTAAAATTTTTGTAGATGAACTAGTAGTTAATTCTTTATTTTGGATTTTTTATTTTGATGGCTTTAAATCAGAAGATGGTGCAGGAGTTGGCTATATTTGAATAAGCCCAGAAGGAAAAAAAAAAAAAAAAACCATGTTAGCCTGCAGACTTGAATTCGATTGCACAAACAATATAACAAAATATGAAGCATTAATATAAGGTTTATACAAAGCAATTTATCTCGATGTCAAATATCTAAAAGTCCTAGGAGATTGGGAGATAATTGTTAAACATGTAAGAAATACCATTCATTGTCATTTTGGAAATTTATAGCATTACCAATCATTAGTCCAAGAATTAGCCATTCATTTCTTAGCTTTCAATATTTCTTCCGTACCTAGAATACAAAATGCTAGTGCAGGTTTATAGGCGAATGTAGCATCGAAAATAATTCCATCTCAAGAATTTAGTCCTGATAGATTTTCCATTGAATTGATTTTTAGACCATCTGTTCCTGACAATATTAGCAATTGGAGAGTATTTAATAATGATTCAGATATCATATTTCCTTACATCTGAAGGATCTTATGATAATCAAATTTGAGATGAAAATGAACATGACACTCAGATAAAGGATGAACAAGATGAAAATCTAATTCCTAAGTCAGTTGTAAAATTAGAAGACCTTTATGATATAAAAGACAGGTTTAAAAGAGTCACTAACTCTAAAACTCAAAGTTATACCTTAAGATTTCAGTTAGTAAATCTCAGAACTGACGATAAACCTCAAAATGTCAATTTAGGTCTTGGTCTATCTTCTGATGAAATATTATCATTTTTCAAGTTATTAAGGATGTAAAAAGTGTTTTTGCCTGGGATTACACTGATTTTAAAACATATGACACTTCTGTTATTCAACACACTATTCCTATGATTTCAGATGAGAAACCTATACAACAAAAGTTGAGGAAAATTCACCTGAATCTGGAAAATCAAATCAAAACAGAGTTGAATAAACTCCTCAAAGCAAAGATCATCTTTCGAGTTAGACATTCTAAGTAGGTTCAAATTTGGTTCTTGTCAAGAAGAAAAATGGTGATATTAGGATTTGTATTGATTTTCAGAATTTAAATAAAGTATGTCAAAAGGGAAACTTTCCATTACCAACCATGGAATAAATATTGCAAACAATAGCTGGTTCTAAACTTATGTCTTTCCTAGATGTATTTTCAGGATATAACCAAATCCTCATACATCGAGATGAAAGATTAAAGACTACATTCAGGACTAAGTGGGGAACTTACGCTTATCAAAAGATGCCATTTGGGTTAATTAATGTAGGTTCCACTTTTCAAAGAGCCATGGACACAAATTTTAGAGGACTTATCAATAAATCAGTGGTTATTTATCTAGATTACATTACAGTCTTTTCTAGACAAGAAAACAATCATGCGAATGACCTAAAGCAAGTCTTTTAGCGATGTAAGAAGTATGGAATTTCATTAAACCCAAAGAAGTCACATTTTGCTTTAGATGAAGGAAAAATTGTAGGATTCATTGTGTCAAAGAGAGGTATCTATATTGATCCTGAAAGAATAGAAGAGATTAAAAGAATTCCTTTCCCTCAGAACAAGAAAACTATGAAGTCGTTTCTTGGGAATATAAATTTTGTAAAAAGATTTGTCCCTGACATTTTGCAAATAGTTTTACCATTACAAACCATGATTAAGAAAAAAACAGTCTTTAGATGGGGACATAATGAAAGAGAAGCATTTGATTTAATCAAACAATCCATTATCAATGCTCCATTCCTGACTACCCCCAATTTTTTTAATCCTTTTACTTTATACACCTTCTCATCAGATACATCTTACACTGCTATTTTAACACAACTTAATGACCAACAAATTGAAGCACCAATATCAATTTTCAGTTCCAATTTACAAGGCACAGAACTAAATTATTCATCTGTTGAGAAACAAGCATTTTCTGTCTTTAAAGCTATAAAACATTTTAGACCATTTCTCCTTAAAATTAAAACCAAAATAATAGTTCCATTCTCTGCAGTGAGACAACTATTGATGCAAAGAGAATTAGGAGAGAAAAGGGCTAGCTGGGTTATTGCTTTACAAGAATATGATGTAGAAATTAGACCTTCTAAAATTTTTAGAGGTCAAGTTTTTTGTAGAATGATAACAGGAGCATCCCATTTATCATCAGAGACAGATTCAGGTAATAATGTGCAAATATCAGAGGTAAGCCTCAACGATGAGCAATCTCAATACACTGATCTCAAGTTTTATTTGAAAAATGGATATGCCCCAACTCAACTCAATTATAAAACAAAACGTGCTTTGAGATTAAAGGCCAAGCAATATGAAATAATCAATGATGTATTATTTAGAAGAAACTTTGATTCTATGTTATTAAGATGCTTAGAGAAAACTGAAGTAGAGAAAGTTTTGCAAGAACTCCATGATGGACCAGTTGGAGGAAATTTTGGAGGAAATACAACAACACATTAAATACTGCATGCAGGTTACTATTGGCCTACACTTTTCAAATATGCTCATGAATATGCAAGAAAATGAAAAATTTGTCAAAGTGGATGTAGAAGACAACGAAACCCAGCCTCCCCATTATAACCAATTAATATCGGACATCCATTTAAGCAATGGGGATTAGATATAATCGGTGAGATCGTTCCTAACTCTTCCAAACAACATAAATATATTCTCACAACTACATATTATTTTACTAAATGGGTGGAATAAATTCCATTAAAGGTAGCCAACTCTGAGAATATTATTGAATTCATTGATCAATTTATCATAACTAGGTTTGGTTTACCTACTGCTTTAATGTTCGATAATGCATCTTATTTCTCAGGAGCTTCTATGATAGAATTTGCAATCAAAATAGGTTTTAAACTTAAGTATTCTAAAAATTATTATCCGCAAGAAAATGGTTTAGCAGAATCCACAAATAAAAACCTTATTAGAATCATCAAATGAATTGTTGATAAAAACCAACAAAATTAGCAGAAGTCATTAACATTTTCTCTTTGGGAAGATCGAATAACTCAGAAGGCCTCCACTGGAGTTTCTCCATTTAATCTGGTTTATGGAAAAGAATTTGTTCTTCCTAGCAATGTAGTTATTACTTCTCTTGCCTTAGTTCAATTTATTGATGAATCTCCTTCTTCTTCTTTGCAACTAAGACAATTTCAAATTCTCAAACTTGAAGAAGAAAGAGAAAAAGCTAAAGTTACTCATGCACATCATCAACAGATAGTAAAAGCTTCACTTGATTCAACTTCCGTCACTCCAAAAAACTTTCAAATTGGTTATCTAGTATTGAAATGGGACAAAGCACATGAGGAAAAAGGTAAACACACCAAATTTCAAATATTTTGGCTAGGTCCATTTCAAATCATTAAGGAAATCAACCCATCAACATTTTTATTGCAAGATCTATCGGGCGAAAGAGATTCTTTGCCTGCTAATGGGAATATTCTAAAGAAATACTTTTCATAGGAGGTAACCCCTTCTATTCCCTGTAATATTATTGTCTTTTCTTTTTCCTTAGGAAAATAAAAGTTGCATAGTATTGATTTTTGTATTTTCAAGTAAACATCTCAGAAAATATTTTTGATTTATTGCTTATAGAAATAAGAAATGTTAAGGAAATAATAGAAAGGTTCGAATATCAAATAGATTCTATTTTACTGAAAGATGCAATTTCACTGAAGTTATTTATTCTCTGATGAACTCTCATATTTATAAAGCATGGTTACTCTATTATCAAACAAGAAAAGAATATTTAACAGAGTAAAGACTCTTTTACAGATAAACAATCTTACAACTCAAAAAATTATCATCTAGAATCCTCAAAAGGACCAATGATTAACCCCATCCGGGAAAAATTATCAATTTTTAGGAATAAATTCAAAAAAATTATGATAAAAAACTTAGAAGATAATAAGTCTCATCAAGAGCTTGTTTACCATGTTCATAGGGAAATAGTTGAACTGACATTACCAATACTGCCTACCAAAACAAGGTAATGACTTGAGATTATATCAAGAGGACAAGGGGTATCATTAAGAGCCAGCTTGATCAGTTTAATTACAACTAGTGAATGTAATTTTGAATATTTGGTTACCAAGCCAAGATAATGGCTTTTAAGTAAATAAACTTTACAATAGAAAATATCTACAAAAAAGAAAACAAGTTCCAAAAGAGATCAAGTATATAAAGTTGGAATATATTTTTGAAGATTGTAAGAAAGACTAGATGGGACAATGAATCATTGATGGGTAAAAGGTATCCCTGGAAAAAGCTTAAATTTCCTATTGGATCAGAGGCTCTACCTATGATAAAAGAGCATATGTTTATAAATCTAATCTGAAAGAGCCACCTGCTTCATCCTTCTGAACTGAGTAAAGACTGATATAGATACTCGTGATTTTATTTTTAAAGAGGAATTATTATGAATTATTAATTAAGAGAGATTTTATCGATTAGTGAGATATTATTTATTGAAATTCATTCCTGCTACTATTTTTTTTTTTCGAAAAAGTTTTTAGAAATTTCAAAAAAACTAATTAGAGATAGCTGGTTCTCCCAAGTGAATCGCCAATTGTTGTATTATACAACACCCCCCCATTTATTTTCACTAAATGGGGACCCTTTAAAATAAATAGGAGATTTATTTGTTTGATTTTATCTTAGCTTAAGTCTAAAAACTTTAGGAAAAAAAGTTCTTTCCCTTTTCGCTTTGATTTCTTAGCTCTCATCGCAAATCACATAGCTTACAAGCCTAACAACTTAAAACATATTAAGTGTTGCAAACTGCGATATGCGTTAAACCATTTTTGAGTCATATAATACTCCCGTCACAAAATCATTAAACATCGCTTTAAAAAGAAATCGCATCACACCTTGTAGAACGATCAACTTATGACAATTCGGTAAAAGTCGCGATGAGCTGGACCTGACGAATTAATAAAGCAACAATCATAAAAATTCAAATGTCCGATAAAGAGCATCGGCGTGATTCCTTAGCGCACTTCGCATTTCACAGTGAATAACCAAATGCAAATTTTATTACCATATGGAAATTGCGATCTGCGATTTGCACATATCACATTTCTTGAAATTCATCGGTAACGAAAAAACAAAACTAATAGAAATAGTTTTGAGTTGCGATATGCGATATTTATAGTTATTTCTCAAGTGCGTGAAATGATTCATATCTAATCAACTGGGTATAAGTTCTAACGTCTTAAATTGATCGAATAGACATTTCACATAAATGTGTGTAAGATATTTGATTGAAAGAATTATGGGAGATTAACGACATGTAATGGGAGTAAGGTTTAATATTCCCAAAAGGGAAAATCAGCAATAGAGGCACCAAAAACGCATTTTTCAGAAATTTATGTTATAAAAATCAATAACAGCCCATGGATCCATTATTTTACACATTACAGTAGCCAAATATAAAAGGTGATCAGAAAAAAAAAAATCACTATTACTTAGTTAAACAAACCTCCTATGCCCAAAACAGCCTAAAAACACTGCAACCCCATGACTACTGCAACATAGAAATACTGAAGCAAGTGAAAACACAGTTTAATGAGGGTTTATACTAAAAAATAGAGAGACAAATCAGATCTACTGATATATTAATCAATAGATCTTAAAGACTGAGATCTAGTCTCTTTTACAAAAATCCAAGATGACTTGACAAGGGTTTCTTGATAGACATGAGTTACAAGAAGTATATGCTGTAGATCTATGGATGAATCACGCAGTATGGCTGAAGAAATTCATAAATATGGATTATAATACCAAGAAATGGCTGTAGCTCCTCCTATTAGCTTTCCGGGAAAAAGGTTGATCCTCCTCCTAGGAAACTAGCTCATAAAACAGGGGTTTTAACCCTCCTACTGCAACACCATGAGAAATAATGCAGTTTCTCCAAGGGACTACGCTGTGGCTATAGGTGAATGCTTGGACCAATGCTGGATAGTGGAAATGATTCCCAAAATTCTCTTCTCAGATTTCTTCCACAAGTCCTCCAAGGAAGAGTGGGGAATTCCTTCATGAGAAAACCCTTGTACTAAACAATACAACAAACTTAGCTAAACAACTGAAGCATGTAATAATTCTAAACAAACCCAATCATAAAATCATATTCTTCATCATATCCCATATGGATACGATTCCCTCCATTATATACTTGATGAGCTTCCTCACTATGGGTCCCACCCATTTATGAGGTTACTTCCATGCAAAAGCTCCTCCTTCAAAATTACGCTGTCTCCACTAGCTCCACTCTCTTATTTACAACGATGTTTGATTTCGTCAATATTGACTTAATCTCCATGCATTTTCTCCTTTCACACCCAATGTGTCTTTATTCTAACTATCTAAACTGATCCATATTCATACTAGGCTATCTTTATTAATGATCCACTCCTCCCATATCAGTGTTGTTAACTTGGTCAAACTTGACCTTGTCCACATGCATTAGCCCTTATTCACACATGAGGGTGCTTGATCCAGCTATGAACATGACCCCTTTTCACATTAAAAGGGATTTTGTGCCTACTAAAGAGATTTATGGGCCTCCTTACCCATTTATTCATCCAACTAGATGTTAAGAGCAAAATTAATATTCCCATTAGCTGCATGCTAATTTAGGAATATTATAGTCTTCCCCTCCCAAATGTTGCTTGTCCTCAAGAAACTGCAAGGGTACTGAAAAATCTCCACTCCTCCTCTTGTGGCCCCCACATCCAATAGTCTCCACTATTTCTTCAGATATTCTACAACAATTCTGACTCCCAATGGTTCCTCCCAAATGTGTAAGTTGGCCTTTGGTGGATAAACCAATTGGCTCTTATCATGAAAGAGTGGAAAGTCTATATGGAAACCTTCTTACTTTTCAATGGCCTCCTTGAGGTAGAAGTGATGCCAAACATAGGGTACCTCATTCCCAATGAGAGACTCCCACCTCCATGCTATCATCCAAATGAAATGAATTACCTTACAACTTGGTAATTCATAGAAAAGCTCCTCCCAAATGCTTATGAGAGGCATGTCCCAAGTGCTCCAAACAATCATATGGCCCACCTTATAATGAAACATGTGATCTATTATAGTGGCCATATCATCTCCCATGCTCCTCTTGAAGCTTGAAGCATAAAAGGTGTGGGAAATTTCATTCCCCATGAACATATCCAGCCAATGTGCCTTCATTCCAACCATGTTTCCAACAAAGATAAGAGCATCATCAACATATGGAATCACAATCAAAGTCATGCTAGCTGCCATGTGTAGTAAAGGAGAAGGACAATGATCCCTCATGTGAAACCAACACAGTTTTACTCCCAACTGCCATAGAATATGATATAGCAAGTGTTTTCCCCACCACTTTTTTGCTGCCCCATTCTCCTCACACACTTGGAGAAAGTGTATGATGTTTGGTGTCAATGAAGCACACCATGAAGAATACATCATCTCCCAAAAATCTCCTAGGGAGTGATCAACATCATCACTGCTTATGATCTCAAATAGCTCATGAAGCTAATAAGAAGAGTGCTCCCTCTTTGAGAAATGCCCTGCACATGAGTGGTAAGAAAATGCAATTATATAGTAATTATATCATGATGTTCAGAAATACAACCCTTACCATACACTTGGTTCAAGCTAGTGAGGTAGCTCATGGATAATCTCCCTCTCACACCCAATGAATAAGGAGGTGGTAATGATAACTCTTCCCAAGAGTTATGTCTCTCCTCAACCTGCAAACAATATATGCACTTCCTCATGTGATGGTGCATCTCCTCTTTGAATTCTTCCCACATGAATCCCTCCACGATAGTACGGTATGCTCTAATGAAACTACTGGTATTAGAAAGCAAGACATCATAGGCTGCATATAGTAGTTTATCCTTGAGCTTGGAGTCTTTAGTCAAATAGATCTGATCATGAAAATAAATGACTCCATGAATTAATTTATACCTCCCATCTATCACTTTCCCATCAAGAACCTTACATGTGAAGAGGTTCTTGGAATATTCTACCAAGAGTTGGGACTCCCAATATGGATCTAGGCTTCCAAACAATGACAGTGCAGTAGAAATCTGAATTGAAGCTCCTGTCAATCATGGCTCTCCTCTTTGACATGTTTAATTCCAAAGTCACATGCTGGAGTATTGTTACCCCACTTTTTCTGCCTCCTTTGCAGCTGATCTTGTTCAAAACAAGATTGAAGTATATGGAAGTCAACCTCCTCTTGAAAGGTCTCTCTCTTCCAAAACTTCCATAGTTTGGCCCTTGCATGCAAGAGTGGTAATACCCTCTTGTCATATTCAGAAATATTCATTATGTGTAGAAGTATCTTTCACTGCTCCAAGGCTATGGAGTGGCTATTTGACACCATACTCATGTCATCATAGATTTCTGAATCATTTTTCAGCTAAAGTAGTTGGGTTGGAGATGATAATTTCCATATCAGAAAATTATTTACTCCTCCTTTGAATCCATCAAAGGTTCTTAGCACTGTAGTAGCTTCTCCCAAGGCTCCTTCCTTAGCCAAATATATAAGTGTTGCATCCCATTGAGAGAGCTCTTTATTGATCTTCCAGTCAAGGGGTCCCCCTGGTGGAATGCCTCCATGCAAAGAGACATCAAAATCTGAAGTAGACTGTATGAATGAGTGGACTGATTTGTCCCTCCCCTTACTGCATAAATCAGTCTCTTTCTCTTGAATATAAACCCCTTGAAATAAACAAGGGTGCATGATCCCCATCCTTTGAAGCTGATCCACTTTTTCCTCTGCTCTTTTGATCAAGGAGTTGCAGCCCATCACTATTGCCACATGATGCTCCTTGAGAACCTTTTGAAAAAATGCAAAAGCTCCTCATTTTGAAGCAATAGCTTCATGCCTACCCCCATGTGGTGATGGTTCTTCTTCTGAAGTGACAACACTGTTACTTCCTTCCTACTCTTTCTCCTCATCAATATTTGAGAATACCTCATCAACAATGAGAGACCCTAGATCTTGGTCTTCCCTTGAAGGAGGGATCTCCATGCCTTTCCTTTGAGAAGACATCTCTTCATGCAAATGGGATCTTGCCTCTAGTAAGGTATTATGCAATATGTTAGCCTCTTCAATATTTTCCTGAAGTGGAGTTAGGTTTATAGATCCTTCCAACCCATGCAAAGGTTTTGTTTGTTTTTGTTTGTCTAGTTCCACTAAAGGTGTTTCAGAATGTTTTTCATGAAACCTTTCCACTACTCTCATAATGAACCTTGCATAAGTAGATTTATTTGCATTTATTAATGAAAAGGATTCAAATAACCACCAAGCATAAGCCTTACCTTCAAAATGCAACGCTTCTACTTTAATGGCTTCATTCTCTGAAACTTGGTGTTGCTGCAAATAGGTGTGTAGCTCCTCCACCCAAGCCCTAGCTGAACATTTAGGTGAACCATCAAAAGTAAATAGAAAGAATCTACTCACATCATGCTGTTTGCACCTTGTGCTTCTTCCTTCCTTGATCTTGTAAAACCCTTGGAATTTTAGGTGATCTTTGAACCTCTTAGATTGGGATTCATACTATTGCAAATAATCACCAAGAGTCTCCTTCTTTGGCACACTCCCTTTCTCCTTTTCACTTGCTGTGACCATAGGCCTGGTAAAGTGTTGTAAATCTGATGGTGTGGCTGAATGCTCACACCCATAATATGAGGAACTGGATCTTTCCTCGGGTACAAATCTTGTTTATGGATCTCCATGTTTTTCCCTCCTCATTTCTTTGATGTCTTTGCTGATACACTGTAGAGTTTGAAGAAGAAGTTTTGAGAACGCCTTCCCTCCATACAATAAGGGTTTGCCTTGATCTCTTTTGCAGATCCTCTCCTTCCCATGAGAATACTCCATAATGGTTTAAGTACATAGGCTAAGCCAAGATTAGAGCTCTGATACCACTGTAATGTTCCCAAATGGGAAAATCAGCAATAGAGGCACCAAAAATGATTTTTTTTCAGAAATTTATGTTATAACAGTCAATAAAAGCCCATGGATCCATTATTTTACACATTATAGCTTCCAAATATAAAATGTGATCAGAAACAAATCACTATTAATTAGTTAAACAAGCGTCATATGCCCAAAATAACCTAAAAACACTGCAAGCCCATGACTACTGCAACACAAAAATACTAAAGCAAGTGACAAAGGAGTTTACTAAGGGTTTATACTAAAAAATAGAGAGCCAAATCAGATCTACTGATATATTAATCAACAGATATTAAAGGCTGAGATCTAGTCTAATCCAAGATGACCCGGTAAGGGTTTATTGATAAACATGAGTTACAAGAAGTATATGCTGCAGATGTATGGATGAATCACGCAGTATGGCTGAAGAAATGCATAAATATGGATGATAATAGAAATAAATTTCTGTAGCTCCTCCTACTAGTTTTCCAGGAAAAAGGCTGATCCTCCCCCTGGGAAACTAGCTCATAAAAAAGGGGTTTTAACCCTCCTACTGCAACACCATGAGAAATAACACAGTTTATCCAAGGGACTGCGCTGTGGCTATAGGTGATAGCTTGGCCCAATGCTGGATAGTGGAAATGATGCCCAAAATTCTCCTCTCATATTTCTTCAACAAGTCCTCCAAGGAAGAGTGGGGAATTCCCGCATGAGAAATCCATTGTACTAAACAATACAAAAAACTTAGCTAAACAACCGAAGTATGCAATAAGTCTAAACAGAATCTATCATAAAATCATATTCTCTATCATACCCCATATGGCTGTCATTCCCTCCATTATATACTTGATGAGCTTCCTCACTATGGGTCCCACCCATTTATGAGGTTACTTCCATGCAAAGGCTCCTCTTTCAAAATTACGCTGTCTCCACTAGCTCTACTCTCTTATTTAAAGCGTTGTTTGATTTGGCCAATCTTCACTTAATATCCATGCATTGTCTCCTTTCACACCCAAGGTGTCTTTATTCTAACAGTCTAAACTAATCCACATTCATACTAGGCAATATTTATTGATGATCCACTCCTCCCATATCAGCGTTGTTGACTTGGTCAAACTTGACCTTGTCCACATGCATTAGCCCTTATTCACACATGAGGGTGGTTGATCCAGCTATGAACATGACCCCTTTTCACATTAAGAGTGATTTTGTGCCTACTAAAGAGATTTTGATGATCCACTCCTCCCATATCAGTGTTGTTGACTTGGTAAAACTTGACCTTGTCCACATGCATTAGCCCTTGTTCACACATGAGGGTGCTTGATCTAGCTATGAACATGACCCCTTTTCACATTAAGAGGGATTTTGTGCCTACTAAAGAGATTTATGGGCCTCCTTACCCATTTATTCATCCAACTATATGTTAAGAGAAAAATTAATATTCCCATTAGCTGCATGCTAATTTAGGAATATTACGTAAGATTTGAAAGATTCATATCTACTTCGAACGTGTTTTGAATGATTGAATGCTGGATTTGTGATTATATCAATTTAATTATATCCTTCTCTCCATTTACCTTAGATCTAAAGTTTTCTCTGTTCACTTGAATTCATGAGACCGCTTAACAGAGCAAGGTTAACATGGATGAACAAGAAAGGAAAGGAAATTGCCCAACCATCATCTACTGAAGACTCAGATATGTCTACCTTATTCTCAGATACCACCTGTAACAAGGATTGTGGCAGTTCCTTGTGGGAGGCAATGTACCAACTCTTTGAGAATGAAAAGCCAAGGGTAATAATCAAAATTGCTACAGCAAGCGCGTCATTTTCTTCAGACCCGTCTTATTTCGATGTTGCATGATCATTCCTTCATAAAGTAGCAACAAGGCCGATGATTCTCCCCTATACAGATATGATTGAGTGGGTAATTTACGACTTGAACATATAAGATAGGATATTTAAGAATTCAAAGGACGAGGATATTGGTTCATTCACGGTAGAAGAATTGAGGACAATGTATCACTTACCCATCTCGCAATAGAACTATGAAAAAGATTTTGTCCAAAGCTTTACAAAGAAAAATCCAAACCCGATGAAAGTTATAAAGGAATGGAAGGATGACCGAGGTAAGCTGAAATGGGTCAAACTCGGTATGTACCCGATAGCACAATTTCCTTCTCCTTATTATTATGTTGCTGGTATGTTGTGTAGATTGTTTGTAAAGCCTGATATTACTGGGTTTTCTATAGATTGGGTCCCATTAATTGATGCAATCGTCAGTTCTTTAATTTTTAATTGGGAAAATATCCTGTCTGATAATTTGGCCAGAAGTATCATGGATTATAGAAGTAAAAGAAGTGTTTCCTCTAGGGAAATACCCCCCTTTTACATGAGTGCCTATGTTATGGATGCAATTTTCTTTTGATTGAGTTTTCCTACCATGGGATGGAAGTGGACGACCCAATACCCCACTCCATTCCACATTTACCACAAATCCCTTTGGGAGTCAGATTTTCATCTACGTTTTTACAAATTTTGCCATAGAGTCATTCTGACTATGCACCAAATTATATTTAATGAGAAATCCCCTAGGATTTACAAAGAGGCTAGTGCAGACATTTTGCCTATTTCCAGATGGTTTGTCGAAGAAATTTTCACCTATGTCAGAGTTTTCGGGAGTTATTCTTCTCCCCACGTACTTCCCTATTATGTTCCTGACAAGCTACTTGCTAGAGAAATTTCTTACCAACTTGTGGTAAATGGTATTTTAATGCAACTCAAAGATGCCAAGAAGGCCATTTGGAATAATTTCCCTTTGCAGTGCAATACTTTTGCACTTTTTGATATTGGTCATACCTTCAAGGAAGTTTCAAATGTTAATTTATTGAATTTGGCTGTAATGCCAAAGCAGCCATACGAGCCCAATGATGTGATTAAAAATTTCACCGCAGAGCTGGAATTGAAGCCTTTTCTGAAAGAGATAGATAGATTTGATGATTTATTTCAAGGCATTGAAAAGTTTACAGATGTACTAAAAATTGTGTCCAATAAGCTCAATCAAGACAACTTTGAAGCCTTCCAAGCATACAAAAACAAGATAATGGAAAGGATTCCTTTGGATTTATTAATTATTGAAGATATCAACAAACCGAATCCAAGTATTAGCTTGGATAATGAAGCTAAAGACATGTCTGAAGATGAGTCAGGGAAATGAGAACATAATTCCCAAAATTCAGATCATTCTGATAATGAATCCAAAAACAAAAATGAAAGCCCAGAAAAGGTAATTGATAAAGTAATCGAAGATATTGAAATGCAAGAGAAAGGAAGAATTAATAGAACTGAATCCTCTTCCTAAGAAATTTAGCACAACCAAAATACACCTGATCAGGCAGAAAAATCTCAGCCAAAGGATTTGAAGAATGAATGGGATAATTTTTCTAACGCACTGTAAACATCACAACCAAATACAAATACTGATCAATCTACTAGTTTTCAGACGCCAGAGAATTCTCAGAAATTAGTGTAAAATGCAACTCCGCTACAACAAGTACCTGAGACTCATGATCGAGAGATCATTTCAGGCTACCCTACAAAGCAAATAGTTTTACAAATTGAAGAAATTCCTTCACTAGATGTCTTCTATAGTCCTAGTCATAAGGCTGTAGTCAAGAGAAGAAAAATGAGAAGAATGGATGATACAGTTTCAAATCTCACAAATGAATATGTTGACGTTCTATGGAAGGATCCTCTAGCTGATCCTACTGAACATTTAACCAAGCTATCACAATTTGCAGGGGCATATGCTATTGCCACTATTGACAAGGCTACTGATGTTCAACTATTACTAAAGCAAGGAGAAGACAAAATACAATATTTAGAAAGACTGTTAGAAAAAGAAAAGTCTAACTCCAGCAAGAAAATGGAATTGAAAATGTCTCAGTTTCAAAATGATTTTGAAAGGTTAACTTTGTAGCATCGGGTGCAACTTACAAAAAAAGGAAACACAACTGGAAGCAGGAATGAAAAAAAAGAAAATCCAGCCACAGGTAGAGAAAGTCAAAAGAGAAGCATTCGAAGTGAATACTAAGCTAAAGCAGCAACAAGAAGTATTTTTCCAACAAGCTTCAATCACTAGATCTTATTATGATTCAAGTGAAATCCTGATCCAACAAGTGGTTATCAAGAAACTTGAGTGTGAGAAAATTGAGAAGAAAATTAATGAATTCATTCAATGGAAAGCATCGAACTCAGGAAAGGAAGCTGATACACCCCAGGTAGATAAATTTCACAAAGAAATTTTATTTAAAGATTGGGAAGCACAACTAAGACAAGCAGACAAAGCAACAGGAAAAGCATCAAAGTTAACAAAGGAAATTACTGAATCTGTATGTGAACAAGTTTTGAAAGCTGAGCTTATCAAAGAGTCCACATTTGAAGTGCTCTCAGAAATTAAGACATTAGAAGCACAATGGAAACAAAGGATAGAGATACAAGAAGAAATAATTAAAAAGTAAATGGGTTTGATCAAGAAAATTATTGGAATTTTCTGATAAAACCTTATCATCAGTATCAAACCCTGCAGTCATTAACTGATTAAAAAAAAAGGTCGCAGCCAGCACTTTCAAATTTAGTATTCAAGGGCCAGGTCAGATCAATAATTTCACAGCCAGCTTAGCTTAAACCCATGGTATATATTTGTCAACTTCGGGAAACACACCCCAAAAACACACCCCAAAATCATCCTTATTGGGAAACCGGTCCCTTCATCCCCAATCAGAGCCACCACACCAAACGGAAAAGGACTTGCTCTAAGGTCTAGACTGGGTGGTTTTCCCCTATGTTGTGGCAATGAAATTTTAGGCCATCAAAAAAACCTGAAATATCTCCCAAATGGTAACTAATTTGGAAAAATTATCATGGAGAACTTAATTGGGCCCATGCTGAACAAAACCCATGTTTTTTTTTACAAGATTCACTTCCCTTTTATTTAAAAAAACGCGTTTGAAGTTGACTGGTCAAAACTATTGCAATTTTCCCTTGATCTTTGCCTGGAGGTCCACATGTGCAAGCTGGGTGGAATTAGACCAACAAAAATCCATATTGTAGCTTCTAGAAACAATGTCCATGTGTCGGATTTCATTCTAGAGTGGTGCTACTACCTCAACCATGGAGATAGCTACATGAACTGTAGAAACTTGCACTGATAAAACTATCGTTAGTAAAACCATGCATAATTATCTTTAATTCATTACAAATAACAAAAATAATAATAATAAACCATGTAAACATGTATGCGGGAAGTTGGTACGTGTATGAATAAATATGGTTAAAAATGACAACAATGGGTGAAGGGAATGATGCGAAAATGGATGGTTTCATCAACAAAATTATGACAAATTGAAGGCCCAACATTCCCCCACACCAGCTATTTTTCATGTCCTCATGCAAACAAAGCATTGCAAAGTTTCATAATCCAACCAGTTCCTTGTGTTCCTTTATTATGTCATTTCAACTAAATCCCTGACCAAAGCTCCAAGAGAGCAATATTGACCCTCTATCTCAATAAGATGCACTTTTCTCTCTTTATTTTTGAAGATTAATAATCTGCTAGCATAACTCTTTGTTTCTACACTTTCTTATTGTGTCACTAGAGTAAGAAAGAAGAGTTACCCATCCTCCTTTGAAAGTCAAACAACTTGAAGTATTCACATACGAGGCTACTCATGGATGCTATAGAGGTAGAAGTAATAACTATTGATTTTTTCTTTTCTTAATAAGAACAACCCTTCATTATTTATTATATGCAACTTGTGTGAAAAGAAAAGATGCCACATAGTAGCATATCCAATTACTTGTCACTATTTTAATTGTGCTCAAATTGTTCAAGCCTTGGTAGAATACCATATTGGGAAGAACACATCAAGACTTTTACTCCATCTGTAAAATGTGCTTTCCATCCTTGTGAAGTTCATCCCATTAGTATGGCTGGAAATGGTCATAGATTGCAACCCATAATGATTGTCTTCTTATCATCCATGCATAACGACCAATCATATTTCAATAATGTTATCAAATAGTTTCTTCAAGAACTCACAAACTAATGAATGAATAAGACTTCCCAATGTGAAGATTTTGACAAGATGAGTTGCACATAACACAAAATAAGAGTTTTTGTTGAGGGTTATACAACTTATCAAAGCCTAAAATATGTTTCCAAGTGATTTCAAGAGTGTGTGAACAAAGCCTTGTTGCAACCTTCCTCTTGTGGCTTTGGACTCATAATTTCTTGCCTTCCATTAAAAACTGAAGGTGAGAAATATGACACATAATTTAAGTGCTCCATGTAATTTTTAATCATGTGCTACAAACATGTACCATGAAGTCAAGTTTTTCTATTTGTAAAATAATTTTTTTTCTCAAGAACATCATGTTGATGGACCATTAAGGAAAACATGGATTAACAAGAAGAGAAAGTTTAAACAAGAGAGTGGCGAAAGCATAGAAGAACATCATTATGAACATGGAAAAAAATGATATTATTGCATGGGCAGCAAGATTTTGTTGATAAATAATCATTCATAACTTGTGGGATTGGTTGTTAAAAGGTATGACAAAACATAATGGGAGAAAAAAAGGAACTACATGTTTACAATAGCTTTTCATCAAAATTTCTAGAATTTTTAACAAATTAAAAAGTGTAAGGCTAGTTTTACCTCAAGTTTACCTTTTGAAATTGGATAGAATACGATATGATGGCTGATTTTGTGTTGATTTGTCTTAGGTACACTGCTCTATGATGCATTGACCTCCACTTTGAGCTTGCTCCACAAAATGTATCTTTTTAATGTAGTAGATTTTTTTTTCCAATTTCTCTCAAATTGTAAATCAGATTCTCTTGAAATTTTTTGAGGCTGTTACTATTAATATTATGCATCTTCCCATAAAATATCTCAGCAAATGGGTGCACAGATCTCGATAAAAATGAGAAATGGTTTTAGGTGAAAGTGGTCAATTTATTGAAAAATACACACTGGAATTTTTTGAAATTTTGTGTGTTCATTTACCCTACCTCAATGCATATACCATAAACATTTCAGGCCCAAAAGATGCACGGTTTTCAAGTTAAGATCAAATCAATTTATGCTTTGTTTCACCCTTCACGCTGCCCAACGTTGCAACAAAAACATATGTGACGAACTCATGTTAAGGCCAAATTGAGTGATTCAAAAGGGAAAACATGTATTTTTACCCTTTCTACCACTATATGCCTTCATAATCCCCTTGTGATGAATAAAATGCGCTGCTATGCAAAAATGCCGAAATCTGGCCTAATCTCTCCACAATGGTGAAAAATGAAAATTTGCCTTAAAAACCTGCTGAAAAGTCTTTGAAAATTACACTTTTTTTGAATATTGCCTGAGTAATACTCAATTTACTATATTATGAGAAAACCCATAAGCTCAGACTTTTTTATTTCTGCTCCAATCTCTTGCAATATTTTTTCCAAAACTGCCTCTAGAACAAGTTTCTTCATAAAAAACAGTCTGTTACAGCAATAGCTGTAGAAACTGCAACTTTCCACAGTTGTTGCAAAAAATGTCAATTTTTGCTAAAAATTATTTTCTCTGAGTTTGAACTGTTGATTTGGATTGTGTATTGCATTGCGAAGTAGAAACCAAAAAACATAATGCATATTGACTGAAATAGGCCCAAATTTATTATTTTGCTTGAAAATGAAGTGAATGAAAATAAGTGTAATGGTGTCATCATGTTGTTGTTGAATGACAAAAATATGAACATGCTGCTACAAGAAACCAATAAAATGTATTGCTGCAAGTTGTTGTTGATTCCATAAAGCCATTAGTCTTCATCGAAGCCAAAATTCATGGTACAATTCCTGCAATGTGAATGAATGTGTCAAAGTCGAGTATGGTAAGAAATCATTCGATTACCGATCAATGATGAAAATCGTTAAACAATGCGAGACAAATCACCGATAATGTAAATGAGTGTCAAGGTACCTAAGTGCATCTTGGCAGAGACGAATGAATGCGCTGAAGTTGAGTCGCTTGCAAGATCTGAGAATCAAAAGACATTATTGTATTCTCATTGTTGTCGATGAGGATGTTTTACATTGATGTATGCAAGTTCCAAGGCACTCCAAGTCTCTGATCTTGATCCCAGATAAGGTGTTGAGGTCGATGGGACAAGATCCGTTGGAAGGTGGGCCTTAAGGAATCCCACATCAGCCAACTTGAGCATAAAACCAAAAAATGTTTTTGAAGAACCATAAGAAAAAAATTGAAACCATCATAAATTTGTATAACTTATTGTGAACTTTGTTCACTAGTTGCCTGGTTTTCAAGCAAAGCTCATGTCCAATTGCGCCAAAAAGCTGGTTTTCACAATAGAACCTTTATATATATATATATGTCCTATTATACTTTAAAAAGAAATCTCGTTCAAGTATATGAATATTTCCAATGGAACCATGTGCGTAACAAAATTATAGATAAACTCATATGAACGTTTGAAATATATTCTTTGATATGTACCAATATATGAGAGATAAATTGCCTCTATTGAGATGATGTCAGAAAATATTGAAGAATTGAGTATTGAGATCCAATGACTGTGTTGAACCAAGATTTATTGTAATCTTGTCTTCCTTGTCTTCCTTATATCATGCCATGCAAGTCTTCAGATATGTGATCTTCATTCATAGAATCTGGTGATTATAGGCATGCGATAAACTTTTCAATCTCAGGTTCCAACAACTATTTATTGACAAGTATCCATGATTCTTGGACCCTATCTGAATTCTCTTCTTCTGGTTGTTGTTCTTCAATGGCAGTTGGATATTAATTTTGCAATACCTCAACATTGTAAGTGGATTGAGGTTTTTTATTGTTGGGACGATGAAATGGTTGTGCAGGTAGTGGAGTGGGAATGGATCTTTGGGGTGCTTGTGTGGTTGGTAATAGGAAAGGTTGAATTGAGGTCAACTGAGGGTGATATTTATTTTGTGGTGGAGGTGAATGGTATGTATAACATTGATGATGGTATTGAGGATAAAGGAAAATATTGATGATATAATGGATTTCTTCTATAAGGCCCTTGCCAACCTTGTTTCCAAGATTGGTTTTGAGGTTGGGATTCAGATGGCCAAGGTTTCCAAGGCAAGGGTGTTTGCCAATTACTTTGAGATTGTTGTGTATAACCCTGAAATTGAGAATTGAGATCTCGCATCATACCAGGTTGATGAGGCTACCTTGGTCTTCTTGGAGCTACATAACAAGATTGTTCCAGTGTTTGATTTGCTTCCCAGTAAACTTCCTTTAACCCTGATAATGATGGAAAATCTTTAGTAGTAGGTAATCATACACAAATCTCACAAATTTGAATGTTATCAAGTGGACATTCATGAAAATCATGTTTATTTCTACATTTAGGGAAAAATATAAATGAAGCAACATCTCAACTTTTTTCTTGTTTTTTATTCTTAGAATATCAATTTGTTCATTTAAATTACTAAAAATTTCTAGCAAATTGCTAAGTTCAGTTTGACTTACCAATCCCGATGTCGATTTACTTACTCTTGCCATAAATGGATCTTAAGGGGATCTTACATACTTTTCTTTTCCTCTTGATATGTTATTGCTTAGTTCACAAATATCTTGAAATGACAATTGAGAGACATCTCCTTTTCCCACGAGGTTAAGAATATCAATCCATTCATCCTTTATAACATTTAGTAGGAGAGTTTTTAATGTCTCTGATCCTAAATTATGCAATTTATATCTTTTGATATTATAAGTAAATCTCTGCACTAAATCTTCTAGGCTTTCATCCTCTTTTTGGTTCATCTTAAAGAGTTCATTTATAAGGTCATGGTGTATGAAATAATATTTATATTTTTCCAAAAATACTCTTTTCATATCATCCCATGTCCTTATAGAATAATTTCCTGAAGTCATGAACCATCTAAGAGTTCTATCCTTCAATGTTGCCAAAAGTAAATTCATTTTTTGAATGTATAATGAGTATCCATAAGATCTACAAATTATTTCAAATTCAAAAAGAAAGGTTTTTGGGTCTTCTGATCTCATACCTTTGAAGGTAGGAAGTACAGATGGAGGGATGATCTTCATATGACCATTGACACGAGTTTCTTGAATGGGAAATCCAAAAGGATCTTCCTCATTTTCATCATTTTCGTCCATTTCTTCAACCTTGTTTGTCACATCTTCTTCTACCTACAAAAATAAGAATTCATGTTGTGAATGGGTGGCTCTTAATGCACCACGTGATATAGTGGGTGTGGTAGGTGATTGATTTATTTTATTTTATTTATTTTTTAATGAAAAGAAAAAGGCTCATGTTTACACTTCCCGGCAACGACACCAAAATTTTTGTCATTTTAATTGTCTTAAATTGGTTACATAAATTATTGATCGAAGTTGGTAAACTTGTGAAGTGCAAGTGCACTATATGTGCTAGTAGCCTCTTTTAATTCAGTTTATTGGTGTTATGATTGAATTTGTAGAGATTGCTTCTAATTATGTTTTTATTCTTATGTTCCTAATGAAATAAATTTAAATTACAACTAAGTTCTAAAAATCAAAATGCTTTCTATTTTGCAAAAACTGAAACAAACCTTCTCTATCTTATGAAGAAAACTTAACTAATTTGTTAGTTTCTAAAAATTCTAACAGTCTAATGTACAAGATAAAATCAAATCCTAGAAAAGGGAATTTATACATTTTTATGTTTTTGAAATGAAATGCTATGGAAATGAAACTTGTAAAGAAATAATGAAATCATCGTTATTTTGAAAAGAAATCACTCTTGAACTGAAAAAGAACTCACTCATATATTGAAAGGAAATCACTCAATCACTACCACTTGTAAAGAAATCACTCATGCTTGTGAAAATAACTCATTCAAAAACTGGAAAAGATATCACTCAATCTTTTTGAAGTAAACCACAAATGAACTTGTGAAACTATTTTAAAATAAATCACTGTTGTTCTTGGACGTAAAAATATAAATCACTCTGCAATTTTATAATTTGAAAAGGAAGATTGATGAACCAACATCAAATGATAAAAGGAAACTATAAAAACATCTACATCAAATGAAAAAATTGAATTATGAAAATAACTACAACAAATGGAAAATTAGAATTATGAAAATAACTATATAAAATGAAAACATGAAAACAACTACAATAAAAAAAGAGAGCAGAACCTTCACTATTTGCAGGGGCCCTCCACAAACAGGTGGTATCAAAGCTTCACACAAACAGTAAGCTACGCATCAAATATTCAAGGCACTTCTTCATTAAAAAGGATGTAAAACAAAGTTTTAACAATTCACTGCATGCTTTAGAAAATTAACCTTTTCTCTTTGTTTCAATGGGGTTACATTGTAACTGCATGGAGATTCATATGGCTAAAAATCGTAACTGAATGGAAACCTATTTGCCATGAATTTGATGAAGCACAGTCCATTCCAACCTCTGTTTGCTTGAATGGGTGTTTATTGACACATGGGCACGATGTTTGCTCACGCAACTGTAAAATAGGGCTCCAAAGAACTTGAAATATATCTCAAATGGTAACGAATTTGGGAAAACTGGTTCTGGAGAACTTAACTAGGCCCGTGCTAAACAAAATCCATGTTTTTGTTTTGTGAGATTCACTTTCGTTTTCTCAAAAAAACGCACTTGAAGTTGACTGGTAAAAAACGCTGCGATTTTCCCTTGATCTTTGTCTGGAGGTCCACATGTGCCAGCTGGGTGGAATTTGACCAACAGAAATCCATATTGGAGCTTTTAGAAACAATTTACATGTGTCCGATTTCATTCTAGAGTGGTACTACTACCTCAACCATGGAGATAGTTGCGGAAACTGTAGAAACTTGCACTAACAAAAATATCATTTAAAACCATGCATAATTCTCTTTAATTGATTAAAAATAATAGAAATAATAATAATAAACCATGTAAACATGTATGCGGAAATTTGACGCGTTTATGGAAAAATATGGTTAAAAATGATGACAATGGGTGAATGGAATGATGCAAAAATGGATGATTTCATCAACAAAATTATGACAAATTGAAGGCCCAACATCCCCCCAAACCAGAGATTTTCAATTTCCTCATGTAAATAAAGCATTGCAAAGTTTCATAATCCAACCAGTTCCTTGTGTTCCTTTATTCTGTCATTTCAATTAAATCCTTGACCAAAGCTCCAAGAAAGAAATATTGACCCTTTATCTCAATAAGATGCACTTTTATCTCTTTGTTTTTCAAGATTACTAATATGATAGCATAACTCTTTGTTTCTACACTTTCTTGTTGTGTCATTAGAGTAAGAAATAAGAGTTACCGATCCTCCTTTGAAATTCAAACAACCTAAATTCTTCACATATGAGGCTGCTCATGGATGCTATATAGGTAGAAGTAATATCTGCTGATTTGTTCTTTTCTTAATAAAAATAACCCTTCACTATTTATTATATGCAACTTGTGTGAAAATAAATGATGCCCACATAGTAGCATATCCAATTACTTTTCACTATTTTAATTGTGCTCAAATTGTTCAAGCCTTGGTAGAATACCATATTGTGAAGAACACATCAAGACTTTTACTCCATCTATAGAATGTGCTTTCCATCCTTGTGAATTTCATACCATTAATATGGTTGGAAATGGTCATAGATTGCAGCCCATAAAGATTGTCTTATTATAATCCATGCATAGCAACCAATCATATTTCAACAATGTTATCAAATAGTTTCTTCAAGAACTCACAGACTAATGAATGAAGAAGACTTCCCAATGTGAATCCTTTGACAAGATGAGTTGCACATAACACAAAATAAGAGTTGTTATTGAGGGTTATACAACTTATCAAAGCCTAAAATATGCTTCCAAGTGATTTCAAGAGTGTGTGAACAAAGCCTTGTTGCAATCTTCTTCTTGTGGCTTTGCACTTATCATTTCTTGGCTTCCATTAAAAATTTGAAGATGAGAAATATGGCACATAATTTACGTGCTCCATGTAATTTTTAATCATGTGCTACAAACACGTACCATGAAGTCAAGTTTTTCTATTTGTAAAATATTTTTTTTTCTCAATAACATGATGTTGATGGACCATTAAGGAAAGCATGAATTAAAAAGAAGAGAAATTTTAAACAAGAGAGTGGTGAAAGCATAGAAGAACATCATTATTACCATGGAAAAAAATGATATTATTGCATGGGCAGCAAGACTTTGTTGATAAAGAATCAATCATAACTTGTGGGATTGGTTGTTAAAAGGTATGGCAAAACATAATGGGAGAAAAATTGGAACTACATGTTTACAATAACTTTTCATCAAAATTTCTAGAATTTTTAACAAATTAAAAAGTTTAAGGCTAGTTTAACCTCAAGTTCCTTTTAGAATTGGAGAAGATAACATGATTTGATGGCTAATTTGGTGTTTATTTGGCTCAGGTACTCTGCTCCATGATGGGTTGACCTCCTCTTTGACCTTGCTCCACAAAATGTATCTTTTTCATGTAACAAATTTGTTTTTCCAATTTCTCTCAAATGTTAAATCAGATTCTCCTGAAATAAAATAAGGTTGTTACTATTAATATTATGCATCTTCCCATAAAATATCTTAGCCAATGGGTGCACGGATCTCGAGAAAAATGAGAAATGGATGTAGGTTAAAGTGGTCAATTTCTTGAAAAATACACACTTCAATTTCCTGAAATTTTGTGTGTTCATTTACCCTACCTCAATGTAGAAAATTTGAATAACTGATATGTTATCCACCGAGATTCTCCTGATCACACACTATTTTAGCTTCATGCATAATACAGAATCTCTTCTACCATTGATCATCACATGCGGAAATAAAATCAATTGCATGCACACATTAAAGCCATAAAAATTCACACATATGAACACAGTATTTCATGGGAAAGCTTAAAGCTGAAAACCCCAACTATTTGTATATTATACATGCCATGGAGATCATGTAACAATCATAGTACAAAGCTCTTTGCAAGCTCTCATGCACTACCTCCCTTGCTACACACTATCAAGCTAGATCGAGCAAAACTCATGCTCCAACCTTTAGCCACTTGATAGCCAACCTGAATTGCGTTTTCAAGCTATGGGATGGCCTCTTTATATAGATAAACCACCCAGCCTAAACTGCGCAATCCTCATGGGTTACTCCACCCATCTGTGTGTTGCAAATAGCAATAGTATAGTCACAACCGATAGTTAACCTGCTCTTTCACCTATTTCTGCACTGGTCTCCACTGAAACTGTCCATGCAATGAAGTTAACTGATGTATTCTTTAGTTGATTTATGAGTTTATAATTAGTGAATTAATTAATAATTAATTCACACCACTCTCACTAATTGTATCTATTAGTTAACTTGGATACAAAAAGCTCAACTATGTTTATATTAGTTAAACTGAATACAACTCCACTAACTTCCTCAATCAACTCCACCAAACTCTGTCACATGAGTTCTAACTGAAGTCATCATGCAATAGCTTCACTTAAACCCTAGGAAAAGTGTATTTCCTTCTGGCAGCTGCATGTGCCACATCCAGACATCAAATTGAAGTGCTTCAAGAGAATAAGATAATGTTTATAGTCCAAATATTATTAAGAGCTAATAATATTCGACTTCCCTATTTTTAGGATAGGCAGTCTAAAAATAGACTTCGACCTATAGGTCCAAAAAATAGATGTCCATCTATTTTTACCAACATGACCAATACTCCAAGAATATCATACTGCAATCCCTGGACCATGCTCCATATGTCTAAAAATAGACATAGTATAAAAATAGATTTTTCGACAAAAATCACATGTGTGGTCCCCACCTAGTTTAGGTGATCACTTTCCAACTAGGATCAGGAAAGATGTTTCAGGAGGCCTCCTTCATTGTTTCTTGTTGCCATTTTCAACACTCCCTCTCAACAAGAAAGGACTATCTTTGCATGCGACATGCAACTCCATGCATTCGCCCTGCAACCTCCACAAGCGCCATGCAACTCCATGCATCTGCTCTGCAACTCCTCTGAAACTGAATAGGCTCCAAACAACTCAATCATTCTTGATGCATCTAGCATCTATCATCAAAGTCTTCGACTTCTGCTGGTACCAACTGCACATGTCATCAGGAACTACTGCGCTGTTGAACTCTTGCACCCATGCACTCTTGCACTTGCTGTCAACTCTGATCCGCGCTCCAGTATCCGACACTGTCACTTTGATCTGCCTGCATCACTCCAACTGATCATGCTACTACTGCGTTGTGGGCACCTCGTAGCCAGGTTCAATCCATGAGATCCACACCATCTCATGAATCTGCCCAGAAATCTCCTCATGGGATTACTCATGCATGTCGCCCCACCTCATACCTGGTGGTATAGCTGCATGCACTCCCTCTGCCCGTCTGGCACGAAATTTCTCTGCATGAGTGGTTTCTCCCACTCCATGATCCTCTTGTGGCTGCTCCACACCCCGAGGTTCACTTTCACCTGCATGAAAAACTTGCTCCCTCTCAAGCTTCAATTGCATGTCTTTCTTGCACTTCCCAACAGTAGGAAGCTCCATAGAAATCCCATCTACTTCAAATCTATAAAGATTCTTCTGCATCTCCAGTTGTGGCTGCTCCACAACCTTCCGAGACTGCTTCTCACGCTGCATGTTGAGAGGATCCCTCTCAACCACCAAGTCACTAACCTCTGCTTTTCACCTCAAAGCTTTGCATGCATCTTGTACCTTAGTGCATGTAGATTCTTGGCTCGCGCACATTGCAATTGTCCCGCCGTCGCAAAATTTTCTAACAAAAAGAGCTGATTTTAAATCGATGATATCTCCCTCATCCGAGCTCCGATTCGACCGATTTTTTTTTTCAATTTGGGTATTTTTTTGCAAGGAATCCAAATATGCTATTTGTTTCTAAAAATATTTCACCAAAAATTTTCAGATATTCCCTACAAACTCGCGCACCCAAAAATTCTCGCTCTCATTCCATGTAGAAAATTATATACAATATGCATGTATATTTCCGGCTTTCTCCATCTTTATGTTTCTTGAGTTTATCCTAAAACTCAACCACTTCAATGCTTTGCAATTGCTCCAATGATCAATATTGCTCTGATACCATGTAGAAATTTGAATAATTTGCTGAATTATTCACCGAGATTCTCCTGATCACACACTATTTCAGCTTCATGCATAATACAGAATCTCTTCTACCATTGATCATCACATGCGGAAATAAAATTAATTGCATGCACACATTAAAGCCATAAAAATTCACACATATGAACACAGTATTTCATGGGAAAGCTTAAAGCTGAAAACCCCCAACTATCTGTATATTATACATGTCATGGAGATCATGTAACAATCATAGTACAAAGCTCTTTGCAAGCTGTCATGCACTACCTCCCTTGCTACACACTATCAAGCTAGATCTAGCAAAACTCATGCTCCAACCTTTAGCCACTTGATAGCCAACCTGAATTGCGTGTTTCAATGCTATGGGATGGCCTCTTTATATAGATAAACCACCTGGCTTGAACTACGCAATCCTCATGGGTTACTCCACCCATCTGTGTGTTGCAAATAGCAATAGTATAGTCACAACCGATAGTTAACCTGCTCTTTCACCTATTTTTGCACTGGTCTCCACTGAAACTGTCCATGCACTGAAGTTAACTGATGTATTCTTTAGTTGATTTATGAGTTTATAATTAGTGAATTAATTAATAATTAATTCACACCACTCTCACTAATTGTGTCTATTAGTTAACTTGGATACAAAAAGCTCAACTATGTTTAGATTAGTTAAACTGAATACAACTCCACTAACTTCCTCAATCAACTCCACCAAACTCTCTCACATGAGTTCTAACTGAAGTCTTCATGCAATACTTCACTTAAACCCTAGGAAAAGCGTATTTCCTTCTGTCAGCTGCATGTGCCACATCCAGGCATCAAACTGAAGTGCTCCAAGAGAATAAGATAATGTTTAGAGTCCAAATATTATTAAGAGCTAATAATATTCGACTTCCATATTTTAGGATAGGCAGTCCCAAAAATAGACTTCGACCTATAGGTCGAAAAAATGAATGTCCATCTATTTTTACCAACATGACCAATACTCCAAGAATATCATACTGCAATCCCTGGACCATGCTCCATATGTCTAAAAATAGACATAGTCTAAAAATAGACTTTGCGACAAAAATCACCTGTGTGGTCTCCCACCTAGTTTAGGTGATCACTTTCCAACTAGGATTAGGAAAGATGTTTCAGGATGCCTCCTTCACTGTTTATTGTTGCCATCTTCAACACTCAATGCATTTACCATAAATATTTCAGGCCCAACGGATGCACTGTTTGCAAGTTATGATAAAATAAAATTTTGCCTTGTTTCACCCTTCACGTTGCCCAATTTTGCAACAAAAACATATGCCACGAACTCATTTTAAGGCCAAATTGAGTGATTCAAAGGGGAAACCGTGTATTTTTACCTTTTATACCACCAAATGCCTTCAGAATCCCATTTTTATGAATAAAATGCGATGTGGTGAAAAAATACTGAAATCTGGCCTAATGTGTCCACAATGGTGAAAAATGAAAATCCACCTTAAAAACCCGCAGAAAGTCCTGGAAAATTGCACTTTTTTTGAATTTTTCTCCCATCTTACTCAATTTATTATATTCTCAGGAAACCCATAAGCTCATAATTTTTTTATTTCTGCTCCAATCTCTTGCAAAATTTGTGCCAAAACTTCCTCTGGAACAAGTTGCTTCAATAAAAACAGGTTGTTACAGCAATAGCTGGAGAAACTGCAACTTTCCGTCGTTGTTGCAAAAATTTCAATTTTTGCAAAAAAATGTTTTCTCCGAGTTTGAACTACTGATTTGGATTGTGTACTACATGCTGAAGTAGAAACCATGAAACATAATGCATATTGACTGAAATAGGGCCAAATTTATTATTTTGCTTGAAAATGAAATGAATGAAGAAAAGTGTAATGGTGCCATCATGCTGTTGTTGAATGACAAAAAGATGAACGTGCTGCTACAAGAAACCAATGAAATGTATTGCTTCAACTTGTTGTTGATTCCATAAAACCATTAGTCTTGATCAAAGCCAAAATTATGGTACAATTCCCATGTGAATGAATGTGTCGAATTCGAGCATGAGAATAAATCATTGGATTACCGATCAATGATGAAAATCATTAACCAATGCGAGACAACTCACTGATAATGTACATGAATGTCAGGGTACCTGAGTGAATCTTGGCAGGGACAAATGAATGTGTTAAATTCGAGTTGTCTGCAAGATCTGGAAATCAAGAGACAATTTTGTATTCCCATTTTTTTCAATGAGGAGGCTTTCCATTGATGTATGCAAGTTCTAGGGCACTCCAAATAGTCGCTGGTCTTGATTCCGGATAAGGAGTTGAGGTCGATGGGACAAGATCTATTGGAAGGTGGGCCTTAAGGAATCCCACATTAGTAAACTCGAGCATAGAACAAAAAAATATTTGAAGAACCATAAGAAAATATTGAAACTATCATAAAACTTTAGAACTTATTGTGAACTTTTCTCGCGAGTTTCCTTGTTTTCAAGAAAAGCTCATGTCCAATTGCGCTAGCAAGTTGGTTTTCACAATAGATTTTTTTTTTTTTTTTAATGTCCTATTCTACTTGAAAAATAAATCTTGTTCAAGTATATGAATACTACCAATGGAACCATGTGTGTAACAATATGATAGATAAACTCATATGCAAGTTTGAAATATACCCTTTGATATGTACCCGTATATGAGAGACGAACTGCCTTGATTGAGATGATGTCAAAAAATACTAAAGAATTGAATATTGAGATCCAATGACTATATTGAACCAATATTCAATGTAATATTGTCTTCCTTGGCTTCCTTCTATCATGCCATGCAAGTATTCATAAATGTGATCTTCATTCATAGAATTTGCTGATAGGCATGCAATAAACTTTTCAATCTCAGGTTCCAACAATGGTCTTTATTGACAAGTATCCATGAATTTTCGACCCTATCTGAATCTTCTTCTTTTGGTTGTTGTTCTTCAATGGTAGTTGGAGAATCATTTTGCAATACCTCAACATTGTAATTGGATTGAGGTGTTTTATTGTTGGCGATATGAAATGGTTGTGCAAGTAGTGGAGTGGGAATGGATCTTTGGGGTGCTTGTGTGGTTGGTAATAGGAAAGGTTGAATTGAGGTCAATTAAGGGTGATATTAATGTTGTTGTGGAGGTGAATTTTATGGATAACATCGATGATGGCATTAAGGATAGTGAGGAAAAAATTGAGGGTACATTGGATTTCTTCTATAAGGCCGTTGACAACCTTGTTTCTGAGATTGGTTTTTAGGTTAGGATTGAGATGGTCAAGGTTGCCAAGGCAAGGGTGTTTTCCAATTACTTTGAGATTGTTGTGCATAACCCTGAAAATTTAGAATTGATATCTTGAATCATACCAAGTTGATGAGGTTGCTCTGGTCTTCTTGGAGCTAGATAACAAAATTGTTCCAGTGTTTGATTTGCTTCCTAGTAAACTGCCTTTAACCTTGGTAATGATAGACAATATTTACCAGTATGTAATCTTGCACAGATGTCACAAATTTTAATGTTATCAATTGGAAATTCATGAAAAGCATGTTTATTTCTACATTTAGGGAAAAATAGAAATGAAGCAACAATCTCAACTTTTTGCTTGTTTTGCATTCTTAGCATATCAATTTACTCTTTTAAATTACCAAGAATGTCTAGCAAATTGTTAAGTTCAGTTTGACTTACCAATCATGATGTCGATTTTATTACTCTTGCAATAAATGGATCTTGAGGAGATATTACATACTTTTCTTTTTCTCTTGATATGTTATTGCATATTTCACAAATATTTTGAAATGACAATTGAGAGACATCTCCTTTTCCCACCAGGTTAAGAAGATCAATCCATTCATCCTTTATAGGATTTAGTAGGATAGTTTTTAATGTGTCTGATCTTAAATTATGCAATTTAGATATTTTTATATTATAATTAAACCTCTCCACTAAATCTTCTAGGGTTTCATCCTCTTTTTGGTTCATCTTAAAGACTTCATTTCTAAGCTCACGGTGTATGCAATAATTTTTATATTTTTCCAAAAATACTCTTTTCATATCATCCCATGTCCTTATAGAATTTGTTCCTAAAGTCATGAACCATCTAAGAGTTATATCCTTCAATGTTGCCGGAAACAAATTCAAATTTTTAATTTGTAATGAGTATCCATAAGATCAACAAATTATTTCAAATTCAAAAAGAAAGGTTTTCGGGTCTTCTCATCTCATACCTTTGAAGTTAGGAAGTATAGATGAAGGGATTATCTTCATATGACCATTGACATTAGTTTCTTGAGTGGGAATTCCAAAAGGATCTTCCTCATTTTCATCATCTTTTTCCATTTATTCAACCTCCTTTGTCACATCTTCTTCTACCTGAAAAAATAAGAATTCATCTTGTGGATGTGTGGCTCTTACTGCACCACGTGATATAGTGGGTGTGGTAGGTGATTGGATTTTGTTTTTGTTGTTGTTGTGTGTGTGTGTGTGTTTTTTTAATGAAAAGAAAAAGGATCCTATTTACATTTCCCCGTAAACTACGCAAAAATGTTTGTCGATTTAATTGTCTTCAATTGATTACTTAAATTATCGACTGGGGTTGGTAAACTTGTGAAGTGCAAGTGCACTATATGTGCTAGAAGCCTCTTTTAATTCAGTTTATTGGTGTGATGATTGAATTTGTAGATATTTATTCTAATGATGTTTTTATTCTTATGTTCCTAATGAAATAAATTTAAATTACAACTAACTTCTAAAAATCAAAATGCTTTCTATTCTGAAAAAACTGAAACGAACCTTCTCTATCTTATGAAGAAATATTAACTAATTTGTTAGTTTCTAAAAATTCTAATAGTATAATGTACAAAGATAAAATCAAATTCTAGAAAAGGGAATTTATACATTTTTTTTTTGAAATGAAATACTATGGAAATGAAACTTGTAAAGAAATAAGCAAATCACCATTATTATGAAAAGAATCACTCTTGAAATGAAAAAGAACTCACTCATATATTTAAAGGAGATCACTCAATCACTACTGCTTGTAAAGAAATCACGCATGCTCGTGAAAATAACTTATTCAAAAACTGGAAAAGAAATCACTCAATGCTTTTTGAAGTAAACCACACATGAACTTGCGGAAATATTTTAAAATAAATCATAGTTGTTCTTGAAAGTAAAACTATGAATCACTCTAAAATTTGATAATTTGAAAATGAAGATTGATGAATCTACATCAAATGATAAAAGGAAACTATAAAAACATCTACATCAAATGACAAAATGGAATTATGAAAATAACTAAAGTAAATGACAAATTGGAATTTCGAAAATAACTACATCAAATGATAAAATGAAAATATGAAAAAAACCACATTAAAAACATAAAATGTAAAACCTTCACTGTTTGCAGGGGCCCTCCACAAACAAGTAGTATCAAAGCTTCACACGAACAGTCAGCTAAGCATAAAATCTTCAAGGCACTTCTTCATTAAAAATGATGTAAAACATATTTTTAATAATTCATTGTATGCTTCAGAAAATTAACCTTTTCTCTTTGTTTCAATGGAGTGTTTATATAGGGGTTACAATGTAAATTCATGGAGATTCATATGCTAAATATCATAACTGAATGGATACCTAGTTTCCATAAATTTGATGAAGCACAGACCATTCCAACCTCCGTTTTCTTGACTGGGTGTTTATTGACACATGGGCACAACGTTTTCTCACGCAACTGAAAAATAGGGATCCAAAGAACTTGAAATATCTCCCAAATGGTAATGAATTTGGAAAAACGACATATAAAGAACTTAATTGGGCTCGTGCTGAAAAAAATCCATTTTTTGTTTTGCGAGATTAACTTTTCTTTGCTCAGAAAACATGTTTGAAGTTGACTGGTCAAAATTGCTCTGATTTTCCATTGATCTTTTCGTGGAGGTCCACATGTGCAAGATGGGTGGAATTTGACCAACAAAAATCCATATTGGAGCTTCTAGAAACAATGTCCATGTGTTAGATTTCATTCTAGAGTGGTGCTACTACTTCAACCATGGAGACAGTTGCAGAAACTGTATAAACTTGCACTGACAAAGCTATCATTAGTAAAACCATGCATAATTCTCTTTAATTCATTAAAAATAATAGAAATAATAATAATAAACCATGTAAAAATGTATGCGGAATTTGGTGCATTTATGAATAAATATAGTTAAAAATGATGACAATGGATGAATGGAATGATGCGAAAATGGATGGTTTTATCAACAAAATTATGAAAAATTGAAGGCCCATTAGTATCCAATGGATACAAACCCTAGGCACTTACTTTTCCATCAATAGCAATTTATAAAATTTAAATGGGAAGCGCAAAAATACAAGTTATATGGGTTCTAACCTCCTGAGAATCAAGTTGTTTCATCCTCCTAGATGATGAAAAAGTTTCGGAAGGGAGCACCAACTTATTTAGTACATTGACATCAATTAGAAATGTCAACTTCAAATTTGGTCAACAAAGAAGCATCAGAAGTCCAAGAGCTAATTCAAAAGCATGAAAAAGAAGTTCAATATCTTCCAATGAATATGCCTCCTAAAAGATAAATTGAGAATACAATAGAAGTCAAAGCGGGATTAAATCTCATCAAAATCAAACTATGTCGATATCCACATCATCAAAAAACTGAAATTGAGAGATTAGTCCAAGATATTTTAAAGTGTGGCATCATCACAAAATGTAAAAGTTCATATGTTGCTTCAGTTGTATTAGTTCGAAAGAAAGATGGATCGTTCAGATTATGCGTTGATTATTGAGGACTAAACAAAATAACAATTAAAAACAAGTTTCCAATTCCTTTTATCAATGAAATGTTGGATGAATTACATGGAGCTAAATACTTCTCAAAATTGGACTTAAGGTCAGGGTATTACAAAATTAGAATAAGGTTGGAGGACATAGAAAAAACGACGTTCCAAACACATGAAGGTCATTACGAGTTAAAAATAATTCCTTTTGGATTAACTAATTCACTAAAAACATTCCAAGCTACTATGAACGAGCTATTCCGTCCATATTTAAGGGATTTTGTGTTAGTGTTCTTTGATGACATTTTAATCTATAATAAAACATGGAAGGAGCACCTACAACATTTGGAGCAAGTTCTTACTTCGATCATCATTTCTATGCCAAGAAGTCCAAATGCACTTTTGGGAAATAAGAAGTAGAGTATCTCAAATATATAATATCCCAGGAAGGATTAAAAGTAGATCCTAATAAGATCAAAGCTATAAATGAATGACCTAAACCAATTAATATCTCCAAGCTAAGAGGATTCCTAGGATTGACCGGGTATTATCAAAGACTTATTAAAAACTATGCCCATATAACCACACCCCTAATGAACCTTCTAAAGAATAACTCATTTAGATGGAATCATGAAGAAAAAAAGTTTTTTGAATACTTGAAGGAAGTTGTGTCTAATTCCCCTATATTGGAAACTCCATACTTCTCAAAACCATTTGTAATTGAGTGTGATACTTTGGGTTTTGGCATAGGAGCAATACTAATGCACGATGGTCACCCTATCGTGTTTGAAAGCAGGAAGCTCAATAAGAAAGTACGTATCAAGTCTACATACAACAAGGAAATGCTTTCTATTATGCACACATTATCCAACTAGAGACAATATCGCTTGGGAAGTAAGTTCTTAATATGAACAAATCATAATAGTGCTCAACATCTCCTCCAACAGAAAATTCTATCTACAGAAAAATAAAAATGGATAGAAAAAATCATTAACTTTGACATGGATATATTACATAAGAAAGGGAAAGATAATGTAGCAGTTGATTCTTTGTTGAGGAAAGACGAAGAACCATCATTACTTGCAGTTTTAGTTTTTGTTCCCGAATGATTTAAAGAGATTCAAAGTGAATATGCAAAATATCCAGAAACAAGTGCTATAATCAATAACCTGCCTCATAATTAAAAATTTAAATGGAATAACGATATTCTATGGTACAAGGGAAGAATTTATCTAAATTCAAATTCCAAATTTAAAACCAATATTCTCAAAGAGTCGTATGATTCACTGTAAGTCAGACATGTAGGATTCTTTAAAACCTACTATAATGCACACTAATCATTCTTTTGGAAGGGAATGCATAATGATATTAAAAAATATGTAGAAGAATGTGATAAATGCCAAAGGAATAAAAATGAAATATTATGACACCTAGACTACTTCATCCTTTAAATATCTTGAATAAAAAATGAGAGGAAATATAATTGGTTTTTATCGAAGGTTTACCCGTGTTTGATGGTAAGGATAAAATTCTTGTAGTATTCAATAGATTCACCAAGTATGCTCACTTTATTGGAATAAGGAATTCAGACTCAACAAAATAAATCGCTGAGATATTTTCCAAAAATGTTTACAAATTACAAGGGTTTCCCATGGTCATTGTGAGTGATAGAGATACCAAATTTAAGGGCAATTTTTGGAATGAAATTTTCAAACATATAGGAACTTACCTCAACATGAGTTCAGCCTACCATTCTCAAAAAAATGGCCAAACATAGGTTGTCAATAAATGTTTAGAAGCGTACCTATGTTGTTATGCCACAAACAAACAAAATAAGTGGGTTCAATGGTTACATCACGTTGAATGGTGGTACAATTCTACTTACCACACGTCAACAAAAATGACTCCATTTCAAGCTTTGTACGGTTATGAACCTCCGAAATGGAAGGAATTTGCTATCATCGAGAAGAAAATTCCAGCTGTTAAAAACCAGTTAGAAAAAACCCAAAAAATTTTACAAACTCTAAAAAGAAAAAATAAATAATGCAAGAAATCGTATGAAGAAGCAAGCTGACCGAAACAAAACTAAGAGAGAATTTGAAGTTGGAGAATGGGTATTTGTTAAAATTCAACCTTACATGCAATTATCCTTAAAACAGAAGGAAAAACAAAAATTTGCACCAAGGTTTTATGGACCGTACCAAATCAACAAAAAAATCATCCAAGTAGCATACAGTTTAAGCCTTCCCGATAAAAGTCATGTTCACAATGTTTTCCATGTATCCTGCCTTAAAAAGGCACTTAGAAAATATGAATCAACACAAACAACACTTCCAACCTTTGATGACAAAGGAAATGTCATTCTAGAACCAAAAGGTATCATCTCCATCAGGGAAAAGAAGTCGTGATCACGAGTAATCAAAGAATACCTGATCAAGTGGAAGGACTTACCAGAAGAAGAAGCTTCTTGGGAGACATAAGTGTTTCATCAACAACACTCGTCGATATGTATGCTTTGAGGACAAAACATCTTTTCAAAAGGAAGGAAATTTTATGTAAATTAATCTTAATCAAGTCTGTAATTATTAACTGATTAGGAAAATGGCATGGTCGTAGATCATGCCCATTCATCAAGAGGCATCCAATGTTGTATTTAAGCTAGGTGCCTCCCACATTTGTAATCATCATTCAAATATATATATATATATATATATAGCATTTATGACTTTCATGCTCCAATGCGTTTATCTGTATAATTATGTCGACAAACCTTAGTTAAGGTTTGGTGCTAATGAACGTATTATTCCATTGCGTTGTGTATTCTCTAATGTGTATGTTATTGATTTATTGCTTGAATTTATGCTTAAATTATACATAGTTCCCAAAGCTAGATATTTCATGATAATATATATATATATATATATATAAACGCTAGGGACAAGTGCGTTCACCATAGAAGAACTAGTACAACCAAATTGACAAAGATACAATGCACTAAGTGGTGACATATTACCCGTCTTGAGCTGGTGTGGCCATAAGGGTTCTGGAAATGAACAGGGTTTTAGGGTTTGTACTAGAGTTTTGAGGTTTTTGCTGAAGAAATTCGTAGTACTTGGCTGTGTCAATGTGGTAGCATTCCTCGGTTGGGGATCATGGACATTATAAACTGGGATCAGAGCCCAGGTTCCAGCATTGGGCTTACTTGGGCCAAAAATGGACACACAAAATTTTCTACAGGGTACCCACCCATTGCTCGACAAAATTCACAATGGTGGAAATGGTGGAAATTCCCCCTAAAATTGAGATAAAGCACCACAAAAGGATACTTGGAAGAGTTTAAAGGGAATTATAAGCCAGAATTTTGCAATTTTTAGGCGAAATTTAGCTACATGGCTATATTCACACAATTGCATACACACATTTATTATTAGTATAGTGGAGAAGCAAGAGAGCGAGGTAGAGAGATAGAATTGTTGTGATATTTATTTGGGGTGTCTATCTGTTGGATCATGTCCTTTTCCAAAGTACGGACAATAAGTATCGACTGAACCTAGATTCACAATACTTATTTTATCTCTCTAAGTCCGACCCTCCTTATTTCTCTTAAACTTATCCACAAAAACAAAGAAGCCATTATTGTGAAAATCAAATTACCTACCTTTATTTTTTGCTTTTGTTATGATTATTATCATTCAGCCGTAGTGTATTCTTTTATGATTCATTACATTTTCCCCTCCTTTGTAAATTTCTATTGGTTTGCCCTGAAATTCTCAAGTTTAAAGATGGGGAAAACTCATCTACCCATGCAACCATGGGTGGGCGGGTGATTTTGAAGGGAACGACGTGTTAAAATGTGCAAATTTAGTTTTGGTGGAAAAGAATCAGACCGACCTTTTCATTTACTTTGTATGTTTTTACATTAACTAAAAAGTTTCTAATGCTTATGAATTTGGATTCATTCATCATCTCTTCATTCCTTCTTATCTGCAATTTTTTTTGAAAGGTTACTTTAGCTGCATTTGAAAATTTCATGCCAAATATTTGAAAAATATTGTGCACAATAAGCTATACCTTAAATTCTTGCACGCAACAATAGTAAGTCTATAGGTTTATGATTTCGTCTGTGAAGGTTGTCGAGGACTCTGCCAAGAATTCTCAGCAAGAACCCAACATGAAGAGCATGGAAATGGAGTGGTCACCCAAGATTGGGCCGTGACCAAACTAACAATGGCCTTCGAGGGGATTTTCCAATAGAATTAAGTCATGCCATGTGAAAAAAAAGGGCGGCATCACCACTATTAAAGAGCACAGATACTCATGTGGACTTCTTGGTTCCTTTATTTGATTTGGGTTCAAATGCAAAGAGATGATGAAGTTTGTTTTTAATTACTTCTTTTGCACAATTGCCCAGAAGCAAAGGATAAATGTGTAAGCTAATCAATGGTGTATAAATAAGTATTAATTTGAATGGGAATAACTCATTGATGTCCTGTGGCCAAAAAGTTATAGTTGCGAATGAATTTTTGGCTCCCAGATGGAATAAAGTAGCTTATCAGTATCAGCTTCAGCGTTTATACTTCATGAAATGGCCTAGTTCAGTAATAAGAAAACCAACTTTCATCCCCCCGATGAGATTCCCATCGGACCCGAAATAGTTGGATGTAATGTTCTGAAATCTCTATGAAATATTTGCTGAAGGCTGGCCACGATACGGTTTGGTTCAAGTGAGATTTTATTCTAAAATTTCATTTCATTGTTTAAAATAAATTTTTTGATGTCCAAGTGTATATTTTCTCTCGCTCTTGCGTTCGTGCACAAGTTGAATCAGGAACCAATGACAATAGAGGATTGATTGGTCTGCGAAGACGGGGCCAGGCTTCCAATTTTAGACGGGAATGAACGTCAAACTCGACGATTCAAACTTTTAAAAAGTGATTTTAGGTAGGGGCCTTTGAAACTCGATACCCAACGATAGGCTTCCACGTAAGTAGAATGGGTGGGGGCCATGCTACCTATCATAGGGTTGAATTGAATTGAAGAATTTTACTGATGTTCATGAGATCAAAACGGTCTAAGGGACTCAGACATCCAACCAATATAAAATCATACTATCAAGTTTTTCTCCATAACAACGTTCTTGGAATGAATTATGGTCGAAAAGTTTGTCGTCTTGTGAAGCTTTCCTTCCACAAATCGCTACCAAAGACTATCCACTTTCAAGTCGCTTTCGAATTGGCTATGAATGTCCTTGTAGGCAGGACACTCTATGATAAAGTGTCATTCTGTTTCAACCACTCCTTCCTCACGAAAGACACAAGTTATTTCTTCCCACTCTTCCTTGGGAAAAACCCATCTACTTGTTTCTCATTTAAGATGATGGGATTCGGTCCTTAGTTGTGCCATTAAAATCTTAGCCCTTCCCTTGAGTGCGACACTCAGATAGGTATTTTCATTATGCGAGCATGTTGGGTTGAAATTATTGACATATATCATTTTTTTTATGGCCAACCTATTTTTCACACATGGTAGTCCTCAAATTTTCAAGTACCTAATTTTTTATTTCCACTTTAGAATTAGGACAGTCCTCCCAATTGATTCCCCATTTTCCCATCCACTTGTCATCACGCTTCCTTCAATTTTTCTTCCTACGCTTTAACTCTTCTATCACGATCAACTTGGGCCACCAGTGCTCTTCCATGCCATCCACCTTTTTTAAATACATTAACAAAACATATGATTGCTAAAACTTCCATAAAAAACAAACCAACCTCCGCTAGTAAGATCTCATATGGGACAGTTTATTTGACTTTAAGGTTACTAGTGATTAAGTGTTTTTGAATTCTTTCTACACGTCTCCATTTTTGTCTCACATTCTATTCCCCAAACTTCGCACCCACAGAGGACAACCATAGTAACTAACAATCCAAAAAGATTTTTCTTGGTTTTCCAATCCCATAATTTTGTTTTCATGCATCTATTCTGAAGAAGGTTAACGGGTGCGCTACATGCATCTCGATATGCCCTCGTTGTTGAGGATCTCATCAATATATTCTCCATCATCAACTTCTTAGAGTGCTTTATATTTCGCTATGTGCCAATAATCGTAGGTTACATGATTTGGATGGGCGACCACTCAAATTTTGTGTAGGCTAGTAGGAACCCACATTAGAGGCATCAGTGGTAAACAAATGATAAAAAATGTATAAGTGGGGTGTGGGGGTTCACCCAAAGTGGAGGTGGTAGGACACGTGGATCCATGTCATAGTAAAAACTTAACATTGGAGAATGTAATGTTGAAAAGAAACATACTTAGTGTGCTTATGATGTTGTCATATATACGGTATTAATTGTTGCTTATTGACAATGGTGACATCAAGACAACTGTAATGTTACATCATGAAATGGTTGAGAAGGAATATCACTCAATTCTATTATTCACTTAACATTGTTAAATTATGAATTTATTAAAGTGGCCAAACTATATAGGCAGTTGCGTTGGAAAATGGGAAACTAAGGTTTGGTTCGCCATACTAGACCTAAAGCATGTTGGCCTCTGTCCTTGAAATGATGATAGTCAATTTTCTTTGGAGTTGTTATCAAATGTTCCAAGGAACCATCATAATAGGGTGTCAAAGTGTTGTGACAAGTTATGATAGTTTGGTAACAGGACCATATATAAGTTTTGTTACAAGGATATAGTGGTATAACCAGGATATAGGTGGTATAATAGATTTCCAACAGTGAATAAAAGCTTGGTAACAAGTTGTAACATATTACCACAAGTAAGTGACAAGAGGTTATAACAAGTACAACATGTTACAATGGGTAAACTAGACATAGGTAGGTGATAGTGTCAATTTTTGTAGCATCGGATGTGTTCTAGGCACAAAAATTTGTGGATATGATAGAATAGTTGAGATCTCCAAAACCCATAAATCATTTCTGGAAATTCTGCCTAGAAGTGTCTCAATTATATTATTAACCAATTTTAAAATATTTCTTAAGTCTAAACTTAGGGAACATGGTTAATTAATCAATATTAATTGATATAAAGCGAGAACAGTCTAGAAACTCACATAGATTGATCTAGAGATGATCCTAGCCATCAATGATGTTTTAATCTTGGTCATTGGTGCTCCAACGGATGATTATAAGAGGAGGTCGATGTGGTGATAGAGAATAAACTTGGAGAGTTCGATTTCATTGGCAGATCAATTTCCAGAGTAGTAGCAGTCATTTTCTGGAGAGAGAGTCAGAGAGATCGAAGTAGTGTGAGGGGAAAGGACAATGATTCAAAGGAAATATTTATAGATTTGTGGAGGCAACAACAAGAGGGCTGAGTTATCCCAGAGAGGTAGCGCAAAGGCTCTGCGCAATAGCTTCAGCAGGAAGATCGATTTGGTTGTGAGAAAATTTTTTCTCAGTTACAGAGGTCAGGGAGAGGTTCTAGAAGGCCGAAGATACAATTTCCTCATCAGTGGAAGGCAAAACGACTTCATTAGAGGTAGTTTCGAGCCACACGTGTGGGAGACAACATAGAGGAAACACATAAGGGCTCACGCTGGGGTTTGGATGACCAGTTTGTTGAAGGCAACTCGCGCGAGAGATTCCCTGTGGGTGAAGGGTAATTTCGTTCAATATTTTACCCATATTTTCTTGTTGTTTGGATTCTCAGTTGGGAATCCATAGATGTATTCAGATTTCACTACTACATAATAAAATAAACCCTCATATGTTGCACTGGTTTTCCCAAGTAGGGTTTTTTCGGGGACTTTTGTCCAAAAATAATTGTGTTATTTTTATGTGTGTGTGCTAGAATTTTTTCCAACGTTTATTCTTATGCATTTTTATTTGTGTATATTGCAATGTGATTTTTTCAGTATTTGTCCTAGAAAACAACAAATAAATTGTTAAATATAATTAACAATTAGGAGAATAATTTCCATTTATTGAAATAGGATTCTGGTAGTGGAATTTTCACATGGTATCAGAGTGCAATTTATCAATCAGAGAGCTCAAAGGCGAAGAAGAAGGAATTCCGTTGTTCAGTAAGGGTAGCAGGCCAAAATTCTCAGGGGAAATGTAGTCACTTTTCCAAGAGGCCGAATTGCTTGAGGAAATTCAATTTTTCTGAGAGGTAGAAAAAATTGAGTTTTCCTAATCGAGTAGCTCTAGAGGCAGAGGGAGTAGCTTAGTATTTTTTGTTTGCCAGATCTCTAGATGGACGTAGAGCATTTCTACAGGAGTTGCTAGAGAAGAAACTGCGTCAGGTGGAAGAAGAACACACACTGAGGGAAATTTCTCTCAGGAAAATTCTAGTCTCGAAAATTTGAATTTTCAGTTGCAGATCAACAATAGCAGCTAGTAGAGCCACATATTCTAGGAGGGAGTGCGAGTAGCAGAGCAATAGATAAGCACAGGGGAAGAGGGAGTTTTTGACATTTTTCCACAGATGGCCACTGCAGGGCTGAGAGATCAGGATAGGTTGTATGGTGCTTTCAACCATTTCATCTGGAAGGAAAGGATCTCCTTCATTCTAGATGAATTTGGATTTAAGGAATATATCAAAAATGTGGTGGCGGTTCCCATAGATGCATATCAGCTGAAGGAGTACAAAAAGGAGATGGCACGAGCGAAGCAGTTGATCCTAGATGGATTTCATAATATTGTAGTCTCACATATAGTTGGCAAGGATACTGCCAAGCAGATGTGGGATTCTCTCACCATGTTGTATCAGGGTACTTCTGAGCAGTAGAAGATGTACCTCGAGGAGAAGTTGAGATGCATCCGGATGCAGAAAAGGGAAGGAATATACCCCTTCCTTACCAGAATTCAAGAGGTCTGTGACCAACTAGCAGTTGTTGGGGAAACGACTCAACCTTTAGAGCTAGTGTGATCAGCTCTCAACAGTGTTTCAGAGGAGTGGGTATTTGGCCATAATATATTGGTCAAAGATAAGCTACCAAGATGGGACAGGGTGCAGGTGATTTGTAGCAGGAGGAGTTGAGATGAGCTCTACTAAGGAGCTCTATTAGTGGGAACAAGTACAATAGACAAAAGATGGTGAAGGAGGATGAAAATGTGGCCCTTGCAATTAAGGGTCCCAGTTAGGGACATGGGGAGCAGAGGAAGAAGAATAAATACCTGTCAAATGTCAAATTCTTCAGGTGTGGTGAGCTAGGCCACTACAATACCCAATGTCCTCTCAAGAACGAGGAAAAAGAGGAGAAGTAGGACTAGGAGGCAACTCAAGCCGAGATCGATAAGATTTCCTCCAGGTCGAAGCAAGACTTTGTGATGATTTACCATATACCTCCAGGAGTGAGGTGAGGTGGTTTGGAGTTGTAGCCCCAAAGAGCTACAGATGGGAAGGATCCTTGAGGATTCCACCACTTGGATTAGTACCTGGCTAAGGGGGTACACAATATTAAGTGGCAGGATGGATCAGTAGCAGTTGATGCAGTCAGATGCCAGAGTGATAGTTACAAAGACTAGTAGTAGTATGATTCTGGGAAGCACAATGCATAGTTGGAAGCAACGTAGATGGAATAGTGCATAGTCAACAACAACGTAGATTCCTTAGTGACAATGCAAATGCTAGTAGAAGTCAAGACTCAAGTGACAGATGCATCATACTGAACACAATTGGTTCATTTTTGGATGTTTTTTCGTTGTATATGTTGCAGTTGCAACAGCAACAGATGAAACAGAGTTGCGGTGAAGATGCAGTGTTGGCAGCAGTTCAACAAGGTCAGTAGCAGGATAGATGCATTTCATCTAAGAGTTGTGGAGTGGTTGGTGGGCAGCAGCATCCAAACATCAACAGTGTGATAGGAGATGATGCAAATACAGAGTGTCGTGACAACAACTGCAACGCTATAACACATTCTTCACTAAGAGTGAGTGTTAGTTTTTGTAGCACTGGATGTGTTCTAGCCACGAAACTTTGTGGAGAGGCTAGAATACATGAGATCTCCAAAACCCAAAAATTGTTTATGGAAATATCGTCTAAAAGTGTTTCAATTAGATTGTTAACCAATTTTTAAATATTTCCTAAGTCTAAACTTAGGGAATATGGTTAATTAATCAGTATTAATTGAGATAAGATGAGAATAGTCTAGAAACTCACACGAATCAATCCATAGATGATCCTAGCCATCGATTAAGTTTTAATCTTGGTCATTGATGCTCCAACAAATAATTATAAGAGGGGGTCGATGTGGTGATGGAGAATACACTTGGAGAGTTTGATTTAATTGGAAGATCGATTTCCAGAGTAGCAGCAGTCAGTTGTCGGAGAGAGAGTCAGAGAGATCGAAACAGTGTGAGGGGTAGGGATAGTGATCTAGAGGAAATATTTCTATATCGGTAGAGGCAACAACAAGAGGGTCGAGTTATCCCATATAGGCATCGCATAGGCTCTGCGCAGTAGCTTCAACAGGCATATCGATTTGGTTATGAGAAAAAATGTTCTTAGTTCCAAAGGCAGGTAGAGGTTCCAAAAGGATAGAGAGACAATTTCCCCTGCAGTCAAAGGCACAAAGACTTCATCAGAGGCAGTTTTGAGGCACATGTGAGGAAGACAGCGCAAAGGCAACACAGAAGGGCTCACGCTGGGGTTTGGATGACCAATTTCCTAAAGACAAGTGGTGATAGAGATTTCCTGTGGGAGATTGCCCATATTTACTTTTTGTCTGGATTTCTAGTTGGGCATCCATAGATGTACTCAGATTTTACTGTTGCATAATAAAATAAACCCTCATCTACCGCACCATTTTTCCCAAGTTGGGATTTTATGGAGAATTTTGTTCAAAAATAATTATGTTATTTTTATATGTGTGTGCTAGAATTTCTTCCAACATTTGTTCTTCCGTATTTTTATTTGTGTAGATTGTAGTGTGATTTATTCAATATTTTTCGTAGCAAACAACAAATAAATTGTTAAATAAAATTAACAATTAGGAGAATAATTTCCTGTTGCTGCAATAGGAATCCAGTATGAAAATTTCACAGACATGTGTATTGCAAGTTATAACAGGGTGTCACAGGTAGGTGATAGGGTTCTAACAAGTAAAAAAAGTTACAAGTGGTTGGTCACGTGTGGTGACAGGTTTGTAATAGGTTATATAGGGTTTATGATAGGTATTACCACGAGCTGTAACAAATATGTAACATGTATATCATATATTTGTGACAGGTTATAGAAATTTTATGACGGGTTATGATAGGAATTCTGATAGGTATTATATTGAAAACCAAACATGTGCACTCGATTTACTTGTAAATTTACACATTGTAAATTGTAATATTTTTATTAATGGTTGAATACTTGAATGATGCTTACATTCGATCGGATGGTATGTGTAACAACCGTGGTGAAAATTTCATGTAATAAAATTTAATAAAGGAAAAATAATAACCAAGGTCATGGAACACTTATTCTAAGTTGAATGTTGTGCAAAGCATCCTATTTTGGGTGTTCATATGGTTTCTTATGGCTATGGAAATTGGAAAATGAAATGGTTAAGGATTTGGAAAGGCAAAGTGACATTTATTGGCATTTATTTATGAAAATAAAGGAATTTAGGAGAAAAGGAAGGTGAAAGGTCACATGTTGCATTTGAGGAGGAAAACTAAGGAAAATAATGGAAAATTGAAGAAATTAGAGGCCTCATTAATAAAAAGGCTATTGAGGATCAGTTCACAGACTTTATTCAATTCATTTTTGGAACTCTCATTCTATTCTCTCTCTCTCCCTCTCTCTCTCTCTCTCCTACTCTTGGACACCTAGAGTTTCTTGGAGCACTCTTGGAGAGTGTGGCATACTTGGAGTTTTGGAGCAAGAAGGCAAAGGAAGAGCAGGAAAGCACAAGAGGACATCGGAATCACCGACTACAACGGGTTTTTCTTGCAGGTACCAAGTTGCATGTATGTTTTCCACACTAGTTTTGGCATGCAAGTGGTTTCTTGATCATTATCTATCATTGGCATGGAGGACTAACATGGTTGAAATTGGATTTGCCTAGCCTTTCCATTTCCTAGATAGCCATGGCATTGTGGGTTCATTTCATTTTCATTTATTATTATTATATTATTATTATTATTATTATTATTTTTGGTTGGTGCTCATGTTCTTTTAGTTGTGTGTTGAGTTACTAGTTCATGGAGCCTTGGTTGGACAAATGATTTGGAGCCCTGTAACAACTTGGGTTGAGTTACTAGTCCTGGAGCCTTGGATGGACAAACACTTTGTAGCCCGACAACAATTATGGGCTCAGTTACTAGTCTTGGAGCCTTGGTTGGAGAAAACGTTCTGGAGCCCTAGACAGCTTGGGTGGAGACCAATCTAGTGATGGTTTGTGATGTCTGACCGTGAGGTGGAATTACTGGTTCAGGTTTGAGGTGTTTTGGCCTTTGAAAACCCTAGTTTTGTTTTGATTGATGTGTTTTATGAGATCACACATTCATGTTTGGAATATGGCACGGGGGTGACTAGCTAAAGAAAGATTTGGCTCAGCTATGTCTATGGTTGAGTGGTACGTGGAAGTCCCAGATTTGGTTTCGTTTTTCCTATGGAAATAAGAGCTCGTTTCCTCTTGTATTGATGGGTAAATATGCTTGTTATTATGTTATATTATATAGTTTTTCTATGCTTGTCATTTTTGTTGTTTATACGTTGGTTATGAATGTATTATATGATAGTGATGATGTATGGCTTTCATCATGTTTTGATTTGTAAATGAATGAACAATGAATATATGACCTAATAGATGATAATGCAGCTAATGTGATGAGGCAACAATGCTTCTTAGCAATTCTCAGATAAGTATGAGACCCTTATGCTTAGATATGTTGTTTGAACCTGTAGATTCCATATTTGTGACATGTTTGATGAAATTCATGTCATGGCTAGTAGGGGTCCAGTCAAGTCCTTGTTCAAGTGATTGCTTTACATCATTATTTTGTTGTTATCTTTAATTTCTAGAAGTGTCATGGATTTATGGGCAGCGACCTGAGCCCTGGTCCTGAAAAAGTGGCACATAATTCGGGGTCGCAGGCTCAAAACTACCTGGAAAAGTCTCCAGTCGCACGCATGCTCATGTTGTGCGAGCGACTGGAGTTTTCCAGTCACACTCCTTCCCATATAAAGGGAGATAATATGGGATTGATGCACTAAAAGTTCAGTTTGATTCAAGGGATAGGCTCCTGGAAGGTTTGGGTGGTTCTTGGGTGCCATGTAGCATGTGCAAAAGGTCTTTTTTGTTGTGTTTCGTCGATTCCACTTCCTTAACTGACACATCGAGAGTTGAATCGTATCATAGTAACTCTTCGTTACATATTTACCCCGGTTAGATGGTTACTTGGGTAGATGTGGGAAGAGGGTGTTATAGAGTTGTATCAAAGCATGGTTCAGCCCTCGAACTGGATGGGTGGTGTGTTGGTCATGCATTTATGTTGTTTTCATATGTGTTACTCATACTTGTGGTCTATGCTATTGTTGCATCCGCATGGTGTTGGTCATGGTTGCAGTGATGTCATCATGGGAGAGTTGATGGTGTTGTTATGAAATGTATCATCATGAGTATATGATTTGTTATGCATGGTATATGCGTGATTAGTGCTTACATGTTGTCAAGTATATGTTGACGTGGTTGTTGTCATGCATGAGGTCATGCATTGATGACTTGAATCTTGCTAGAATGAGGTTTATGTGTTGATATACCTATGTGTTATATGTCTATATGGTGTTATGATTATGTTTATACATGTATTACATTTATTGGTTGATGTTGCAGATGATATATCATCCCCTAATTATGGTAAGGTATGTTGGTTTATTGTGATTTGGTTTAGCTGACATAAGATGCCTTGCAGGAAAGAGATCAAGATGAATAGCAAGATGGTAGACTGCATATATTCCCCTTATGAATCAGATGAGCATCATGGTTTTGGGCACTCTTCTGAATTAGCAGACACGTTGATAATTTTGAAGGAAGAAATAAGGAGTTGCAAAGCAGATAATGATAGAATCATATAGACACGGGAAAAATAAGTAGAAGTTAATGTGGTAATTCTTCAGAGTTTTTAGAGTTGCAGAGACAGGGATCACTATGGATCAAATATGGATAATAGGATGGGTTTAATGGGGCATATGGTAGTAGGTATCATGGTGGTCACGAGTTGTAGACATATGAAATGATTAGAGATGGCATGTCCTTAGACAATCCATATAGGAGAGGTGATAGACACAAGTACTATTCTAATTCAGGTTTTGACAGGCACTATGATCATCATTATTATCATCCTTATAGGAGGAGTGAAAGGGGATGTTTTTCAGATGAGCTTAAGAAATAAAAACCACCTACATTTTATGGGGAAATGAATAAATCACAGGATGCAGAAGCATGGTTTCTTGGTACGAAGAAGTTCTTCAAGTTGCATAAATATTCAAAGAACATGAAATCCATAATACCTACATTCAACCTCAAAGGAAAAGAAGATATTTGGTGGGAAGAGATGAATAATTTCAGAGGTATTCATGAGGAGAAACTAAATTGGAGTGAGTTTGAGAGGCTATTCCGGAAGAAGTATCTATCAGAGAGATACTATGGTAACATGGAAAAACAATTCTATGAGTTGAAGATGGGCTCTATGACTGATGAGGAGTACACTAACATATTTATTGATTTATTGAGATTTGTGCCTTACCTCAAGGAGGAAAATGCCAAGATTTAGCGATTCCTTAGTGGGTTTCCGATAGCATTCATAGACAAGATTTAGTTTGATGAGCCTAGATAATTGGAGGATGCCATTTGGAAGCTAAAGCATTGTAACAAGCACTAAAAGCGTATATCTGAGACTAAGCTAGACTAGAAAGCTAATGCAAAGAATAAAGGAAAATGGGACAAGAAGCATGAAATACCTTAGCATATATGTAACGAAGAGGTTGCACCACCTAAGAAGTTCAATACATCTCGCAGAGGACAGGGAATTTGGTCTGAGGAGTAGAATAAGAGTGAAATTAGGGAGCTTGTGCAATGTTAGAATTGTGGAGGAGATCATCGTAGAAGATATTTTCCATAGCATCAGGGTGTTAGACCGCATATCTATATTTCTAAGGAGACACAGACAATGGGAGATTTTGGATAGAGTATTCCTAGGATCTATGCAACGTTGGATAATAGGCAGGCAGACCATCAGGCATCTATCATTGAGATGGACAATAAGCTTTCTGATCAATATGTTTCTATTTTGATTGACCCTGGATCTAATTATATTTATGTTAATCCTAACCTGGTGGATAAGTGTTGTTTGAATAAATAAGTGAATGCAGAATCTTGGTTAGTGTATTTTCCTACAGGTAAAAATAAGTGATTTAATCATTGGGTAAGATCTTGTGCATTTGAGTTGAATGGTATGTCTACATCAGCACATATGAATGTATTTCCTTTGGGATCGTATAGCATGCTTTTGGGTATGGATTGGTTGTATCTTCGTAGGACCAAGGTGGATTTTTATGACAAGGCTAATGAGTACTTGGATGAAAATGGGGAACAAAGAGTCTTACGGGGTAAGAAGAAAGCAACATCAGTTAGATGGTGACAGTTATGCAAGCCAAGCATAGTCACAGGAAAGGGTGTGTGTTATTTGCAATGCATATTTCCAGTGACAAAGGTAAGGAAGTAAAGGATGCAGATATTTTGAACAAGTACCTAGTTCTACAAAAGTTTCAAGATTTATTTCCCACAAATATTTTAGATTTTCCACCTCACAGGGAAGTAGACTTTTCTATTGCGTTGGTACTAGGGGCAGCGCCAACATCTAAGGCACCTTATAGGATGAGCACTCCAAATTTGGTAGAGCTGAAGTTGTAGTTAAACTTGGAAATGTTTGACAAGGGATACATTAGGCCAAGTGTATCACCTTGTGGTGCACTGGTATTGTTTGTGAAGAAGAAAGATGGCACGCTCAAGTTGTGCATCGATTACAAGCAGTTGAACAAGGTGACCATAAAAAACAAGTATTCGTTGTCAAGGATTGATGATTTTTTCGATCATTTGAAGGGAGAAGCAGTGCTATCGAATATTGATCTTAGATCCAGATATCATCATGTACACATTAAAGAAGAAGACAAATACAAGACAACTTTCTGGACCAGGTATGTCCATTATGATTTTGTTGCAGTTCCTTCTAGTTTGAAAAATGCTCCAACTACATTTATATGCTTCATGAATAATGTGTTGCGTCCTTATTTGGACAAGTTTTTTAGTGTGTTCATTGATTATATATTGGTATATTCTAAAAATGAAGAAGAGCATGTCAAACACTTAGCAACAATGTTGAGATAGCTAAGAGAGAATCAGTTGTATACTAAGCTTAGAAAATGCAATTTATTTCAGACAAAGATGCACTACTGGGGGATGTGGTCTCGAAGGAAGGTATAACGGTGGATCCAAAGAAGATAAGGGATATCATGGAGTGGGAAACTCCTAGGAATGTGGATGAGATAAGATCATTTATGTGTTAGCAAGTTACTAAAAAATATTCATCATGAACTTCTCGCATATTTCTTATTCCATCACATCATCGAAAAGGAAAGGTAAGAAGTTTGAGTGGATAGAGGAATGTGCAACCATTTTTTAACAATTATAGCAATTGTTGACACATGCTCCAGTTTTAAGGATCACAGATCCAAATTAAGAGTTTGTGGTATGTATAGATGTTTGCAAAAGAGGGCTTGGTGGAGTCATTATGCAGGAAGGACATGTGGTATGCTATGAGTCATATAAAATAAATGAGCATGAGCAGAACTATATGACACATGATCTTGAGTTGGCAGGGATCATTCATGCATTGAATATTTGGAGGCGCTATCTTCTAGGAAAATGATTTGTATTGATGAGTGATCACAATGGATTGTGGTATCTATTTGACCAACCGAATCTGAACGCCAGAGAAGCTATATGGTTGGCCATGATCAATGAGTTTGAATTTGAGATCGGGTATATTAAAGGTAATGAGAACATGGTTGTAGATTCTCTTAGCATGCAGATACAGGTGAATCATGTAGCAGTTATGAGTTCCTATGAGACAAGTCTACAGGATAGGATATTGGAGGCAGGTCATCAGGATGTCAGGTATATGGAGCATAGTCACAGATTGCATCAAAGTACAGGTACAGGTAGTGGTACATGTATAGGTACATGTACATGTAGTGATACAGGTACAAGTGCAGGAGCACAGGATTTGGAATATCATCTCACAAAAAATGGCTTGATCAGGTTTAGAGATAGGATATATGTGCTAGACATCAGTGAACTCAAGAAGGTGATATTGAGGGAGTTTCATGTGAAACCGTATTCAGGTCACCCAGGCTATCAGAATATGATGACAAGAATAAAGAAGTTTTAATATTGTTCGAATTTGAAGAGTGATGCACCAGAGTTTGTGGCTATGTGTTTTGATTGTCCACAAGTTAAATCAAAGTGTAAGCATATATGTGGACTACTATAGTCGATTCTGATTCCAGAGTGGAAATGGGAGTTCATTTCCATGGATTTTATCGCAAGTTTACCAAGGAAATTTAGACAACATGATTCCATCGTGGTTGTGGTGGACAGGTTGAAAACGGTATCGCACTTTATTTTAGTGAATTATACATACTCAACGAATGATGTAGCACATGTTTTCATTATGTATGTGGTCATATTGCATGGTTTTCTGCAGAATATTGTGTCAAAAATGGATTCGAAGATCACTTCCAAGTTTTGGAAGGAGTTGTTTTCAGTTTTGGGCACAGAGTTGACCTTCAATACAACTTATCATCTGCATAAATATGGACATACAGAGAGGGTAAACATGATATTGGAGGACATGTTGAGGATGTATGTGATGCATCAACAACAAAAGTGAGAAGAGTAGCTTCCACTGGTAGTGTTCTCTTACAAAAATGGTATCAAGAATATTTGAGGATGAGTCTGTATGAGGCATTGTATGGGTGGAGTTTCAATACTCCCAACAGTTGGAGTGATCCAGTCAATAGGGTGTTGATTGGACCAGAGATGTTGGTAGAAATGGAATAGGAAATGCAAGTAATCAAGAATAATACGAAAGCAAAAAAGGATAGGCAGAAGGTCTATGCAGATCAAAATACGTTGTTTAAGAAGTTTCAGGTTGGGGAACAAGTATGCTTGAGCATTAAGCCCAAGAAGAGGTCCTTGTGGATCGGGCCATGTGTCAAGATGGGACCTCAGTTTTGTGGGCCTTTCAAGATTCTTGGGAGGATTGGGCCCATAGCCTATCGACTTGCACAGCCTCTGACAGTGAAATTACGTGATGTTTTCCATGTGTCGTTTCTTACGAAGTATGTTAAATATGTTGATAATGTGATTGAATGGTTTGTATTGAAAGTGGAGCCAGAAGGAGAATTTTAGTCGGAACCTCAGTGCTTTTCGCAGAGAAAGATACTCATGCTATGGAACCAAGCAATCGAGTAGGTTAAAGTGTAATGGAAGTACTTTGGGCCCAATGAAGCTACATGGAAGATGGTGGATTAGATGTAGGTTATGTATCCTTCCTTATTCGTTGGATGAGCGAATGTTTTGGCATGTGTTTTGGTATATGCTTGGTATCATGTTTTCGTAGATGTATATATGTATATGGATATAAATACCGCCATGAAATATGTTATAAAGTTCCAATAAGAGGTATGTGTGTCATGTCATTATCATGTTATATTTTTCATTTTTTTTTGCTTCTCATTAGGTTTATCATTTTAAATAATACAACGAGCTAAATTATAAAGCTCCATTAGCAGTATGTTGTGCTTACAATAGTATTTTTGGTTGTAGGTGTCGTTGAACACCGAGGATGGTGTTCCGCCAAGGGGGAGGGTTTTGTAACAACCATTGTGAAAATTACATGTAATAAAAATTAATAAAGGAAAAATAATAATCAAGGTCATGGGATACTTATTCCAAGTTGAACGTTGGGAAAAACATCTTAGCGTGAGTGTTCATATGGTTTATTATGGCTATGGAAATTAGAAAATTAAATGGCTAAGGATTTGAAAAGACAAAGTGGCCTTTATTGGCATTTATTTATGAAAATAATGGAAATTAGGATAAAATGAAGGGAAAAGGTCACAGGTTGCATGCAAGGAGGAAAATAAAGGAAAATAATGGAAAATTGAAGAAATTAGAGGCATAATTAACAAAAAGGCTTTTGAGGATCAGTTCACAGACTTTTGTCAGTTTATTTTTGGAGCTCTCATTCTATTCTCTCTCTCTCTCTCTCTCATACTCTTGGACACCTAGATTTTCTTCGAGCACTCTTGGAGAGTGTGGCATACTTGGAGTTTTGGAGTAAGAAATCATAGGAAGAGAAAGAAAGTGCAAGAAGACATTGGGATCAACAGCTACAATGTTTGTTTCTTGTAGGTTCCGAGTTTCATGTATGTTTTCCTCACTAGTTTTGGCATGCATGACATATGCATGTGGTTTCTTGATCATGATATGTCATTGGCATGGAGGACTGCCTGGATTGACAATGGATTTGCCTAGCCTTTCCATTTCCTGGATAACCATGAAGTTGTGGGTTCATTTCATTGTTTTTTTTTTTTGGTGCTCATGTTCCTTTAACTGTGGGTTGAGCTACTAGTTCCTAGAGCCCTGGTTGGAAAAATACTCTCGAGCCCTGTAACAACTTGGATTGAGTTACCAATCCTAGAACCTTGGTTGGGAAAACACTCCACATCCCTTGGTGGGTTGAGTTATTAGTCTTGAATCCTTGGTTGGACAAATGATCTAGAGCACACCATCATCTTTGGGTTGAGTTACTAATCCCGGAGCCTTGGATGGAACAAATTCTCTTGAACCTTGGACAACTTGGGTGGAGACCAGTCTGGTGATGGTTTGTGATGTCCGACCGTGAGATGGAATCATTGGTTTAGGTTTGAGGTGGTTTGGCCTTTGAAAGCCCTGGTTTGGTTTTGATTGATGTATTTTATGATATCCCACATTCATACTTGTAATATGTCACGTGGGTGACTAGATGAAGAGATATTTTTCCCAACCATGTATATGGTTGTGCAGTACATGGAAGTCCCAGTATTTGTTGCATTTTACTTATGGAAATAAGAGCTATCTTCCTCTTGTGTTTATGGGTAAATATGATTGGTATTATGTGGCTTACATGGTTGTTCTATGCTCATCATTTTTGTTGTTTATATGATGGTTATGAATGTGTTCTAGGATAGTGATGATGTATTGCTCTCATCATGCTTTGATTTGTAAATGAATAAACAATGAATCTATGACCCAATAGATGATAATGCAACTAATGTGATGAGGAAAAAATTCTTATTATCAATTCTCAGATAAGTATGAGACATCTATGCTCAGATATGTTGTTTAAACTTGTATATTAAATAGTTTTGACATGTTTGACGAAATTCCTATCCTAGCTAGTAGGGTCCAGACAAGTACTTGTTCAAGTTATTGAATTTACATTGTTATTATGTTGTTATCTTTCATTTCTAGAAGTGTCATGGAGTTCTAGGTAGTGACCTGAGCCTTGGGCCTGAAAACGAGGCACATAAATTAGGATCATGTTGATGGCTCAAAATGACCATTCAACATTATTAGGGAGACCACTCGGTCGGGAACTTAAAGAAGGTCCTTTTTCATTTGGAATGGTGGTTCCAAATTTTTAAACTAGGTCAAGTTACCTTCTCTCTATCTATGGTGGCTTAAAGTATGTCTTTTACTTTCCAATAGAGAAGAGACATCAGATCATCCCTCTTGTTGAGCTCTGGCAAGAAAGTAATCCTAAAGCTGATCTAGGGTTCAACCAAGCCACAACTAAAGTTTTCCTCTTTGATAAGAGGACTTATAGAAATGCAATGATTAATATAAATGCAAACTAATCCTATAAATAATAATATAATCACGCCCACAATGGCTGCCATCCCCTTCCTTATATTCTTGGTGAGCTTCCTCACCTTGGGCCCCACTCATTAAAGCCACTACTTCCATGCATGGAGTCTCCCTCCAAAACTATGTTGTCCCTCAATGAATGCCACTCCTTCCATACCAGTGTTGTTTGATTTGGTCAGAGTTGACCCAGTCTTCATGCTCCAACCCATTTTCACACATTAGGGTCTTCAATCCATCTTTTATATGACCTCCTTTCACATTAGGAGTGTCTTTATTCCTACTAAGGAGATATATGGGTATCCATACCCTCTTATTCTTCAAACTAGGAAGAAAAATAAAAAATTAATATTCCAATTAGTTGTGTGCTAATTTAGGAATATTACAGGTACTAAGGTTGAATAGGTTATCCCTAAAAACCAGGTTGGCCTGGAGGAGGCGGACCAGGATGTCCCTAAAAACTAGGTTGGCCTGATGGTTGAGATGAGCCAGGCTTCCCTTGAAGACTAGGTTGAACCGGATGACCGGCGAAGGGTTGGCCTTGTTGCACAAGAGGTGGGCCTTTCTAAACGTAAGGTTGGTTCTATTGCACAAAAGGTTGTCCCTGAGATGGATAGTTTTTCCCTTGAGAAACATAAGGCGCTCCCTATTAAATGTAGGGTTGATCAATAGGACCGTAGGGTTGTACCTATTGGACTGAAGGTTGCCCCTATAGATGGGAGGGTTGTCCTTGGCAGACCATAGGGTTGTCCTTGTTGGTACGTGAACTGATTTGGGCAAACGATAGCTTGAGTCTTTTGAACATACAATGGACCTTGTGGGAGAGGCCCATGGTAATATACATGATTCTCGTACTCATCGTAGTACTGTGGTAGATTAATCGGAGCCTGAACCTACTTAGAACCCTGGGGGAGGTAGTTCTGGTGTTAAATATCCATCATATATTGTTCGTATGACAAACCTCCCAGAATAAGATTAGAAGAGATAGGAACACTACCAATAGGTTGATGGACTCCCGATACGTGAGATTGTGATCCACTCACAACGGGTCCAACAGGCATCGCGAAATCATTGGGATGTGTTCTGTGAACAGAAGAAGCTAACAGAAATGATGTAACCACACTAACGGATGGTGCAGAAGAAGCCACACAAAGAGTGGGTTAGGTTGGGACAGACGTGCCAACCATCGAAACAATGGGAATAAAAGAAGATGGACCTGACACAAATGACCATGTAGAACCGCAATACTTGACCATAATAGGTTCTGGTACAAAGATGAAGGGCCAGAAATTATCTATCCCAAATAACGATAACCAGCCAGGAGAGAGGAAGGTTGGGAGGAAGGCTAAGTCGTCTCATAAGGAAAATTTTCAGGAGGAAATTGATATTCTCCAGTAGATACGAGAGTCTCTTCACTACTAATAGGACTCGACCCATCCATGTCAGATGAAGACATGTTGTCAGGGAAGAGTTAGCGAGTGGTAGAGGGAAAAGCACTGAACAAGGTGTTGCAGGCGAATCCGAGCATTGAGGGGGATCTTTTCTCAGAAAGAAAAAAGGATCTGGGGGCTGCCAGTTGATGTCAAACGGATCCTCAGGGGGAGACCGAGTGGCAAGAGGTCGAATGCTCAATATGATAGCACTTTCAAGGTCTTGGTTCCCAACAGACTGAGGTGTCTCAGAAGAGACTCTGGGGGGAGACTCTTCACCGTGAGGTAATGAAGAGGAGGACGAAACAGGTGGTTCCGCCACGGTGACTTTGTCTCAAAAAAAGAACAGGAAAGAGATGGTAAATTCGAGGCTTTGACAACGATAATTAAATAATTACTCATGAACTAGCCAAGGAATAGCTTAATGGGCATGTAATCATGGGCAATTAATTTTATAACATTGAAATAGGACTCTACCTTTTCATGTTTTAAGAGTCAAGAAAAGGACAAAAGGTGACTCTAGTCACTTTTAGGTTGAACGAGCTTGAAAGGAAAAGTGCTAGATGATATTTTCAAGTTTTAAAGAGTCACAGAAATATCAAAATGACTACTCAGGAACTCTAGGCAAAAGGGTGTACCAAGCTCCCGTGAACTGCAATATACACCTTGGTGATCAAATGAGAGAGAAATGACCAAGGACTTAACATATGTGTAGGAAGTCTCCCCGAATGTTGTGTTCGGTGTATCACAGTTACAGGGCGGAAGACTCAGCTTCCTATGGATAAAGGATTGCAACCTATGAGGATCTCCCTTTATATACGCGACGGTACGGGGAGTACAAGTCTGTACTAGCAATGTCTAACACAAGATTGCGAGCGATAGCTGCTAGGTTTAATGACGCTAGAACACATCACTAGCCTAGAACTCTAAGTGTGAGCGTTAAGTTTCAATGCTTCCTTAGATTTTGTAATATTCCCTTTTAGGAAAATCAGCAATATAGGCACTAAAAACGCAGTTTTCAGAAAATTACGTGATAATAATGAGGAAAAGAACTTGGATCCATTATTTTGTGTATTATAGCACAAAAATATAGAATGGGATTAGAAAAAAATCATTCTAGCTAAGTTAAACATATCTCCCAGGCCCAATATAGCTTAAAAACATCAAAACCCCACCCATGACTACTACAACTCAGAATTTCTGAAGCATATGAAAGCAGAGTTTTAATGAGGGTTTCTACTACAGAAATATAGAAACAAATAGATTTGATGTTATATTACTCAAAGAGCTGAGAAAATGGAGATCTAATCTCTTTTACACAATCTTAAGATAACCTGGCAAGGGTTTCTTGAAAAGCATGAGGTACAAAAAGTAGATCTGCAGATCTATGGTTGAATCACACTATCTAATTGAAGCTTTGCATATATATGGCTGGAAAATACAAAGAAATGGCTGAAAATTCTCCTTGCTAGCTTTCTGGGAGAAATATTGATCATTTCCCAAGGAGACTAGCTCACAAACAGGGGGTTTAACCCTTCCACTGCAACGCCATGAAAAATAACGCATTTTCTCCAAGGGAATGTGTTGTATCTATAGGTGATTGCTTGATCCAATGTATGATGCTAAAAATGTAGCCCAGAATACTCCTCTCAGATCCCTTCACCAAGTTCTCCAAGGAAGAGTGTGGAATTCCCGCATGAGAATACCTTGCACTAAACAGTGCAGCAAACCCAACTAAACAACTGAAGCATGCAAGAAGTCATAAGACTCAAACATAAACAATATTTTTAATGTCTTTCATGGCTTCCATCCCTTCCATTTTATTCTTGGTGAGCCTCCTCATCCTTGTCCCCACTCATTTATGAGGTTGCTTCCTTGCAAAGACTCCTCCTCCAAAACTGTGTTGTTCCCACTAGCTCCACTCTCTCCTTTGGCAGCGTTATTGATTTGGTAAACCTTGATCTAGTCCACATGCATTGCTCCCTTTCACACCCAAGGTGACTTTATTTTTCCTATCTAAATTGATCCACATTCACACTGGAAGTGTTTTATTCCTACTAAAGAGATTTAAGGGTCTCCCTACCCTATTTATTATTCTAGACTAAAAATAGAGCAACATATAATATTCCAACTAGCAATAAGCTAATTGGGAATATTACAGTTTTCCCCTCCAAAAATTTGCTTGTCCTCAAGCAACAGTAAAGAAGGATGCTGCAAAATCTTCTCTCCTTCCCAAGTGGCATCCTCATTAGGAAGATTCCTCCATCGAATCAGATATTCTTTGATCACCATGCTCCTTAGCTGCCTCTCCCAAGTATCCAAGATAGCCTCTGGTTGCAAAACTAGATGGCCCTCATGATCAATAGGTGGGAGATCCATAGTGGAAACCACATGTTGTCCAATGGCCTTCTTGAGGCATGAGACATGAAAAATGTTATGGATCTTGCTCCCAATAGGAAGCTCCAACTCATATGCTACTTCCCCAATACGATGGAACACCTTGTATGGTCCATATAATCGAGGTTTGAGCTTCTCATCCCCCTTATCCTTGAGGTTAGACTGTCTATAAGGCTGAAGACGAAGATAGACCAAGTCATCTACCTCAAACTGTCTCTCTATTCGACCACAGTCTACATATATTTTCTGTTGGTTTTGTGTTGTAGCAATGTTTTCCTTGAGGGCCCAGAGTATATCCTGACTCTCTTGGATCATTCCTTTGCTCTAGTAGCTTTTCTTTCCCCAAACATCACATTAGAAAATTAAATTGCATCATACCCATAAAGAGCTCGAAATGGGGTCATGCCAATAGACATATGAAAAGTTGTGTTGTAACAATACTCCCCCAAATGGAGCCAACGCGGCCATGCTCTCTGTTGGCTTGAAACATAGTTTCTCAAGTATCCTTCCAACCAATTTTTCACTATTTCAGTTTGTCCATCGGTTTGTGGGTGATAGCTGGTTCTTGGTGTCAATTTAGTACCCACTAATCGAAAAATCTCTTGCCAAAAGCCACCCATGAAGCGGCTATCCCGATCACTGACTATGGTCTTTGGGATACCATGGAATCTAAACACATCCTTGAAGAAAATCTCAGCTACCTGTGAAGAATTATACCTTGCAGAAATAGCAAATAAATGTGAATACTTTGTTAGTCGATCAACAACTACAAAGATACAATCATTACCCTAAACTGTAGGTAGACTAGTGATGAAGTCCATGGAAATACTCTCCCATTTTCCATCCGGAATAGGGAGTGGCTACAATAATCTTGCAGGATGGTTGTGTTCTCCTTTTTTTTGTTGGCAAACTACGCACTCATTGATGTGTTGGATTACATCCCCCTTGAGACCCTTCCATGAGAATCTCTCCTGAATAGCCCGATAAGTCTTAGTGAATCCTTGACACCCTGCAAGTGGGGAATCATGTGATGCTTGCAAAATCTTCTCCTTGAGCTTATAATTTCTATCCAAGAAGACCTGGTCTCAGTAATAGATGATCTCATCCATCACTCTATACCTCTCATCAGTCACCACTCCATCTAAGACTTCACATGCAAAGTTGTCTTTGGAGTATTCTACTAACAACTGAGCCTTCCAATCTGCATCTATGCTCATTAAGGACAGCATTGTTGGCCTCTTGGATAGAGCATCTACCACTACATTACTCTTCTCTTTGACATATTCTATGTCAAATTCATATGCTTGGATCTTAATCACCCATTTTTTCTGCCTCTCCTAAAGCTTCTTCTGCTCAAGAAAGAATCAGAGACTATTATGATCAGTCTTCACTCAGAATTTATTCCCCACCAAATACTGTCGGAACTTGGCTAAAGCATGCATAATATCCAGCATCTCTTTATCATATATGGGGTGTAGCCTCTCATGTGGCAGCAACTTCCGGCTCTCAAAAGCTATGGGGAGTCCCCCTTGCATCAATACTGCCCCAATGCCTTCCCCTGAAGCATCACATTCCAACACAAAGGGTTGGCTAAAATTAGGTAGGACCAATACCAAGCAGCTACTCATCACCTCCTTGAGATTATCAAAGGCTCTTTGCGTTGTGGGTGTCCAACTAAAATCTCCCTTCTTGGTTAGATCTGTAAGTGGTGCTGCTAGTTGAGAGAACCCTTTTACAAACATCCGGTAATAGGTCCATATGCCTATAAATCCTCGAAGTTCTGTGACATTCTTTGGTTCAGGCCAATCTTTAATAGCACGGATATTTTCTTCATGGACTCTTACCCCATCCACTCCAATGATGTGTCCCAAGTAAAGCATCTATGTGAGTCCAAACTCACATTTGCAGAGCTTAGCATAGAACTATTGCTCCTTAAGAATGCGTAATACTGCCTCAATATGTTGTAAATGTTCCTCCAATGTGCGGCTATAAATAAGAATGTCATCAAAGAAGACCAACACAAGCTTCCTCAAGTGACCATGGAAGATGTGGTTCATGCAAGATTGGAATGTTGCCGGATCATTGGTTAGCCCAAAAGGCATTACCAAAAACTCAAAATGCCCATAGTGACACTGAAATTTTGTCTTAAGGATATCTTGATCCCACACCCTGATTTGATGATATCCCGATCTCAAATCAATTTTAGAATACTTGGATCCTCTTGGTTCATTCATCAATTCATCGATCCTGGGAATTGGGTATCTATTCTTCATGGTATTTTTGTTTAATGCTTTATAATCAATGATTGAAACTGTTGGACTACACAACTCTCCATGGAAGACTGAGCTAGGGTTTTTGATAGCCTCCACAACGGTGTGGCTCTGGTGCAGGCGGATCCACCTGTGACCTCTCATCTCTCTGCGATTTTGAAATCAGATGGTTGTCGGCTCCTACCCAATGGATCCTCCAGCGGGGGGAGTTAATACACCCCCCCTTACAAACGATCAGACACCTGTCACTCCTGACGCACGCAGACGCCATCCTTTACCGCGACACAGAACCAGAGTAATGCATCTGATGCGCAACAAGACAAGCACACTAGGTCCATAGAAAAAACATCTCCTCCCAAGGCGACCTCCACTACCTGTCACCCTATAGCAGCAAAGCGCCCAAAGATAGATCTACCAAGCCACCACATCAATGCACAAATACAGTACATGAAGAGTCATGCACTCATCAGCAAATTTTTCGGCTTCTGGCCCACTGAGAAAGCTCTGCATGGCTGGATAAATTCCAAATGGAAACCAAAAGGACATATTACCCTTCATTTAGGGCCAAAAGGTTTCTTCAATTCCATCTTCAACTGCATCGAAGACAGAAATCGAATCTTAGATGGAGGCCCCTACTTCTTCAACTCAGCGGGCCTTTATCTCAGAGACTGGGTTGAAAGGTTTAACCCCGACAAAGAGGAATTCAGCTGGGCTCCTGTATGGATCAGGATGTACTCCTTGCCCCTGGAATACTGGGATGAAGAATCACTAAAGGACATTTGCAATGGACTTGGGGGGTTTATCAAGATAGCAGAGGAGACCAAGCTCAAGCGATACACCTCATATGCCAGAATATGTGTCTACATGCACTTGGAAAAGGCCCTCTTGGACTCGGTAAGCCTCTATCATGATGAATTTGAATGGTTACAACCTATAGATTATGAACATGTTCCCTTCCGCTATCGAAAATTCCATATTCATGGTCACTTATTCTGAGATTTCCCTCTAAATCCCTCCTCCAAACCCAATGTTACAACTGAAACCTATGATGCAGAGGGGTTCACCAAAGTTTCGACCTGAAAAAGACACCACAAGGAACCCCCCTTCACCACCAAAACCCCCAACCAGGCCTCCGATATCCCCTCTACCAGTAATAGCTTTGACATCCTAACAAAGAAAACTCAGCTTCATATTGATACTCTCGGTCAAACTGATCCTTCCTCTGCTCCATCCGCCTCTGCTCCCCATTCTAACTCTCACAAACCTCACGTGCCTCCGAAACCTCAGCTTGAATCTCTTCTCATCCCCACCAATCCCAACTCTGAAACATATCTAGTCATCTGGAAACCCAACAATATGGACATAGATGGCTCTGCTACTGAAGGTATTCATCCTAGTCACATGGAAGAGGAACCAGAAAGTATTGATATGGGCGAACTGGAAATCTTTGGCCTTGAGAAAGCCTGCAAAAAGAAGGAATATGACAAAATAATAGCCAAACAGATAGAAAGTCTATAGGTGGTCCTCTTTTGGGCACAACAACAAAGATCACTCGGAATACAACCAGGCAGTCAATGGGATGGGAAAAAAATCCTCAAGGAATCCGCGAAAAGAGGAAGGAAAACAGATCTGCAGAGAACCATCATAATTCGGGAAATGTTGATGGAATCTAGAAGATACCCCAAGCTTACCAAGTTCTACCGACCACTTGAAAATAGTTCTCAATGAAGCTCACCTCTTGGAATATAAGGGGACTAAATGCCCCCACGATGTACAAAATGATTAAAAACATGATCCAGCAAGAAAGACCCCAGGTTTTCTTCATACAAGAAACCAAATGTAACAATACTACTCTTGGCTCCATCCTCTCCAGAGCCTGGCTAGGAAGTCACTCAGTTACAGTAGATGCCTCAGGAGCCTCAGGAGGCCTAGCCATATCTTGGGATCCGCAAGCAATCTCAATCACTGATGCTCATGCAGTGCACAATCTTATTCAAGCTACTTTCCATCTCATTGGGACCAATATCCATGGGCACCTCACAAATGTTTACTTCCCTCAAGACTCTATGCAAAAAATAGCATTGCTCAACACAATGGAAGCCCTCAATGCAAATCGAACCCACCCACTCTGGATTACGGGTGGGGACTTCAACATGATTACCAAACTAGAAGAGAAGAGAGGAGGACGGGCCAAGCTAGATATGGACAGCACCCACTTCAAGAACTTTATTCAAAAGAAATGGTTAATAGATCTTCCTTTCTCCAATGGTATGCATACCTGGAATAACAAACGCTTTGGTACTCAGAAAATTTCCTCTAAACTGGATCATTTTCTCATTTCGAACAACGCCATCCACATCGAAGGAGGTATTCATGCATCCATTCTGCCTCTTTCAGGCTCTGACCATTGGCCCATCTCTCTCCAATGGATGCGACCTGGATATTCCACCAAAAGACCCTTTCGATTCGAAGCCTTCTGGCTAACTCATCTGGACTTCAAGGCTATGGTCACCAAAGCATGGCAAGCATTCATTCCACCGACTGGGTCCAGGATGTTTCAATTTCAGCAAGATCTCAGAGATCTCAAAATTCACATCAAAAAATGGAATCACTCTAATTTTGGGAACATATTTCAACAACAAAATATTCTAGAAAGCAACATGGCGGAGCTTCAACAGCGCATAATCCAAGATGGCAGGACTAAAATTCTTATAACTCAGGAACAGACCCTTCTCAAACAACTGAACGAACGGAGAAAGCAAGAGGATATCCTCTGGAAGAAAAAATCCCGAATAAGGTGGTTAAAGGAAGGGGAGAGAAACACCAAATTCATTCACCGATCAACAATTCAAAGAATAATGCACAATAATATCACTCAGCTGCAAAACCAAAATGGAGAGAAGCTGGAAGACTATGGGGACATAGAGAAAGAGCTACTAGCTCACTTTAAATATTTGCTTTAGGAGAACCAATACATCAGGAAACCGGCAATAACTAAAGTCCTCCAACATATACCCAAAATTATTAACGAAGAACACAATCAGATGTTACTCCACCCCGTCTCTCTCCAGGAAGTCGAAAAAGCGGTGGCTCAATGCAAGGATGGCAAGGCTCCAGTTCCAGATGGCTTCACTTCCAACTTTTTCCATCACTTCTGGGACCTCATAAAAACTGATGTCTCGCAATTAGTAGAGGAATCTCGCTCCATGCATTGGCTTCTCCCATCCCTCAATGCTACTTTCATAGCTCTCATCCCCAAAGAAGACCACTCCAGTACACCAAATAAATTCAGGCCCATCTCCCTCTGTAATGTCATCTACAAAGTCATCTCAAAGGTGAAAGCCAATAGGCTCAAGCACCTACCGCCCCTGCTCATTTCCCCTGAACAAACAGGTTATGTGGAAGGCCGTCAGATCCTTGATGGAATCATCCTCATGCATGAAATCATACACTCCATGAAACACAATAAAAAGGCAGCTATGCTTCTTAAAATTGATTTATCCAAAGCATTTGATAAGTTAAGTTGGAATTACATTCAGAAAATGATTTTAGCCTTTGGCTTCAGCCCGACATGGATCAGATGGGTTATGAATCTTATTTCCTCTTCCTTCTTCTCCATTCTGGTCAATAGCATTCCCTCTCGCCCCTTCTCCCCCTCACGAGGCATCCATCAAGGAGACCCCCTCTCTCTGTTTCTCTTTGTTCTCATGGCAGAAGGGCTTGGCCGCCTTATCTAGAACGCTCGTCATACCCAGCAACTCCTAGTTATCTCTGCTCATGGCACTCCTGCCATCACCCACCAAAAATTTGTCAATGATAACATTATCTTTGGGTACCCTTCAGTCCAAGAAGCTCACACCTTCAAATCCATTCTCGATACCTTCTCGGACGACTCAAGCACCTCTGTCAACGCTGCCAAATCTCAGATCTTCTTTTTCAATACCCCGATCAATAACCTAACATAATATCGCTAGAATCCTTGGATTCACCATAGCACATCTACCTGCCAAGTACCTTGGGGCTCCTCTGATTGATTTTGCCATCAAACACTCTTCTTGGCATTATATTCTTGAAAATATTGAAGCTCAACTTTCCTCTTAGACCTTTCGCTCCCTAAATCTAGCCAGTCGCCTCACTCTAATCAAATTCATTCTACAGTCATTGCCCCTCTATTTATTCTCTGTTCTTGCAACCCCAAAATGGGTTCTCAAGTAGATCAAAGCCTTGCAATGCAACTTTCTTTGGGGATCCTCGGGGTAGAAAAAAAAATGGGCACTGGTCAAATGGACAATGGTCTGTAAGCCAAAGAAGGATGGCGGTCTTGGTCTTCGTGATCCTTACCACAGTAATGCGGTTATGGGTGCTAGAATCTAGTGGCAATGGATGTCAGCATCACATATGCCATGGGCGATACTCTGGACGACCAAATATGCTAATAATAGACCACCTAAAGATCTCATTCGACTGACAAGGGTGGAAGTTGGATCCCTGATCTAGAATGCAAATAAACAACACAGATTCATGTTACAAGAGCACAACTTCTGGGAAATCCGAGATGGGAGCACAACCCACTTCTGGGTTGACTCGTGGCAACAACGACCCAAACTAGTCAAAATCATAAAAACTCAGCTACAACCAGACGTGATCGTAGTTTGGCCGGAAATTTCAAGCACTACTGGACCACAACACCAACTCAGGGGTATCGGCAATAGAAACAAGCAGCTTACTTCTTAGGCCATAGGCAGGAGAACACACACAGGGACATAGACACAGAGCTCACCAGTAGGAAGATTATATACTCAGAGGAAAAAAATCTGCTCCAATGGGGATACACGCCTCGGGGCAAGTTCACCACCAAGGAAGCCTACACACTCTTGACACAAGGCCAAGAACCAAAATACCCCATCTGGGAAAGTCTATGGTCTCCAAGCATCTGGCCCAAAGTCTCCACGTTCGTATGGCTCCTTTGTCACAAAATAATCCTCACTTGGGACAACCTCATCAAAAGAGGCGTCATGGGGCCTTCAAGATGCCCCAAATACACGAACCACAAAGAGACCATTCAGCATCTTATGGACACCTGCTCATTAGCAAATATCCTATGGGAAAAAACCAGCTTCAGATGCAAAAAAGAGGGCAGAATACCAAGGGACATAATCAACACCATTCGCAACTGGCCACCAGCTCCTTACAATAGTATTTTTTTAAACTCTCTGTGGAAGCTACTTCCGGGACTCATACTGTAGACAAATTGGAAAGAAAGGAACAAATGAATCTTCAAGAACCGATGCACTCCTTTGGACATGATATGGAACAACTTTTGCAACAATATCCAAGAAACTCTGGCTCTCCATCAATGGCAGAAGGAATATCTTCCCACTCAAAATTTGGAAAGGTCTATTTGGGAGAACTGGCAACTCTCGCTACCTCCAAGTCCACTCAATGAACGCTCACCCAAAACACATTCGGACTCTCCCAGTAATTGGACTCCCCCTTCAGTTGGCCTCCTGAAGATGAACTTTGAAGGCGCCTCGAAGGGAAATCCAGGAGAAGCAGGGTATGGAGGAATCTTCAGGGACTACAAAGGCACTCCCCTGCTAATCTTCTTTGAATCCATAGGATGGGATTCCAAAAACTCTACAGAACTAGAAGGTCTCTAGAAAGGTTTGTGTTTGGCTCAACAACACAATTACTTCCCCATTGAGATAGAAGGTGATTCCCAAATTCTCATCAATGCGGCCAATCAACTTCTCATGGGAGCTCCTGCCTCCAAAGTAGCTGACAGTTGGAGGCTTGCAACAAGATTGGACCTCATATAAAAATGGTTGAAGAACCACAGAGCCATCTCCTTCAAAAATGTCAAAATATCTAGAAACAAGGTAGTGGATCTCTTGGCCAATACTGGAGTGGACAGTCCTCAAATATTAATTGTCGAACCCCTCACTATTCTTAATGATAGCACTCTCATTCAGGAATGCACCAACCTGGTGTCCAAAGACACAACAATCCCAGATGTGAGTGTTTAAGACTGCTACCATGGAGGCGGGCTTTTGGGTTGGCAAGTGGCATAGCCACATGGCCACCCATAGGCCCCAACGGCGAGCATTAAATTTCTCCAGCCATTCTCACACTTATCATTCAATTCAGTGCAAAGGTCGAGGTCGTCGCCATCCCTTCAAAATGAAGGCCTAGAACTGTCTTCCTCCTCCATCTGGTTATTCTCCTCGCCTGTCTGGTTGCCTGCCTCCCTTGCCTCAACCTCTGGGATGCTACTGTCCCCCTGGAGTCGCGGAACCGAGCTCCCGCACGCCAACAGGGAGATGTTGTAGCCTTCTTTGTTGTATAGAGATTCTCCCTGGCCACCACTTTTCACAGATCCTCCACTATCAGTTGAATTTCTCCCCTGTGAATTGCTTCACCCCTGCCTCTGTGCCTTCGACCCTATGGCACCACCACCCTGCTTCTTCTTTGATTCAGAGCACCCACCACCTTGACTACGCCACCATGCCTCGTCTCCAGCACCGCATACGCTGCAGGCGAGGCAGAAGTATAGGGCGTGCCGCTCGCTCATCTCCCTCGTCCCATTCTGACACCTCGCCTTCCTCCCTGGAGCACTCCCATGGTCATTATCCTACCACCCGCAGTGGGCGTGGATGCTTTGCTAGTCATTCCTGTCCTTCTGCTCTGCCCTCCTATGCTGCGACCACTCCTCCACCTCTACCCTATCTGGACTCCTTAGCCTCTCCGCAGTCCACCCACTCAGCTCAATTCCACTTCCACTGCTCCATGGACCACCCCCGAGTCATAGCCACTATTACGGTTTCCTTCAAGGAGGAATCCACTGAGGTTGTTGGCTCCCTCCCGAACAAAATGCAGAAACTCTCTCACCGTGACGCCTCCTCTGTAGATGTTAAGAGTGACTCTGGTTCTGGCTGACACAGTACGCGCTCCGACAGCAGCAGCAACTCTAGTAGCAGCAAAGATGATGGGAAGCACGGCAAACAAGCTCCGGGCAGAGCTCGCGAGACTAAGGAGCCCAAGCATGCAGCTGATGCCACCCAGGACACGCAGGCCAACGACACCGATGAATACAGGTGTCTAATTGTAGAAGATACTCCTCCCACTCCTCATGACACCTAGGCTCTTAGGTTTTTTCTGTTTCATCATTTTTGGTCTCAAGGTCCTTAGTCACAAGGTTTTTTTAATTTATGGTATCAATGTATGGCATAAGATGCAAACAATTATCAATTTTCTTTGTATAACGATGGTTTCCTATCTCAAGGCAGCAAAACAAACTCTTATTGGACTGGTTTCCCCTTCGCGGGCAGTCCCATTTTTGCTATCTTTTGAGAATTATGCCTTTGAATCAGGCTAGAACTGCAGAGACCTGTGCCTCCATGTACATTATGTTACACTAACAGAAAATAGTCTTATTTAGAGAAAACAAAATGCTCTATAATCAATGCACATTCTCAATGTACCATATTTCTTCTTCACCAAGACCACTGAAGAGGCAAAATGATTGGTGCTAGGTCGGATATGTCCTAAGGCCAAAAGCTCTTGAATGACCTTTTCAATCTCATCTCGATAGGCTTTAGGGTGCCTGTTACACCATTTTTTGGTCATCTAACCTGTTACTATTAGATGGACCTACGTACACCATGTAAGACCAATTTTACCCTAAGTAAAATTGCTTTCACTATGAATAATAACTTAGTAAACCACCTTTATTAAGTTGTTTATGGTCTAAACAGAAAACCCCATGAGGAAATATTAAATAAATCTATATTTGATTGATTTTCCTCAAGGAATAATTAGTTAAACAAAAGTTTAATTAATATTCCTGGTCATATTTAACCCAAAACATGAAAATTAATTAGATAAATCATTATTTATCTTATTATTTTCTAGGAATAATTATTTAAACCTTATTAAATAATATTCCTTGTTAAATTTCCCCAGCTGCGGGTGTTTAATAGAAATATGGGAACGTGGCACACAGGCCACTTCCCAATGCAAATGGTCGGTGCAGCCCATATGGCTCCCGGTACCACCATTAAACGCTGCATTTACTCTTCGCACTGTGTGAGGGCTCCTCTCCTCGATCGGCCCATTCGGCTCTTGGTTATGGTGGATATGGCGGTCATTCTGGGCGCGCATAGCATTTGTGCAGGGCTGAATGGTGGGATGGACAATCCAGTCTCGCCTATCCCTCTGCAAACGATCTGTTCTTCTGCTATTTCTGAAGCCAGCCTCAAGACGCATACAGGGAAACGAAGCTCGTTAGGAGCCTGCATCGAGCTGGCCCCCAATTTTCATTTTTCCCACAGTCCTTGGTGCAATCAGTCCGTTTTCAATTCTGCTTCTCCTGTGCAGTCCGGCATTGTCGCCCCCTCCTCTGTCGATTCGCCCAGAGCTCCTTTTTGTTCTGCTTCTGGTTCTCTTTCTCCTCCCAGCGCAACCCTGAACTCTCTCTGTCAGACGAGCACTGCTCAATTTGGCTCCAATTCGACCATCATGCCACGCCTCCGCGAGCGCATGAGAAGCCGACGGAGTTCTGGTCGTGGGCGGCTCAACCAACAGCGCCCGCCTCCTGTTCCTGCTCCGGCGTCTGAGATGGATACTGGGTTTGCTATTGATGTTGCTCCTCGTTCTCTTCGACCATCCATCCGTCAAACCTCTCAGCGTGCTGAGTTAAGGTTCGACTGCACCTCCTGCAACGCTATCCTCACTGCTGCCATTATGGTCACACTCCGGGAAGAAGTTCCGAATTTTGGCCCGCCCAGTTCGTCGAACAAGCCTAATCCGCCTCCTGTTGACCTTGCCTCCTCAGCTCCTCGGCACGAGACCAGCATGGCGATTGAACGTGAAGAAGGTGGTCGCGCTCTCAGGGAGGAATCGGTGGACAGAGGCGAGATGTTCACCTGCAGAATTATTGAAGAATCGCCCTCACCCACTCATGAATAGCATCTGCTTGGTTTATCAGGTTCCTCAGTTCTGTTCTAGTGGAAATCTTCTGTTTTACAGTTATATTGCTTTGCTATACAGGCAATGTATGTTTTTCAGACATAGTGTTTTTTTTTATTACTACAAACTTAAAACCGGTTTCCCATTGTTGGGCGGTTCTGAAGCTTTGGTTGAAAGGACTGGTTTCCCATCTCGGGCAGTCCAAACTTTGCATGTTTTTCTTGACTATCAAGCCCAACGTTCAGGCTTCCACAGCTGACGTTGGTGCATTTTTGTACTATAGCCTTTATACATAATAGAAATTAGTCTCACTTAGAAAAAAAAATATTCCTTGTTAAATTTGACTAAATCACTCTTAAATAATTAAATAAATCATTATTTATTTGATTATTACTCAACCACATCCTTAAAATAATAAATAAATCATTTATTTATTTATTATTTACAAATAAAGGGGTTTGACTCAAGTCAAATTCTTTTTCCCTCCAACAAATATAATAAAATATTCCATAAAAGTTGGATCTTGATTTGGTTAATAATTATTAATTATGCACCAATATCTAGACTAACTCAATATTTTGATATAAATAGAAGGGTTTTTCCATTCATTCACTACCTTTTGTTGCTTAAAGATCACTCTGGATATATACTTTTGGTCTGACTTTGATCCACAATCATTGTCATATTTTTCTATAATTTTGCTTGTGAGCTCCCTTTGAGTTCCATTTTTGTCTGGGTTTTCTACACCATCAAGAGAGAGGAATTTTAGATCTGAAGTGCCGAGGACTTACAAGAACCCATCCCATTGAGGAGAACTGGTAACATCCTTCTATGTTTTCCTCCTAGGTGCCATTAATATAAAATTCATTCAACATATTATTGTCTTGTCTATTGGATGAATGGAGCAACTCTTGTTTTTATTTACTTCTTAATGCCTTTTAATGCATAGATATAGATTTTTGCAACATTTATCTTAGTCACCTAATTGCAGATTTAAATATATTGGCAGCCATCTTTGTTGTTAGGGCTGTTTTTTATGCACAGCTAAAGTGGTCCTTTTTCGTACACTTGCGATTAAGATTCATACTAACAACTGGCGACTCCAATGGGGATCGAACCCAGAATCTCTAGTTTCGTAGACCAGAAATAGGTTAGAAACTGCGACCTGGACTTTTTGCGGGAGTTTTTCTTAAATTTTTCTGGGTTTTTCTGGGCCTCTATTCAGGGTTGTCTGACCTCCATCTCTGCCTGTTTTGGACCTATACTTGTTCTTTTTTACTCATCTAAGTGGGAACCTATCCCTCTAGGGCTTCAGTACCCTCCATACTTTGTGGAATAGTTTTAGCTGCTGCATGTTGTCTGAAATTTTCAGAGCGTTCAGCCATTTTTCAGATCTGATACCCTACCTTCAGATCCACTTCAGATTGGCTATTTATCCATCCAAATCACCTCCTTTTAGTTTTGTTTGGGTTTTCCTCTAGGGTCCCCTCCTCTTCCCTACAGGGTATAACTTTTCGCCATCTCATTTACAGCAATTTTTCCTCAGATTTTTTGTTGTTTTTCTGCACCTATTTCCAGTAGATCTGACCTTTAGATCCCTGTCCCTCCTGACCTTATATATATTGGCTATTTTGGTGTGTTTTGACTAGTTTTTTACCCACCTACAGACTACTTGTTGTGAGGCCCTCCTTCTTGGGTTTAGATTATTGCATTATTAGCTGTTTATTTTCTATTACACAGCACACTTTATAACAGAAAATAATAGAAAATATAAACCTACAGGTTTATTTACAGTTATACATCACATTTTTTTTTTTCTCTACAAACGTCTGGGTTTAAAAATTAAAATTTGCACACTTTACACACACACCCTAAGTGAAGAAGAGCTTGGTTAACACTACCAAGAAAAAACTTTAAAACATTGAAATCAATTGATCCTACACCTCTTTGCCCTTGTTTCAACATTGTAATCAGTTGATTCTGCACCTCTCCACCCTTGTTGGTCTCTCTTCCCTTTATGTCATGTTCGCGTTGTCACCATTACGCCACCAAGGCATTTATCCCGGAGACTTCTTGGCCTTCATCCTCAATTTCCGGTAGGAAGACTTACTCCTCTGCATAGGGTTTGTGTTAGTCCTCCACCAAGTCTGCACTCTGACTCCTCTTCTGGTTCATTGGGTTCCCCTTTTGGTTCCACCACTAGTTCACCCCTTGTCACTTTCACCGTGTCTGGTTCAGGACCTAACGCTGGTGGTAGCCCCGACCATTATGCTGGGAATACTACTAGTGGGACCACAACAGGAACTACCCCTGTTGCTCCCTTACTCCCATATATGGTAGGCCTTAGTCTTCCCGATTTTAACCAGTTGATCAATGACCCTATACACCATGACGCTAGTTGGTCTGCTATGCCAACCAAGCTCCCTTTTGTCATCCCCAAGTTTGAAGGCCTTATTGGAGAATATCGTACAAATCATGTTCGATCTTTCCACATGTGGTGTTTGTCTAAATCCATTACTGATGACTCTATCCGTCTTCGGTTGTTCCAACGTACGCTTACTAGTGAAGCTTCTAAGTGGTATGTTGATCAGGCCTCATCCTCTCATACCACCTTTGCGACTCTTGCTCGGGATTTTCTATCTTATTTCCCATTTCCCCTTCGTTATGACACCGGTACCAAACTTTTGACTTCTTTTCGTCAATCGTCTGCGACCTGCCTATCTGATCATGTCCAGGAATGGCAGAGAAGAAATAGCCTATGTCAAGCCCCTACCTTCGAAGACCGTGTCTACATGGACTGGTTCCTTAGATCTCTCTTTCCTGCTATCGGAAAGGATGTCGCTTCGCATTTCCCTCAAACCGAAGAAGTCACTCTCCAAATTGCGTTAAAATATGACCTGATCTACGCTCAGTCGGGTTATGTAAATATCGTTCTACCTGATCTTCCTAGACGCAGTGGTGCCAACACATCGGGGGAATCTCATACCGCCAGCGGTATTGTTGGAGCTCTCTCATCCATACGCTCAGCCTCCCATGGGCTATGGTTTTCCTCAAGGAAGGGCCAGCACCTCCTGCACTTAACCCCCTCCCAGTAGCATGTATCCAGGATACGACATGCCTCCTCCTTTTTCCCAACCTCCTATTTACCACAATGTTATCCAACCTCCTTATTATCCGTATCTGCAACCTGGTGCTCCAGCTCTTCCAGCATTAGCACCTCCGCCTCCCTTACCTTCTCAACCCTCGCAATAGCAGCCACAGCCCCATCAGGAGCAGGTGTATGCACAACAGGGCGCGACTAATCCTCCTCCTTCCAAAAAGAAGGGGAAAGGCACTCAAATCAATCTACCTCCGGTAATCTGGGACCTAATCCTAAAAATAATGCTCCTAACATTACTAACCAGCAACAAGGCACTCAGCCCAAGAAGGACAGGCCTATTCGCAAGAACAATTCTTGTTCTTGTTGTGGTGTTTATGGTCATTACACACATGATTGTCCTCTTTTACCACAGATGAAGCAGATGTGGGAGTCTCAAGCAACATTGCGAGGACAGCAAGCCTCCCCTTCCATCCCTCCCAGTGCTACACCTAGTCAACCGGCTGTGTTTACTAATCCTTTCCCTCTGTAAGGATTCGTAGCTACCCAACCACCTGAAGGTCAGGTGGCCACTCAACCTCTTCCATATAGTACCTCCAATTACCAGATTCTCATGATTAATTCTGACCAACCTATAACCGTAGACCTCAACCTTTAGACTCGGTCTCGTCAGTACAACAAGCCTCCCGCTACGTCTGTCCCTAAGCCCCCTTCTTCCTGTTCTACAAAGTCTCTTTCGACACCTAATGGTCCTTTTCAAATCCCTCAGCCTAAGGCGAAGGTTCATACCAATATCCCTAAGGGACCATTATGTTGAAACGCTGCTTCTATCAAAGCTGCCCATTCACATAGCATAATAGATGATTTGGCACAATCTCCTGCTACCATCTCAATGCTAGAACTCCTCCAGTTGTGCCCTTCACAATGAAAATCTCTACTATCTGCCATGGGCATTGTAGATCCCTCAGATGATCGATTGGTCATCTTCGATGTTTACCGGTCAGAACATCCTCCTCTCCCTACTTCCGTCGCTTTCTAAATCCCAATCAAGATCCGGAACGCCAACGTTTCCTAGTGTATCATTGATGAGGGGGAATCCACCTGTGCGATGTCCGCTTCGTTTTGGAAACAACTCGGATCACCTAACTTGGCTCCTTCCAAAATCATTCTCCGAGTGTGGGATGGCCACACCTCCCATCCCATTGGCCTATTCCTCAATTGTCCTATTACCATTGCGGGCAAGACTGTTTGCATCGACATAGAAGTCATATATGCCCCCTTAGATTACATAATTCTATTGGGTCGTAGCTACACCTATGTGATGTATGTTGTCCCATCTGCATTTCACCGCAAGATTTCCTTCCCTCATAACGAAAATATAGTCACCATTGACAAGTTGACATATTACGAACCGAAGTCTCATACCTCCCCTAAGTCCATCATCTCTTCGGTGGCCAATAAGAAAACCGTCGATCCCTTGACCAGTGTCTCACTCGGAGTCTACGAAGACTCCTCTTTTCTTGGTACATCCCCTACTCTTCCTCCTCTTGTCTCTGATCCCAGCTCATCGAATGTTTGCATGATGCAATCGTCTCGAACTTCCCTCAAGCAGCCCGCTTCGGCTAGTCAACAGCCTCGTCCTTCATAGCCTACTCCTAGCCCTTAGATTCAGCCTTCTAGACCCCCTCCTCCTGGCCCTTCACCTACAGTTGGTGTTCATGAGCCTCTTTATCCTCCTGGAACGGTTCCTCCAGGCCTTAACCATCTTGGAGTCGTCCCGCCTGGCCATTACCCCTCTGATCATATACCGTTCCTAGCTCCCCCTCCTGGAGTGTACACGGTACCTATCATGGCTACCCTCTCTCTTCCTAACCTGACCCTTGGGATTCTCATCTGGTACCTTGATCCCCCAGCCCCTACCCCGCCTAGTCAACCCAAACCTTATCCTGCTTTGACCCCGATTCAACCAGTCCCTATGACTTCTCCTGTTGCTACAGTGCCTCAACCACCTCAACAGGAACCTCCTCCTGTTGTGATAGCTTTGGATAACGAGGGAAAATCCAGCAAGAAGGCAACCAAAGACAAGGCCACCCCGAAAAACCTTGCCCCTCCTCAGCCGCCAAAACGTACTATCCAGTGTGCTTTGTGTAATGTTGTCGGTCATGCCACCCATAATTTTTCGAAGTTGCCTCACCTCAAGTCCATGGTCAATGAGACGTTTCCAGAGTCTAATATCCCTGAATTCTACGTCACTATACCCGATTCAGTCCCAAAACTCAAATCCTTGCGCACAAATCACCCTTGTGCTTTGTGCGATTTCCATGGCCACTACACTCACCTCTGTCCCCGCCTTGAAGAATATCATTCCTCTTTGGAAACGTTCCGCCAATTCGAGGCAAATCATGAAAATTTAATCTCTCACTTGTTTGTGAGTTCTGTTTCGGCAGAACCAGAGTATCTTCTTGCTCCCATTGACATTCCCCCTCCCGATGTCGAAATGATGGAGTCTTCGGCCACCATTTTCTACCTATCATCATCCATGAGACCCTCGGTGGAATTCCCCTTGGAGACCTCCCCTGATGTTTCGCCTGACCTCCCTTCAGCAATCACCCTGGGCTCAACATCGGTAGATCCCTTATCTGCTTACTCTTCTGTCATCCCCCATGACGTTGTGCATGTGATCCTTTCTTCACATGATGATGAGTCAGGTAGCTCTACTGTGTCAGCTGGTCTCACTTCCTCCAGCCACCCCATATTCCATTCGGATGAAGACATTATGGAAGCCATGACCGACCCTGACTTTCCGTGGGATGATATGCACCACTGTGCATACTTCCTCCTGCAACAGTCCTATGACCAATATGTTGTGGAAACTAAAAACTTCATTCATGATGAAGTCGATTGGTTTAGAAATCCCATCCTTGCACTTGATGCTTTCGAAGAAGGAAATATGGCCAATATCTCTCCTACCATTAAAATTGACATTTCTGACAAACCAGGGGTGGAAGAAAATATCACCTTGGGCGCCCAATGCACCCTGGAAGAGGTCGAAGCTTACACCAAGATATTCAAATAATTTCGCGATGTTTTCACCTGGTCCTATTCATAAATGCCCGGACTTGATCCCACCATTGTCGAACACCATATCGATACATGGCCCAAAGCCAATCCTATCCGTCAAAAGTTGAGACCCATTAATCCTTCCAGATGAGAGACTGTCAGAGCCAAAATCAATAAGCTCAAGCAGGCTGGTTTTATCTATCCCATCGAATACACCACTTGGGTGTCCAATCTGGTTTTCATTCTCAAGAAACAAGGCACCATCCATGTTTGCACTTACTTTTGCGACATGAACAAAGCTTGTCCCAAAGACAACTTTCCCACACCATTCATTGACCAAATCATTGATGAGTATGCAAGGCATGAGGTTATATCCTTTATGGATGGTTTCTCTGGGTACAACCAAATTGTTATCTATCATGTTGATCAACTTAATACTGCATTCATCACTCCGTGGGGAACCTTTGCTTATCAAGTCATGTCGTTCGGCCTTAAAAACGCCAGAGCCATTTTTTAGTGGGCTATGTCTTACTGTTTTCATGACCTGGATCACATTATCCTTGCTTATTTAGACGACCTCACTGCACATTCTAAACATCAGGCGCAACACCTCCATGATCTGCATATAGTCTTTCTCCGATGTCGCAAGTATAATATCTGCTGAAATGTGTCTTTTGTGTTCCTGTCGGCCGTCTTCTAGGCTTCATAGTGTCTAAAGATGGTGTCATGCTTGACCCATTGAAATTTCAAGCCATTCTTGAGCTTCCTATCCCTCGTACTTTACACCAGTTACAAAGCCTCCAAGGAAAAGCTAATTTCCTTCGTCGATTCGTACCTGACTATGCCACCACCGTGCATGGGTTCCTTAGACTCCTCCGTTCTAAGATTCCCTTTGTGTGGGATGCCCATGCTCAAGAGTCTTTTGATGCCCTGAAACATGCTCTCACGTCCGCTCCCTTGATCCGTCCCCTTGACTTTGATATGGATTTCATCCTGTACATCTCTTCTTCTACCTATTCGGTCACTGAAGTCCTTATTCAGAAAGATGACAATGGAATTGAGCATGTTATCTATTATGTCAGTAAGAACCTAGTAGGTCCTCCTGTATCCTACTCACATGAAGATAAATTAGCACTGGTTTTCGTGTTCTCAGTCCAGAAACTTTGTCATTACATCCTCATGCGTTCCACCAAGGTCGTGACTAATTCTAACCCCATGGCCTTCCTATTGAGTCGCCAAATTATCAATGGGAATTATGCCCGTTGGATCGCTATCCTCCAGGAATTCGATCTTGAGTTTGTCACACCCAAAAGTAAGAAAGGTTTAGCCCTCGCTGAACTCATTTCCGAACTACCTACTGGTACGCAGGATCCTTCAGTTAATGATAATTTCCCTGATGAACATTTTTTTTCCATTACCACCGATGATCCTTGGTATGGTGACATCCTTACTTATTTTTGAACCCAAAAGTTCATCCTCCACCTTAAATGTGATGCTCGACGACGTATCCGACACCAGGCCCCTCGCTACCTTCTTATCGGTGATGACCTTTACTGTCACAGTGTAGATTATGTCCTTCATCATTGTCTCACACATGCTGAAGTAGAACAAGCCCTCAATTAGTGTCATAGCGGCGCTTGTGGTGGCCACCTCTCCGGTCTAGCCACTGCCTAGAAAATCATGTGTGCTGGGTAATTTTGGCCTTCTCTCTTCGGTGATTGCATTGAAGCAGTCAAACATTGTTCCAATTGCCAACATTTTTCCCCTAAGGCACGAGCCCCTCTGACTCCCTTCCATCCTATCATCTCAGCTAGTCCCTTTTGTAAGCGGGCCATAGACTTTATGGAGTGTCGACCATCGTTTGTTGGTAACCACAAGTATATCATCATCGCGGTTGACTATTTCACCAAATGGGCTGAGGCCATGCCAACGTTTAACAACACGACAGCTACCGAAGCCCTCTTTTTCTTTAACCATGTGATCGCTCGATTCAGAGTTCCAAAAAAATTGGTCTCCGACCATGGTCGGCATTTTGAAGATGAGATATGGCGTGAGCTATCCTCACTGTTGGGTTTTGAGCACCAATATTGCTCCTCATATTACCCCCAAGGTAATGGCCAAGTCGAAGTAGTCAATAAAATCCCTAAAACCATGCTTCAACCGATGGTGGATACGCACATAACCAACTGGAACCTTATGCTATTCCCTGCTTTGTGGGCCTATAGAACTTCTGTTAAAACCACCACTGGGTGTACTCCTTTCAACCTTGTTTTCAGAGAGGAGGCAGTCTTACCAATCGAGTGTGAAATCCCTTCCCTTCATCTAGTCGTCGAACTTCTTCCTGACACCCAACCTTTAGAACAGCGACCTATCATGCTTGAGCACGCTTCTGAAGACCACCGTGTTGCATTACAAACCGTCGAAGCGGCTAAGAAACACACCAAAGCTCAGTATGACCGAAAATTCCACCCTCGTACTTTTCACGAAGGTGATCTTGTTCTGGTGTATGATTAGGCCCATGATGTCCTCAGTCATGGGAAGTTTGACTCATTATGGCTAGGACCTTACATCATCAGTAAGGATTTAGGTAAGGGGGCATATCTCTTAGAGGATTTCGAAGGCCATCCCCTTCCTAATCCTCACAATGCACTCTATCTTAAGAAATATTACCCTTAGCATTTCCTTCCGGAAATGTATGTTTTATTTCTTTTAGGTAGCCAGCTCGCGATTTTTTGATTTGATACTTCACCAGGACACATTTCATCCAAGAAGGGTCACTTCACCACTCCTCAAAATCGAATTTCTTCACCTACAACACTTGTACTTGGGGCACCACTTTTCCTTCATACTTTTCCATGCTCGTGTCAATTTTCGTCATGAGTAACCATCATGTACTCATGTTTTTATGGTCTCCATTGGACCTTTTCTGTGTGGCAGCATCATCGAGTCGCCCTTTTTTATAGCATCCGAGTTGAGTCATCATCGCATTCATGGAGTCTATCCAGACTCCCTTTGTATCCCACTATATTCCTCCATCCTTCATTGCTCGGTTCCTCTCTCGTGTCACACATTATGGCCTTCAGTCCTACTGTCCCCTATCCCCCATGATATTGTGTCAGTCGATGCTAGGTCATCCATGCCCTTTATGCTCTAACAAGGGAAGTCGTCCGTCCACTACTTAGTACCCCCCATTTCATCATCATCCCTGGTGTCAGTCTTTTAGTCACTCTACTATTTTCTCTCATGCCTTAGTTGAGGATCCCTTATTGCCTCACCTATGGCGGACCTCCTTTTGTTGAAATCAGATCATTCCTTCCAGAAGACAGGTCTAGAGGGCGGCGTACCTTGGTTATAGCTTCCACTGTTGTTTGGTGCCTCGGATCAGGCAAAGGGACTCCTTATTTCCCTTTGACTTGATTGTTTCTCATCTCTAGCTCCTTTCAGCATGATCGAGATCTGTATACTTGATGGTCATGTGATGCGACAACTGATACCGAAGATTCTCGGGTGTGTGTGAGATGTTTTCAGCCCTCGTGAGGGGGTGGCCCTATAGGTAGCCCCCCACATGCCCAGATGACCTCTTCATTACAGCCTTTGATGCAGCTCCATATATTTGATGATGTCGGCCTCAACCGCTTCAGCGCCTTTTTTTTTGCATGTATCAGTCAGATTTTCAGAGCCCTTTCCTGTTTACAGGGGCATTTGGGTTGTATTTGTATCTCATATACTCAGATATTATTATATAATTCTTGGATGTTATCTCAAGCACAGTATGTATGTGGGATTCATTATCATATTTTTACCTGGCTCATGTTTATGCCAGCATGTACTATATTGTTCATTCCCTTGTTTACTGGATGCAATATTCTTTGTACTTTGTCTTAGCGGGCATAGGTATGCCTCCCCCACCGCCTATAGCACAGGTGCTCACTCATAAAAGAGACTTGTCGCACCTGTAAGTCTCGCCTCCTCAGGGTCTATTACTTCAGCGCTTCGGTCTACCTTATATTTCTCTCTCTTTGACTTTCCCTTCGATGTCTAGTAATTAAGTTCTTACAACGTACTTTGGTCATACGATTAGCTCCTAATGCTCGCACACTGGGGGGAAATATGTTACACCATTTTTTGGTCATCTAACATGTTACTATTAGATGGAACTGCGTACACCATGTAAGACCAATTTTACCCTACGTAAAATTACTTTCACTATGAAAAATAACTTAGTAAACCACCTTTATTAAGTTGTTTATGATCTAAGCAAGAAACCCCATGAGGAAATATTAAATAAATCTACATTTGTTTGATTTTCCTCAATGAAAATTAGTTAAACAGTAGTTTAATTAATATTCCTGGTCATATTTAACCCAAAACAGGAAAATTAATTAGATAAATCATTATGTGTCTTATTATTTTCTAGGAATAATTACTTAAACCTTATTTAAATAATATTCCTTGTTAAATTTGACTAAATCACTCTTAAATAATTATTTATTTGATTATTACTCAACCACATCCTTAAAATAATAAATAAATCATTTATTTATTTATTATTTACAAATAAAGGGGTTTGACCCAAGTCAAATTCTTTTTCCCTCCAACAAATATAATAAAATATTCCATAAAAGTTGGATCTAGAATTGGTTAATAATATTTTAATTATCCACCAATATCTAGACTAACTCAATATTTTGTTATAAATAGAAGGGTTTTTCCATTCACTCACTACCTTTTGTTGCCTAAAGATCACTCTGGATCTATACTTTTGGTCTGACTTTGATCCACCATCATTGCCATATTTTTCTATCTTTTTTCTTGTGAGCTCCCTTTGAGTTCCATTTTTGTTTGGGTTTTCTACACCATCAAGAGAGAGGAATTTTAGATTTGAAGTGTTGAGGACTTACAAGAACCCATCCCATTGAGGAGAACTAGTAACATCCTTCTATGTTTTCCTCCCAGGTGCCATTAATACAAAATTCATTCAACATATTCTTGTCTTGTCTATTGGATGCATGGAGCAACTCTTGTTTTTATTTACTTCTTAATGTCTTTTAATGCGCAGATCTAGATTTTTGCAGCATTTATCTTGGTCACCTAATTTCAGATCTAAAGATATTGGCAGCCATCTTTGTTGTTAGGGTTTTTTTGTATGCACAGTTGAAGTGGTTTACACTTGCGATTAAGATTCATACTAACAGTGCGTATAGGGTGTGGTGATCACTTATTAGATTCCTTGCTTCAACTCAATAGTATGTTCAAAACCTCGGTCAAGAGGTCTCCCAGGTGTAATATCTCCAAATACTGTAGAATATTGGTCCAAAATAGATTGTACATCTAGATGTATTGTGAATCCTTGCTCCCAGCTTCTGATAAACACAGTTCTACTACCCATTATATGCCCCCTATGCGTAAACCTTCTTCCTTCTGGTGGGTTGAGACAATTTGAGGTGGATAGGCGTGTATACCTTTGATTTTCTGATGTTTACCATTCCCCTTTTCTGTCCATTCCATCTCTAAGGTTTCTCAATCAGTGGTAACCTTCCCTAAGGTGATTAACCACTGGACACCCAATATACCATTGGTGTCTGGAATATCAACCACAAAGAAGTGGTCTGTCAATGTGTAGGTTCCCATGGTGATGGTTAATGCTGAAACATATTTGGCACACTGCATGGTTCTAGCTCCTGGAACCAAAACTGAGAACCCCTCAAAGTATTCTATGTGAATGCCCCTCCTTTTTACTAGTTGTGTATCAATAAAGTTATGAGTAGCTTTAATGTCTGCCAAAATTGATACTCTTTGTCCCATAATAGTGCCCCTAACTCTCAAGGTTAGATACTTGGGAACTCCTCTTAATGCTGCAAGAGCCCCTCCCATTAGAGCAAAGGCTTTTACTACATCTTCTATGGGAGGTGCACTTCTTTCTGCTGCTGTAGCGCTGGTCTTCTCCTCCTCATCAGAAAATATCTCAATGCAATGTGCTTTCCCTGCAACACATTGGTGGTTTGGCACCCATGGCTCTGATGGTTTAGCACCCATGGCTCTGACAGGTGAAACAAAGTTTTTTCTTCCTTAGATCCTTCCGATCATTCTCAAGAGATGTCCTCCCCTGATTCTCCTTTGGGCATGAAGAAATATTTTGCTAAAAGGGTGCTTTGGCCTTGGGAAAGGCATGTTGAAAATCCCTGGCCTTCTCCATAGCTTCTTGGAGTGTAGTGGGTCTAGTGGATTTCACCAACCCATGCAATGGTTCAGCCATCCCATCAATAAACATGCATATTATCCGGTTCATAGTGAGGTCATATACCATCACTGAAAGCTTCAGAAACTCAGAGATATAAGTTTCTAGATCTCCCATTTGCTTGAGCTTGGTTAGCTCAACAAAGTGAGCCTCCAGATCCCTAGGATCAAATCTCTCTACCAACATCCTAGTGAAACCTGAATATGAAGTGATATAAGCATGCCCAAGTGTATATAACCCATGGAACCACCATTCATGAGCCTCACCTTATAGGTGCAGCGCTGCTATTTTGATAGCCTCCATTTCAGAAACTCTGTGAAGTTGGAAATAAGTGTCCAACTTCTCTACCTAAGCCTTGGTTGTGCACTTGGGTGACCCATCATAAGAGGGAAAAAATAACCTGCCCAAACTGCTTTGTAGATCTAATTTCTGCATAAACCCTCCCTTTTTATGGTGATGTAAAGATCTCCTACCATCCTTGATCTGACAGAACTCTTGAAAGCTCAAATGTTCTTTGAATCTTCGGGATTGAGATTCATATTCTACAAAATAATCACCAAGGGTTTCTTCCCTCAAGGGCCTTCCTTCCTCCCCTTCCAAATATATGAATGTGGGCATAGTGGAGCATTGTGAAGAAGGTTTTTCTGCTATTTTCTCCCACCAAGAATGTGAGGTGTCGGAGCTTTCTCCGTGGTGAAACCCTCTAGGGGATTCCTTCTGTCTCATCTCCTTGATATCTTTGGCAATGTCCTGCACAGTTTGAAGAAGGAGCTTTGGAATATCCCTTTTCTCCATGGTTGTAGATTTATTTTCCCCACAAGCTGAGCCAAGATCAGAGCTCTGATACCACTATAATATTCCCTTTTAGGAAAATCAGCAATATAGGCACTAAAAACACAGTTTTCAGAAAATTTTGCTATAATAATGAGGAAATAGCACTTGGATCCATTATTTTTTGTATTATAGCACTCAAATATAGAATTGGATCATAAAAAAATCATTTTATCTAAGTTAAACAGATCTCCCAGGCCCAATATAGCTTAAAAACATCAAAACCCCATGACTAATGCAACACAGAATTTATGAAGCATATGACAGCACAGTTTTAATGAGAGTTACTGCTACACCAAGGTAGAAAAAAATAGATATGATGTTATATTACTCAAATAGCTAAGAAAATGGAGATCTAATCTCTTTTACACAATCTTGAGATAACCCGGCAAGGATTTCTTGAAAATCATGAGGTACAAAAAGTAGATCTGTAGATCTATGGCTTAATCACATTGTCTGACTGAAGCTCTACATATATATGGCTGGAAAATACAAATAAATGGCTGAAACTTCTCCTTGCTAGATTTCCAGGAGAAAAATTGATCCTTTCCCTAGGAGTCTAGCTCACAAACAGGGGTTTTAACCCTTCCACTGCAACACCATGAAAAATAACGCAGTTTCTCCATGGGACTGCACTGTAGATGTAGGTTACTACTTGACCCAATGTCTGATGGTGGAAATGTATCCCAGAATACTCCTCTCAAATCCCTTCACCAAGTTCTCCAAGGAAGAGTGTGGAATTCCCGCATGAGAATACCTTGCACTAAACAGTGCAGCAAACCCAGCTAAATAGCTGAAGCATGCAAGAATTCATAAGACTCAAACATAAAAAATATTCTGAATGCCTTTCATGGCTTCCATCCCTTCCCTTTTATTCTTGGTGAGCCTCCTTATCCTTGGCCCCACTCATTTATGAGGTCGCTTCCTTGCAAAGACTCCTCCTCCAAAACTGTGTTGTTCCCACTAGATCCACTCTCTCCTTTGGCAGAGCCGTTGATTTGGTCAACCTTGATCTATTCCACATGCATTGCTCCCTTTCACAACCAAGGTGACTTTATTTTGCCTGTCTAAACTGATCCACATTCACACTAGAAGTGTTTTATTCCTACTAAAGAGATTTAAGGGTCTCCCTACCCCATTTATTCTTCTAGAATAAAAATAGAGCAACATATAATATTCCAACTAGAAATAAGATAATTGGGAATATTACAGATTAATTGAGTTAATTTTATGGTTTATCTTGTTCAATTATGTTTCAGTTTCAAGGCCTTACCAAATGTTATCTCAAATCTCTAATGCATGACTATATGAGAGAAAGAATACCATTTCATTCGATGAAAAGCTAGCTAAGTGAAGGATAGAGGTTCACAACAAAGAAGCAATCAATCAAATGTAAGAATGACACTTTCCTTTATGCTACTGACATAGCCAAAGCAGAAAACGAAACTCTCCTTTTTTTTTCACTTTCCAATGCAAAAGACAAACCTACTAACGCAAAAGAGCACTTTTCATTTTCAAATGAGAAGGAAGAATGCAAACTTTTTGTTCTTTTGTATAATTGAGAAGCAAAAATGCAATGCTACACTAAAAATACAAAACAAATACTAGCTTCGAGTATCTTCGAATGAAATCATCAAAACATGAAGTGACCAATTCCAAGTGAACGCAAACACGCACTCAAAACTAGGCGTGCATCTCCTTACACAAAATAAAAGGCTTTTAATTCTTTCATTGAGCAATGTGATCTATGCTCAGGGCGATGCAGGGACAATCAAACATACACAGAATGAAAGCTCAACAACCCTGCTTCACATACAATCAACTGAAAAGACCAAGAAACCACATGAAAGGCTGAAAAATAAACGACTAAACTCACTCATAAGCATATCAAACACCCAATGAGCATGCAACCAAATGAATGGTTTGAAACACCTAGAAACCCTAGGATGGACAAGTCACACTATTCAAATGAGAGATAATACAAACTGAAACGAATGAGACAGCCAAGTCAGAAAACAAAAGCCATATGGATAAATCCAAGAGGGAAAAACCAAGCTAAAATACAAGACACACTGGAAACTCAGTGGGAAATCCCAAAATCCAACCCTACAGGAATTAGCGTGATTGTTCAGCAATATCCAGTGCTGAACAGGAAAAATTGATCTTGTGTCAAAGAAAATTTGCGCTAATGGGCGTGATTGTCAGACAAGAAACAACGTCAAGCTAGAAAAGGAAGGAAAAAATAAAGGACTAGTTGAGCAATACCAGACTTATCAATCTAGGAGAAGGCTAAATGGCTAGAAGCAGTCAAACAAGCCAAAAAAGAGAAATAGCAAATGGCCAAAGTTGGACAAACAATCAAAAATAAAAACGAATAATAAGAGACAACGATCGTTGGTTCCCCAGTGGAGTCACCAACTTGTTGTGAAGGAAAAATACCCTCTGTGGATAGAGGCGATCCCTCTAGCCCTAGGGTGGGTCTACAAACAAGGGAACATGTTGGTTTCTAAATTCCTAGTTTATAAATGAAATTTGGATTGGAATAGATGTCCTACCGCAATTGAGCGCTCTTGATGTAGTATGTTGCAGCAATCCCTCGATATTTTTCCTTCAAGCCTTGCGCTCCATTGGTAGTGATGCTTACACACCTGCGCAAATATCAAACAAACACTAACAACATACAAACATACATATTCATTTACAAATATCCAACTAGTCAAGGAGATTCTGAACTTCGAATACTAACATAGAAAAATATAGAACTAGAAATCAGTCATGTCATATTAATATATAGAAAATGGAATTTACAACTTGCGCCTTGATGCTATAGACCTCCTTTGACAGATTCAATCGGGCATGTCTCCAAAGAATCCGTTCGTCGATTGACTCAATGAGGCGAAAGGCTCAAACTCTCTCTCAACTATGGACTATTCTCTGTTATCAACTCTTGGTCTATTCTAGCTATCTATGGCTAGTTGATTCAATGGAATGAAGATGGATTTATATGAGAGGACGATGAGATTTGGGATCCACATATGGTGGAGGAAATGTCTATCCCTTTGGGAAGTTGAATTTTTGTAGGAACTAAAAGTCCAAAGGGAGAAACTTGACCTCATCCAATCGAACAAACATCCATGACTCTGCTCACGAAGTTGTGACATCTTAGAAGCTCTGTTTTCATATTTAAAAAACCTTCCAAAATTAGCTTGGCGCAAGTGCTCTTTAGAGACAGAGAGACCATGGCGTGGGGCCCAGTTTAAATCTGGCCTTCGGTACGACGTCATAACTACACAACCATGTTGACCCAAAAGCATATGTTTTAAAGGGTCAACTTCAGGAATGGTCAACATAGATTGTGTTCCTGACATGTTAAGGGATGCAATGACATTCATTATGATGTATAACAATACACAGGGGTCACTATGATAGTCCTCCAGTATTCAGGATTGGGAATTCAGGGACAGTGACAAAATGTTGTGTAACACATAACCATCAAACGAAATTGGGAAATTAACAACTCTTGATGGTCATAATCTAAATTTTGAGATTTCCCTTCACATTTTAGCAATGTGGATTGCGATTTTTCAACACTTAATTGGTCAATATGCCAAAAAATAACATCTAAAAAGTGAAAAATGATAATATAATACAAATATGAAATCAAACAAAATAAGTGAAGGAACAATAATAAAATCAATTCATAATTTACATTATTGTTACAATTAATGTCACAACACCGTTAGGACCGATTTGGAACAATTTTATTCTCACAAGAACTAGCCAAAATAATATAATTAGAAAGGTCATTAGCATCAACTTTTGGAAGAGGGAAATATTTAGGACTATGAATAGGAGTGAGAACCTGATCATCATAATAATCATAAATTGGGATGGATTCTTGAATGCTGAAATCACAAAGATGATTAATTGTTTCAAAATGAGAACTAGTTGGAACAATTTCTAAGTTAGAGTTTTCTTCATTTTTTAATGTGATTAGACTTTGATCATGAGGATTTAATTCAGAAGAAGATAGATCAACATGCTCAATGCCAGAGTAATCATCATAAATGACTTCATGAAATTCATTAGGATTCCCATATGATATATCAAGACAAGAAGGAATATTAAGCACATGTTCAGCAATGTGAGAAGAATGGTCAATGAATGATTCTCTATCCTGATAAAAACTAATTTTAAATTCATTAATACCAGCCTCTTTGTTTTCTAGAACAATATTAATGCAAATAAGAGATAAATCACTATTAGCAAAAATATTAGGATAAATAAATAAATGTAAGTCTAAATAAATGAATCTGAAAACGTCTCTATTTGTGTATTCTTATGTATTATGTTCATCATTTATTTAAAATTCATGACCATTCCATTGGATAATTGTGTAAGCTTTAAGAATTTTTCTTGGATGCCTTGAATTTTGGATTTGATCAGCATGATCAAATTCAGAAATTTTTTCAACAGATTACATATTACAATATTTTGTTCAACCAATTGCATATTAGAATCTTTGATTTCTACTTTTGCTTGTTGATTTATTGTCTGATTTTCTGAATTAATTTCAGGTTGATTTTATGATTTCAAGGCAGTTCCTTCTTCAAGATTGTTGTTGGTATCCTCATGCGGTTGATTATCAAAATTTTCCAAGATTTCTGATTGTGTTTCATTAACATGAGAGAGTGCATCAAAGTCATTTTAATTTTGTAAGAGGTGTGAACTAAATGAAGGAATTGATCATACATAACTGAGACAACTTCATCATAATTTCCATACACCTCTATATTAAAATTTTCGATCATGTTAATAGAAGTTGAAGAATATTCATCAAAAAATGAAATTATTTCATGTGGATTAGGAATGTAAGGAAGGGAGAAAACATATTCAAACCAATCCAACAATTCATTCACTGAAGGTTTATCTTCAACTTTGAAACTTAAACAATTTAATCAAAACCTAACATTAAAATCTAAGAAAGATTCATTTTTGAACCCTCATAAATATTCAAACTCATCACATACATGTTCATAATCATAATCGTCGAATTCATAAAGGAACTTTGTGATAAATTGATCTCGACTGTGAATAGAGGCAACTAGAAGATATTGACACCAACTTCTGGATTTTCCCGAGAATGTAAGAGTAAAAATCTTGCATATAATACCCTCACCAATATCATGAAAAGTAGAATTTGCAAAATTTTGAATAAAAAGTAAGGCGTGATCAAATGCAGGAACATTATTCTTACCATTAAACTTTACCTTTGACAAGCGTCTTACTATTTCCAGTGGAGTATTGGTGAATGTGCATCTAGAGATACAACTCCAAATTGGAAGTTTTGGATGAGCCATTGTGATAAAATAAAAAATTTAAAATACAAAAACTCCAAAGGACAACAAGTTGTTAGACCCTCCTTATAGCGCCAAAAATGTTGATGGCTCAAAATGACCATTCAACATTATTAGGGAGACCACCCGGTCGAAAACTTAAAGCAACTCCTTTTCTATGTGGAATGGTGGTTCCAGCTGGTTAAACTAAGTCCAATTACCTTCTCTCTATCTCTATTGGCTTAACGTATGTATTTTACTTTAAAATGGAGAAGAAACATCAGATCTGCCCTCTTGCTGAGCTCGGGCAAGAAAGTGATCCTTAAGTTGATCTAGGGCTCAACCAAGCCACAATTAAAGTTTAACTCTTTGGCAAAAGGACTTCTACAAATTTATTGATTAATCTAAATGCAAACTAATCCTATAAGGGAAGCAAAAGGGAAAGAAATCATAATCTTATTTCGATTAGGAATATTTAGATCTAACCCAACCGAGAGAAAAGTAATTAAATGGTTGGGATTTTAAAATGCATAGTTTTAGGTGAATATTTGGCTAATGAAATAGTTTTACTAGTTGATATTATAATTACCAAAACATGTTTTTTTCATAGATCTATTAACAGTGAATTATTAACCAATAACATTAGGAAATAGTTCACTTAATGTCAATGATAATTAAATCGAATTTAGATAGCATATTTATGAGTAAACAGTTACTCATAAATATGATTTGATTATAAGAGGAAAAAATAAAATTATCAACAAATCTACGAAGCTAATGAACTATATAGCTAAGTCAAAATACCTTCATCTTCACATTAAACAATAGTGCTCGATATGAAAAATATTTTACACAGATCTCCCATTAAAAAGATGAAATTTTGCATTAAAAAATAATAGTATTTAAATTAAAATTGATTAAAACTTGGTCTCCTTATCTATTCCTTGATTTGATCTCCAACAATCTTTCTCAAAGCAAAGTCTCACCATTAAAAGAAAGAGTTGCAGCAGTAGTGCAAGCTCTACACCCAATACAAAGTCTAGAACTGAAAAAGACAAATCCAAATAAACCAGATTTGAGTTTTCTCCCCTCATCTACATCTAAAAAACCCTTACAATAGTGCTTCAGAATTCCTTAGGTGCAGAGAAGAGGAACCCCCTTTCAGCATTCTCTAAAATCCATATTTATAATTACAAGATCAAAACCAAAATGAGAGAGTTGTGGGAAAAATAAATTTTCTCCAACAAATTGATTGGCCAAAAATTGTTTTTCCTCTCTTGCTGGAGCAATTCCATTGTTTCAAATCTTCTCTTTCTCACTCTCCCAACTGCTCTCCTGCAAAAACCATTCAAAAGTAAATTAAATTGCAAATAAAAATGAGAATTACCAAATATGGGAAAACAAATATCTCTAATCAAAATTTAACGAAATAATTAAATAAAAAGAAATATGAGTTTCCCATTGATCTTTGTAAATATCTTTTTGGTCAAAGAGAACAGAACCGAATGGATCCACAATCAACAAAGGCTTTGGACAAATGAAAATGCAAAAACTAAACTCAAAAAATTAGTCTTGGTTACAAATTTGGAGCTTAATTTTATGCTAAATTTTAGACTCAGTTAATGACCAAATATGGTTATGCAACCATTTCATAAATATTATCCGTGATTTTATCTATCTAATGAGTCATCTTGGGCCTGATTTGACCAAATAAAACTCAACTTATGAGCCTCTAAAATTGAAGTGTCAAAATTGTCATAGTCTTAAAAAATGTCTACCTCGACTAAAATTGAAAAAAATTAATTTAAAAATTCAATCCAAATTAACTATTAATTAATTATTTTATTAACTAAATATATACAATTTAATTAAAATTAAAAATTATATTAAACTAAATTAATTAATTAAAATTGTTGAATTAATTTCTTAATTTAATATTATAATTACAAACTATATAAAAATTAAATAATGAAAACTATATTTAAAAAATAGACACTTGTCATTACATTAGTGGTTGTTGGTCTCATATGTATGGGCCAAAGTGCCTTTTGGGAAACTCACAAGAGTCTCGAAACATTATGAAGAGTGGAGGAGGCTCTATAGATCACATGAGAGTCATAAGGAATGAAGGGTAGGGTCGTCGGAACCTTGGGAAGAATGAATATCGGAACAAAGGGAGAATGTGAATATCGAATATTGATGAGAATTTTGGTTACGATGCTAAGAATATCTCAGGTTCCGATGGAACCTTTATTAATATTTTAATCCCAAACTTTTTATAATAAATTAATATATCATCGTCTCACAATAAGTCCACGAAGTGTTTGTAGTATTAGAGAGTTTTTATATCGGATATCGGAGCACTTAATAATATCGTAGGTTTCATGAAAAATCTAATATTTCAACAAAATTCAGAGGGACATCAGGCGTTTGTTGAAATAGCGGGACATCGGAGAGATTGTGTATCGAAGGTTACATAAAAAGAGTTATGATATTATAAAAATGTCGAGGTCCATTGGAAAGAAGTAGGGAGGTGAGTTAAGAAGTATGGTGGAGTGGCACCTACCTCATATAACATTACAACTATTTTGGTAATTTAAAAGTCTGACAAAATGAATTACAATTATCTGGTTAGATTTCGGATCTTGTAATTTTTTTTAAATTTAGATTTAATATAGATTTCTGAAATCCAAAAACACTATAATTTTAATTGTTTTACAATTTAGCTATGTTAATTTTGTAAGATTATTAGCAAAAAAAATGAATTAATTAATAAACTTAGCTAAGAATCAATGTTTACGATTAATTACTAAGTTATTTACAAAAATTAAAATAATATACACTTCGTACATTTTTTTAGTCTTGGCATTAAAAATTATCAAACTTCAGCGAAACGCCATTTGCAAATCATGTAACAAAATGAAATGAAACAAGAACTAATGAAAAGCTAGCGAAACGTCAAACGCAATGAAGCAATCAAAAGGGAAATCCGAAGAAAATGAAAATGTGGAAAAATTGTAAAACACTTAACCAAAAGAATATATATATATATATATGTGTGTGTGTGTGTGTGTGTGTGTGTGTGTGTGTGTGTATATATATATATATATATATATATATATATATATATATATATTGTAACCTTGTCAGGAATACATCTTCTTCATGTCCAATATATCACCCAAATTGGGACGGGGAGTTGAATTGGTGACTTCACATCAAGGAGTGCCTTAAAAGAACACCCGATAACCATCTATCAAAGACCCCATGGACAACCAAAAGAAAATATTAAAATGTGATTTAGCCAAAAAATTATACAAAGGGTCACCATTATTTGAAATAAATAAGTCAAAAATGGGGGTGGGGGAGGAAGGGGGGGTTAGTTTTCACCTCAATATGTCGTAGGCTGAGAACTACCTAGAAAAGTTCGTAGTTGCACGCATACCCATGTTGCACGAGAAAATGGAGGTTTCCGATCACACTCTTGCCCATAATAAGGGAGCTACTAGGGGATTTGCACTAAAAGGTTAGTTTGACTCAGGGGCTAGCCTCCTAGAAGGTTTGGATGGCTCCTAGGTGTCTTGTATCATGTGCAGAAGGTCTGTGTTGTTGTGTTCTTTCAATTTCACTTCCTTAACTAACGCATAAGAAGTTGAATCATATAATAGTAACTCTTCGTCACAGATTTGCCCTAGTTGGTCAATTACTTGGGTAGATGTGGGAGGAGGGTGTTACAGTATGCTTAAATAGGGAGTGACTAGACATGAGGGTAAATAGTCATGTCTTTTGACAATGACCTTACATTAATTAATAATATTAAATAAATATATAATTAACTAATTAATTATTTAATTATGATTATATATATTAATTTATATTTTATTTAAATTTTTTTATGAATTGTTTATTCATAACATTGTCTCACCTTAAAAAAATTCTTTGTCCTCAAAGAAAAGGTAACGAAAAATACTGTTGTAGGAACTTCTCTGTTTCCCATGTGGAATTTTCTTTTGGAAGTTTCTTCAACTTTATCAAGTATTCTCTTATGATTTTGGAACGTAATACCTTCTCACAGGTTGTGAGACTACCTTCGGGTTATAGGACAATCCTTCCTTGTTCATCAAATTTGGGTATCTCGGTTTGAGAAGTTTGGTTTTGACCTAGTACTTTTTTGAGACGTGAAACATGGAATACATTGTAGATTCGACAATTATCTAGTAGTTTCAATCCATAAGCAATTTCATTGATTTTCTTAATTATCTAGAAAGGCCCATAGAATTACGTAGCTAACTTGTTCTTTTCTTGTTGTTTCAAGGACAATTTCTTGTAATTTTGTAGTCTTACGAATACCCAGTCTCCTTCAAATTATCATTCTAAATGGTGATGGTCAGCTTGTTGCTTCATTCTGTTTCTGGAAGTTGCTAGGTTTTCCCCTAATATTTGGATATTTTTTTTACTTTCTTCCAAATGGATATTTACTTCTTGAACCTTAGTGTCATTTAATGTAAAATATATCCATCTCGGGGGTTCATAACCATACAGGGCCTGAACGGGGGCCATTTTGGTTGAGGTATAATAGGTGGTATTGTACCATCATTCTGCTAAATGAAACCATTGTGACCATTTATTTTTCTTATTAGATATGAAGCATCATAGGCATGTTTCTAAACACTTAATTACTATTTATGTTTGACCATCTATTTGTGGATGGTAGGATGAACTAATGCTAAGGGTTATTCCAGCTTGGTTGCAAAATTTCTTCGAGAAATTTCCCTTAAATCTTACATCTTTATCATTAAGGATGACTTTAGGTAGACCATGTAGCTTGTAGATGTTTTTGCAAAATACCTCTACAATTTGCTTGGTTGAGTCTGTTTTCTTTACTGCCATAAAGTGTGCATATTTAGTGAGTCTATCTACTACAACAAATATCTTGTTGTTACTATTAGACATACGTAAACTGTCGATGAAATCCATGGATATTTCTTCCCATTTCTGATTTTGAACATGTAAGGGGTGTAACAACCTAGGAGTTGAGATGTTTTCACTTTTACTTCTTTGTCAGATGTCACATTCAGCGACGTAATTCTGAATTTCCTAACGCATTCCCTTCCAGTAGAACGAATTACATGTGTTGTAGTATGTCTTAAAGAACCCAACATTCCCAGCTTCAGGGGAATTTTGTGATTCCTTTAGAGATTTTATTTTAAATTTGGATGAAGGATTTAGCCAGTAAATCCTACCCTTATACCATAGTATGTCATTTTTCCATTCAAAATTAGGATGTTGATCGATTTTTTCGATTATAGAATAAGAGTCTGGATCCTTGACATATTCAGTTTAGATCTCATCCAACCAATCAGGGACTACTACCAATGCGGAGCATGTGGCTTTACGTGAGAGAGTATCGAAAACCAAATTATCCTTTCCCTTTTTGTGCAAAATTTCCATGTCAAATGTAGCCAATTTCTCTATCCGCTTTTGTTCTTCTGTTTATAAGGTTTTTTGTTGTAAGAGGAACTGAAGATTATTATGATTTGTGCGGATTGAAAACTTGCTTCCTAATAAGTATTGAAGTCACTTTCTTAATGCATGAATAATGACTAACATCTCCTTGTGATAGGTAGATTTCAAGCTTTCCTTGTTATTAATCTTTCGACTTTCGTAAGCTATGGAGCGACCGTCTTGCATCAGTACTGCTCCAATCCCAAATCCTGAGACATCACATTCTACCACGAAAGGTTTGGAGAAATATGGGGTTTCCAAAACGAGGATAGATGAAATTATCTCTTTTAAGGATTCAAAGGATTTGTCTTCCTTCTTGTCCTATTTAAAGGAATTTTTCTTTAGTAAACTTGTTAGGGGAGTTGTCACATGTGCGTATTTTTTTATGAATCTTCTGTAGTATCTGGTTAATCCATGGAATCCCCTAAGTTTATATATATTCTTAGAATTGGGCCAATCTTTGATTGCTTTAATATTGTTGGGATCTACTTTGACTACTTTGGATATTATGTTTCCAAAATATTCGACTTCCTTATATCCAAAGGTACATTTTGATAATTTTTCATAAAATTGATTCTTCTCTAACACGGAAAGTAATTCTTCTAGATGCTTGAGGTGCTCCTTCCATTTTTTGCTATAAATGAGGATATCGTCAAAGAAGACCAATACAAATTTTTGCAGGTATGGGCAGAATAGTTCATTCATGGTTTCCTGGAAGGTGGCCAGTGCATTTGTTAGACAAAATGGAATTACCTTAAACTCATAATGCCCTTCATGAGTTCTGAACACAGTCCTCTCGACGTCTTCTATTCTTACTCGAATTTGATAGTAGCCTAACCTCAAGTCTAATTTTGAAAAATATTTTGTGCCATGGATTTCGTCCAACATCTCATCAATAAATGGAATGGATAATTTATGTTTAATAGTAATATTTTTTAATCCTCGATCATCTATACAGACGGAAGGATTTGTCTTTCATTTGGACTGACACTACTAGAGTCGCATATGGACTTCTTATTTTAATAATGACTCCACATTTTAGAAAATGTTGTACTATCCTTTCTATATCTATTTTTTGATGATGAGGATAGCGATATGGCTTGACATTTACAGGTGTCACATTTGTTTTAACTTCAATGATGTGTTCAATCTTTCTTTTGGGAGGTAATTTTATCGGCAATTCCTGAAATACTTTGTCATATTTTCGGATTAGGGATGTAACTTTAGATTGTTGGTGAATCCATTCCATCGATAATAAATCTAACTATTGGAACTATGAAATGAATATCGAAGCTCCTTTGCGAACAATTTTCTTCATTTGTTGTGTAGATATGATTTGGGTAGGAGGAGCTTGGAACCCGAACAATTTATACTTTCTTCCATTCCACTTGAATTTAATGAATTGTTTCGGTGGTTTATGGAATATGTCCCCAACATTTGTAACCATTGTATTCCCAGGATGACATCTACACCCCCCAAGGGAACTATGTAAAATCTAGAATCCATTTTGTAATTGTTTAGTTGCATTTTAATTTTATGACACTTACCTACTCCATTTTTTTTTCCCATCTGCCACCATAACCTTCATATCTGTCATAGGGTATGCAAATAGATTTAGCATATTTGAGACATTGACATCTATAAATTGTGGGCGCTTCTTGAACATATTAACACAATAACGTTTTTCTTCTTAATATGTTCCTTCAGTTTTAATGTTTGTGGTTGGGTTATCGTCGTGATGGCTGCCAAAGAAATTATTGGCATATTTTCTTCTTCTAGATCTGGATTAGGAGTCTCCTTTTCTTCATTAGTCTCTTTGTCAGAGTGACTATCTGAAGATTCATCTTCTTGTTCTGCTTCGCAATTGTAGTGTTTTTTTTTGTTGCACCTATGTCTTGGAGAGTATTTACCTTTGCACGTCCAACATTTTCCATCATTTTTATTTTCAAAATTTGATTGTTTCTTTCCTCATTCTCGTAATAGAGGTGGAATGTACTTGCTATATTTGTTTAGAGACTTCTTTCTTGTCTTTTCTTTTGAGTAAAAGTTGTAGTTTTCATTATTGGCATGTGGTGTTTTATGGAATTTATATTTTTGCTCAATAACTATTACTGCATGTCTCGCTTCTTCAATAGTTTTGGGTTTGTACAACTTCAATTTTGCTCTTATATACTCCTTAATTCCACAACGACACATTTTTAGCAATTCTTCATCAAAGAATCATCTTTTTCTTGCAGCTAATACTTCCCATTCGTGGGTGTATTCGCTTACAAATCATTTTTTCTTAATATGAACGAATTTTTCATAGACATCATCATGTTCTTCTTCATGACATTCTTTAGTAAGGCATCCACAATATTCTTCCAAGTAAATGAACAATCTTCACATTTGTTAAACCACCATAGGAACCAATCATATGCTTCATCTTCCAAGTTGTTGGATGCGGTCATGATCTTATCTCACTCACCTATTGGCGAGTTTGAATAAAAAATGGCCTCCATTTTATTAACCCACACAATAGCACCTCTATGACATTTTCCATCGTACTTAGGTAATTCTCTTTTAATTCGTTGGTCCTTTTCTAGAAATTTTGTATAGTATTAACTTCCTTGGAACTGTATTTGGGGTACTTGCTGAATTTCATGATTAAAAAAAACTTCACCTTTTGGAATCTTGGGACTTTAAGTTGGTTCTTGAGCGATTAAGGGATTAAAAACTGGATTGATTCTTCCCATTAATTGGCTCAACATTTTCTATTTTTCTAATATTGCTTGCCTTTTTCTCTTGAGTTACAATTGTCTTGTATTGACCATATCCTAACTTTGTCTGCTTCCTTTCGACATTATCGAGGCACCGTCACATTTTATCAACTTCTTCTTGAAATTTCCTTGAATTGGTGTTGTCATTATTACTTCCCATTTTGTTCTTTTTTTCTTGGTGGAACCATTTTTTTTAATTAGTTTAATTTAAATATATAATATAGTATATAGTTATAAATATACATAATAATTTAAATATTTAATAAACTTAACAATGCAATAGTGAATGTATATCTTATAATTTCTACGTAGGAAAAAAAAATTGAAATGTTGTGAACTGAAAGGAGGTGACATTTAGATTGGATTAGGCAAAATCTAGTTCTGACATAGTAGAAGATGGTCAGGATAGTTAACAGATAAATAGACGTGGTGTATGGTGGCTTGAGCGGGGAGCAGAGAATGTGTGTTGACCAGCAGAGAAAGATAATGCAGACTAGACTTGAAATGGAATGTTGGGTTGTTAGAATAGAACGATAGGGGATGCAGTGGAATGGTCGGGTGGTTGTTTGGATGGTGTGGTTGGGGAACACAGTAGGAGGGAACGAAGGGAATGTACGAGGAAAAGGTTTGACTGTCGGGATAGCAGATGGTAAGTACAATGATAGCAGCGATGGATTTGCAGTGAATGGAATAGTGAAACAGAGGGAGTATTGAGGACATTGGATAAATGGAAAATTAATTCGTGGCAGATGATGGTTGCTAGTGGAGGATGAATTTCTAGAGGACCGCAGGCTCTGATACCACTGTTGAAAACGAGACATGTACACTGGATTCACTTGTAAATTTAAACACTCTAAATTATAATATATTTATTAATGATTGAATACTTGAATGATGCTTACATTCCCTTGGACAGTATGCCTAAATAGGGAGTGACTAGTCACGAGGGTAAATAGTCATGTCTTTTGACAATGACCTTACATTAATTACTAATATTTAAAATGTTTAAATAATTATTTATTTATTTATTTATTTATTTATTTATTATATGTAATTATTAATATTTTATTTAAATTATTTTATGAATTATTTATTCATAACATCTTAATATGTACACAGTAGGATTTTAGCTAGGCCATAGTGCATGTTATGACCAAATCATGAAAGGCTGAATAGGTTTTGTAGCAAGTCATTACAGGTGTATAAAACAGAGATGTGATTATGTTATAACAGGTTGTGATAGATTGTAATAGGGTTACAACAGGTCATGATGTGTATTTAGCAGGACTATAATCACTCAAAGCATAGGCTTTGGGTAGAGTACAGTGGTTAATTAGGAACAAGTATTGACTAATATAGAGTGCTATAATGAGGGAATTATATTGAGATTGTAATGTAGAGAATGTCCGGGGAGTTTTAATAATACACTCATGTGCATATATGCCTGTGTAAAAGGACAATAGATTAGCAAAGAAGCAAATTCATGAGACAAAAGAACTATGTTGTTGAACTCTATGATATGCAGGCAAATGAGAAGGCAAAATTTTCTAAACCTTCTATCGCTAATGTGTTATGAAATATTATATGTGATGTGTATGCTTGAAATTTATTAAGCATGTGTGTGATGATTGCAGGTTGTTTGAAAGTGATATGTTATGGTATTAGTGAATTATATGATATAAAAACTATTCATGGTTGTTGTATTGTTGATGATGCAGCTGCTCAGAACAACAACCTTATAGAAAAAAGGCCTTATAGGTATGCACTCCTCTTTCATATGAAGTCCTTGGCAAGATGGATTTTCTAAGGGATTACGAATCAGTGAAGGGGATGCTTGAGCCTATAAGGGCGAGCACGAAGAGAAGAAAAGGGAAGAGAAGAGAAGAAAAGAAGAAGATAATAGAATAAAAGAAAAGAAAAATCGAAGAGAAGAGATATGATTTAATTGAATCTTCAATGTATTGAAATGCAATAAGTTTCCTTAGAGGTGGTGTCACGATACCCTAGGGAATACTAGGTGCAGGGAAGGGATGCATCACTTGGGCGGAAGCTAACGGGTATTGGGTATGTACCCGATGATGGGCAAGTAGATGCCCCATGAATTCAACATCCCACATACACACACATATAAGTATTGATTAAGTTTTCATCCTTTATTCATTTTTGTTATGAATTATGAATTGAAATTATTATAGAACACTTATGGATAGAAGACTTGTTTTAAATGTGTGGTTATACTATGCTTGTATATTTGTTAGGTGTTGTAGGTGTATGATGCGCATATATGATTGTTGGGAGGCTTTTTACATGAATTGAAAAATTATGGACGTGAAGAGAAGATCAGTAAAGACCAGAGACCTTATAACAGGTGTTTATTGTTAAAGATAAAACAACACTAAGGATAGTGTTATTCTAAGGGGGGAGGGGAATGTAACACCCCTATTTCCACCCCTGAATGATTATAATATTCATACTTTGTAAAGGTTTTTAAAATCTTGATATTTAGATCGGTGAGCCAGATACATATGATACAGGTTGGTGATCCAAAGTTATTTTGTGTCTACGTGCCTATATATTTATGATTATTTATTTTGGGGCTAGTGTGCTCAGGTATATATGTCATTTTTGCTATAGGGTCGGAGAGCCAAGATTATAAATATGATCTAACTTCTGCACATATATTATAATAATAATAAAATATTGGTTGGTTATGAATCCCACTACATGGTAAAGAGTATGGGGGAAATGCAACTCCATAGTGAAAAAGGCAATAGGGTGATGTGATAGGTGTTGGTGAAAAGGACACTTGGGGCCCATCTGGCCTCAAGGGGTGCAACATGGAAAGTGACAACCATGCATTTATAAAGGTGAATTTTTTGTCTGTAAAGGCATTCATTCAAGGGATTCGTTCATTTTTCAAGGTTAAATGAGGGATTAGTCAGTTATTCTTGGCTTTGGACTCTAAAATTGACTAACTAGTCAATAAGTCATGGGTTTAGACTCTGGAACTAACTGAGAAGTCAATAATTCCTAGGATTGGACTCTATAACAAACTAAAGCATGGTTATTCACCTAATCATGTTGAATACAATGCATCCTCGTTTGAGAGCTTGGTGCTCTAATGTGTGAGCCTTGGTGGCTCTGAGAACTTGGTAGCTCTGGTTTATAGTTTTGGTAGCCACAGAGCATTGGTTGAAATCAGTTTGGAGATAATCAGTGGGTCCTAATATTAGAGCAACTGAATGAGAGTTATTCAGTTTGGTAGGAAGGGTGTATGGATTCCTGAGAGCATCAAAGCTCCTGGAGCCACAGGATGAGAGTGTTCGTAGATGCCTGTAAGGTGCCTTGGAAGGTGGAACTACTGAGGGACTCGGGTTGCACCACTTGGGTGCAAGTCAGGGGATCGTGAGCCTGTGGTTGGATATAGAAGCTATTGGGGCCGATGCCATGGTCAGTTTTTGTTATTTGGTTTTCAATATTTCTTGTGGAGTTTCAACCTCGGCTCGGTGGTGACCCGTGGTTGAGATTTATGAACCACACAGTCTATGGTAGATGGAACATGGGGAGCCCGAAACCAGTTGAGAATTTTATACAAATAAGTATTTACTATGGATAATGATATTTTATGCATATTTTTATGTGTATTTATGTATTCTTATTATAAACCCTAATTTGGGTATTATTTTTGTAATTCAGTACCATGTGATGCTTTTATTTGTATAACTATATCGACAAACCATAGTTATGGTTTGGTATTGATGAGCTTATTATTCTATTGTGTTGTGTATTCTCCTATATGTATGTTGTTGATTAATTGCATGAATTTATGATTAAATTATACATGGTGCTCAGAGTTGGTTATTGCATGATAATATTCATGTTTATATGTATTTTATATTTTAATGAATTAATGCCAAGGGCAAGTGCATTTACCATGGAATAATTCATACAACCAAATTGAAAGAGATGCAGTGCACTAAGTGGTTACAGAGTACCAGTCGTGGGCTAGTGTGGCCACAGGGGTTTTGGAAATGAATAATATTTTATGGTTTGTACCAAATTTTTTAGGCTTCCGCTAAAGAAATTCGCAGTACCTAGTTGTGTCGGTGTGGTAGTGTTGTCCGACTAGGGGTCGAGGACATTACAAACAAGGTATTATTTCTCCACTATAAAGGGAAACAAGAAATGACTACAGAAATATTGATCTTTTAGAAAGTGGGTAGAGCGGTGAGGTTCTTGATTGATATTTCTCAACAAATTAAGCTTAAATATTCAATCCAGTAGTGGATTTGACCCAAAAAAATATTTAAAAAAACACCATACAATGCTTACAAAACAATAAAAATCAATAGATATCAAGGATTTAAGGAGAAATATAAAGGATCTCTCCCCAGCAGAGTCGCCTATTCTATTAATTGAATTTTTCCTAATGTTGGCTAAGAGCTTAACACTCTACAACCTACCCTTAGGCATAGGGTGAATCATCCAATATACTCCCTAGATCTAGATTACATCACACATTTATAGATAGAGAGATCGGGAAGGAGGCTTGCAAAAAATTACCCTTGAATATTATTGTAGATCCTAGTTGATATAAATAATGGAAATATTTCTCCAGCTCTTAGAGACCTTGTCCTAGCTGCTCACACATGCATCTTGCACACATCACAAACAAGGAACCTAGATCTCCTACCAAACATAGAATATATACTAATATATGATGTTAAAATTTTCAAGTAAATCCAAATCCAACCAAATGCAACCAAATGAACATGAGGATTTGGGGAAATATATTGAAATTCACATTAATGAAGATGGAATCTTTACAATGCTATACCTTGGATGAAAACATCCCTTTTCATTTTCTTATTATTGACCACTCCTTGGATAATAGTCCAAAGTCAAGCTCAGTTCAAAATTCATAGGCTACCTATGAGAATTTCACTATCATTTACCTGCAATGTATCTATGTATCCTCTCCCCTAGAATGTTCTTCCTTATATAGGTTTTTCATAAATCTAGAGGATGTATCTAGGAACCTAAGGCCAAGGGAAGTTAGGCTAAGGCTCCAATTATTAAACCCTTTACAATTAATCTCATCCACATTTGAATTGGTCATCTTGGAAACCCATTTCATGAAGGTTAATCCCTTAATGACTCCCTTGCTGAGGATATAAGGTGATGGGGATAGCCTCATCACTCCTTGCACATTTTATCAAATTGATCCATTATTATTCTACAAGACTTATGGATAAATAGACTGCTAAAATATATCTTCACAAGGACATGATATGTGTATATCAACTATACAACTAATATAAGTCATATTATGGTTTCTCCTCCATCCTAGGTGTGGTAAATTGGTTGATAATGTCATGTATAACTCACAACTTCAACCTTGATCCCAACCACCTAATGTTTCATGAAAAAACGTCATTTCCTCTAAAAATTCCCAATTCACACAACACCTGTAACCTACTCCAACTATATCTTTGTTGTATACTTCATAATTACTCTACTACTCTTTTGTTGTCTTTTGAAGATTCTACTCCAACATTTGATTCCTTTATTTTTTTTATCCATCATGTTTTATGCCTAGAATTAACAAAGTTTAAGATTTCATTCTCAACCTTGCTTCCTTCCACAATCTATCACATTTACTCATTGTTAGTGCATTTATAACCCTTCTCTTGACCTAAAATTATTTGAACAACAACTTCCCAACTAAGCTCTCAATTTCAATAATTTTCAAATTTTATTATCGTGTGCATTTTTTTTATTCTTGATTCCCTACTTCATCTTCCTTCCTTTGAGGCAAGTGGTTTTTAGCCATAAAACTTTTAAACAAATTTTATGCAGTGATATAATTTTATCCTCCAAATTTGTGTTCATCGTGTTACAACAAAATCTCACACTTCTTGAGGTAAATTCCTAAAACTAAAGTATAGAACCCATTGTAATGAGTGGGTCAGTATCATCTCACCAAACCCTCTTGCTTTTAGTCGATTCTCCTCCAACTAAAGGAGGATTATCCCTAGTAGATCTTGGGGATCAAATGGCTTAATGAAACCAAGTCAAGAGTCAGGCCCTACGAATTCTAATTTTACTACCACCATTCAATCCCCAGTTTCTATTACGATTGGATTGATTAGTTTTCTAGGTAATTCCCATTTTTTATTTCGAAGGGAAGATCCACAAACAACATAGCAAGGAATTATAAGGATAATAAAATCTTTACCAAACAATTAAATAATTTTAAATGAAAAATTGGTGATGGAGGATAGAATATCAATGCCTTAGCATGCCAATATATTTTTGAGGCATTTAGTGTCAATGTTCAACTCACTTGAAGAATATTGGAGCACATTTATGCTCACTACGCCAAGGGAAGTCCACTCATTATCCATAGGCCTTTCAATCTTCAAGGACAAGGAAAGGAGTCAACTTTCCACTTCATCATACACAAAAGAAGTGTTTATTTAAGAGGGATAATTGAAATTAAATACTATGCCTACTTTTTTAATACTAAATTATCATCATCCATAAACACAACCAATATAAAATAAGTCCACTGACTTAGATGGTCATTCATTCATCCAAGCTCCACCAATATTCATCCAAGAAAATAGTGAAATGCACATCACATTTATGCTCACTACACCAAGGGAAATCCACTCATTATCCCTAGGCCTTTCAATATTCAAGGACAAGGAAAGAGTCGACTTTCCACTTCATCATACACAGAAGAAGGGTTTGTTTAAGAGGGATAATGAAAATTAAATACTATGCCTAATTTTTTAATACTAAATTATCATCATCCATAAACACAACCAAGATAAACGAAGTCCACCCATTTAGATGGTCATTCATTCATCCAAGCTCCACCAATATTCATCCAAGAAAATAGTGAAATCCACATCAATAAGGGCTCTACCAGAAGTCATTCAACTCACCATCCATTCCAAATTTAAGAAGAAAAAGTCACAAAAATATCTTACTTATTAAGGGTATTCTCCCCCAATCCAACCATGACAAAATTAGAGGAAGTGCGCCTCTATTTATAGAGGTGAACAACTTCCCTTATATTAAAACATTAATTTTAAAGTTAAAACCCTCTACTCTAGCCTATGGATGGGGTAAAATGTCATGTTTAACAATTAAATCATCCAAAATATACAAGATGGGGATTTTCTTTGTATGACACATGTACAACAACTAAAGGGGAAAATCCCTCAAAAATCGCATCTCTCCCTGTGAAAGGGAAATAAAGGGGGTTTTGGTGCAACATTCAGCCTCCAAAGGCCTTTCAAAGCACATGGATTCTTCCATGAGTCCCCAAACAAACCACCAAATTTTTCCAAATATCATTTGTTAATTTAACAAGTGGCCCTTCAAGATAAAAAAATGTTCCTAAGTGTTTGAAAATGATGAGTTTCACAATGACATGTCAACCTTCAAAGCCCACGCCACCCACAAAATGTTAGAAGTTGTCCCCAAGCCTTCATTCAAGGTGGTTACACCTCCTTCAAGATAAAGTTTCAAGACCTCCAAGAGATGAACCATGCCAATATTCCATCATTTATGCAACTAAAACATCCAAAGATTGATAAGCCCCTCAATATTAGCAAGTGGACTCTCCAATTATTATCCAAAGTGCGTGAGTGGCTCTCAAATCTCCTTTATGTGTAAACATCTAGGTATTCTTAAGCACAAGTTTAGGGTAGCCATCCTATCTCTCAAATCCATTTCAATTTGAAATCACAACATAGGTGACCCCTTTTTACCAAAAGTTTTAATGCAAAAACCTTTCATCATGGGTTGTCTTAATCATATTCTCGTTTACCCATGAGAAAACCATCGTACTCGTATGTATGTGTGTGTAGAGAGAGAGAGAGAGAGAGAGAGATGTTTCAAAAGATGTGTCCTTTAGATATTTCACAATTTCCCTTACTTTTTCATGTGCTAAGAATCCTTCCTCAATAGCACTTGAATGTTTTTTCTTGATGGGAGGGATTCGGGAAAAGTTGAATACAACAAATCCTTATAGCAACATTGTCATAAAACAAGTATGTCTTGCATACTAGATTCAGTGTTTGGTGCACAAATGTTTAAGGAGATGCAATATGGAAAGAAAAGCAATTATGCACCATTATAATGCCCAAAATTTATTTTCATACCTTAGGTATGATGAAGGCACATACAAAACATTCAAATATGCATAAAAAAAAGAGAATCATGCATAGTCGTTGGTGCACTTTTTGTTATATATACAGAAAATGCATACCTGAAACATTCTCCAAGCGATCCTGATTCCATTTAATTGATCATTTCAGTAATAACAGGGATAAACCACCTTCATGCAACTAAAAATCCCACTTAAAATTCACCTAATCTTGAGCATATAATTCTATGCAAATGAAAGCATGGCCCCATGTTTTCCAAAAAAGAAAAACATCAATTATATTCAAAATATTTTCCATAGGAAGTCCTTGTAAACCAAAAAGAGATCATCTTCCCACCACTCCATTTCTAATTTGACACAAGCTCATGCTATTGAAATAAGTTGGGCTTGGCACAGCTTAAAACCGATAACTCATTATTTCATAGAAACCTTGTTCTATTAAACATGTTCCATTAGGACACATCCCCTAGGGTGGGAGGTATGCTCCAGACATTTCCCATACTCCCAGAACAAGGCATCCCTAGGTAAACATTCCCCACGTCCCTCTTGGGGAAACACGAGGAAATGCAAGGGAAACATTTCATGGATGTGGTTTCAACCTCATTGGATTTCATCTAGAGAAAGTAGAATTTTAAATCCCACTGAAAATCCAATAGACATAATATTTTCAAGATTTCAAGATTAGGAGGATTGCATTGTTTACATTGGATTATATCATGTACAATGGCATGGAATTGGCATTTAATCAAGAGCACCAAGCCCTATATGTACCTTGATGTTGGCGGCATTGATTGTTAAACTCCCCTGTCATGACCCTAGTCAAAATGTACCCATCACTCAAACAAATATTTCTTTGACATGATATGTTTTTTCTGTATTATTTAATGCTTATAGGGTAATATTAATGATGAAAATCCTAATATAGGCATTGATTTTGATGATATGTTGGTATTCATTGTAGCATGATTTTTTGGACTGTAGAGACCATCTAAAGTCTCCTTATTGATGTTGGTGGCATCAATTGTTAAACTCCCCTATCATGTCCCTATTCAAAATGATCCATGTGGCTCCAGACACCCTCAAGAGACCAAGAGGGCTCAGAAATGGTCAAAAATCAAAGTGGTCGGATTTCTCTCAAACTAGGTTCAGATTGAAGTGCTCGTCGCCCTAATTCCAATGGTGTGAATGGATCTCCAATCCAAGCCAGTATGGAGAAGTCAGAGCGAGTCAAATTTTTGGTCAAATTTGGGTAGTGGGCCAGGTTTAAGTGTCCCACAAATTCACCGTCAACCAACAGGGAACTTCGCTCCTGAAAACGGGTGAAATTGTGGCCTCTTTAAAAATCCCAATAACCCTTATTTTCGTTAAATTCGAAAACCAACATTGTTGTTATATATATATATATATATATATATATATATATATATAGGTGACCGTCGCTGGTGGGATCTGCCAACAGTTGAGTGCTTGCTCGTGACTGCACGAGGGTTCCTTTCGGCCATGAAAAAGCAACTCTGGTATGGTTCTAGTATGAGTTTCGAGTGTTTGCTCGTGACTGCAAGAATCGTGCTGACTGGGAGGGAAGTGTCTGGAAGGGTTTGATACTGTAAAGGCTTGACTTGGTTGGGTTGGTATGAATTTTGGAAGTGAATTATAGTTTATGTTTGAAGTAAAGGAAGGTATGTACATGTTTGGATGTTTTAGGAATGGTAGTAATCAATATGACAGTGGAAGTCTATGAGGTCGGACTAATTATATCATTGAGTGTTATTGATGTTATCATTTTACATGCAATGTATAAAACACATGTGAAGTATTTATCAACCAGGGCCAATGCAAAACAGGGGAGAATAGGCTTCCTTTGCACGAGATCCCCAAGGTTGCATAAACACAAATTTTGTCGTATTAGTCAAGATGGTCTACTCTCTGGCATAAATGGTTGGATTCCTTTATCATATCTAGGCCATGCAAAGACTTTGGTTTCAGTTAATCTTAATATGGTGGCATAGCTCCAGTTGTTGTTGTTGTTTTTGTTGCCATGTATGAGTGGCTAGTATGATTGTGTTTCTCTGTTTTTTCCAACATCTCTGGTTATCCGCCATCTTAGATCCAGCGAACAATGTTTTTTTTTCTGGTGAGCGGGAATGTTTCAAATTACACTGGTCATATCATAATCTCATTGATCCTGAGAACGTTGACTAGTTCATCTATCCTTGCTTTGTCATCCTTCCATTGTGGGTGTTGGGAGGCGAAAATATTATGAATGTTCTGGTACTTTGGTACTTATCGAGGCTCATCTGGACGTGGGATCTATCTATCCAGATAGGTTTTGGTTTGGGTTGACGGCCTCTCTTTAAGGAACTTAATTCCTTCTGAAAAATTATCTGCATACACCATTTTTGGCTCTATGCTCGCGTAGAATGCACTAAATGGGGTAGGTGGGTTTGTGTGCTTACAGTACTTGTTTTTGAGTGGGTGGGATTCTTATATGATCCACCTGACATTTGCCTTGATTTTCGACTTACCTCTTATGGATGGCGGCTCTCTTTTTTGGATGTCTTTCATTCTTCTGACATTGACTTGCTGAGTTAGTATTCTGAGGTGGTTTGGGTGGGGGTTTATCAATATAATACATATAGTTTATTAAAGTGGGTTCAGTAGAAGAAGATGGCGGATTATTACGACATATTATCTTCGGACATGTCGACCCACGAAGCTGTCATTACCGCCACATTGGTTGTTGAGAAGGATCACATGAACGTTTTCAATTCAGATGAAGGCTTAATTTCACAGTCATTTGATCAGCAACATATCAAAAACATTGGCGGGCCTGAAAAACAGCACAACGATTTTAGGAGTGGTGTGCAATCAAATGGCTCACGTGGACACAATAGAGTTGATGGCCGTTCGTTGAAAACTTGCTTCAAGCCGGCTGAGGAGTTCAAGGAAGTTTTTTCGGAGTATGATGATTTATGGGGCCAAGTGGCCAGCCTACAAAAAAGGGCATTGATAGGTAGGTGTCTCTTTTCTAATATGGGGGAAGTGGATATGGTCAAATGGGTTAAGATTCTCTGGAGTCCTATACTGGGATATATTACAAAGGTCAACAAGATGATGAGTAATTGGTTCAGTGTTCATTTTATGCATGAGGATGACTGCAAAAAAATTATCGGCCGCACTTGGGTGGGGGGAAGAAGCTTCATGAAACTCTTGCCATGGTACCTTGGCTTCAACCCGGTTATTGAGGCCCCTAAAAGTAAGCTGGTGTGGGTTAAATTTCTTGGGTTACCTCTCGAATTTTGGACGCTTAAAGCTCTAAATTCTATTGGGAATTCAATCGGTCACAAAAAGCATGTCAACCCACGAATTCTCGACACAAATGATAAATGTATCGCTTGGATACTTGTGGAAGTCTACTTTGTGGGTGGTCTGCCGAGTGATGTCGATCTCGTTTGGGGGCAGAGGAGGCACAAACAGTGGGTGGATTACTGGGGTGTTCCATTCTGGTGCTTAATATTCCATCACACTGGACATTTATTAAGTAGATGCCCATAGAGACACAGAATTATGGGGCGCCACAGCAATCATTCTCATGGAAGTCGAAGGGTGACGGCTAATGATTCTCACGCTGCAGGTTTCTCTGGTAAGTCAAACCTCCCTTCCTTTGATAGTGATAGGTCTGATTTTTCTGATAAGCCTAGTGATAGGATTCCCTCGCCTCACAATCATCCTGCTTCTAATCATGAGTTCATGCCTCTGCCTGACGCCGATAATCTTAACCCTATGAATGTGCCCCATCCTTCATCACATGTCGTCCCTTCAAACATTAAATCAAAGGACTCTTTCCATTTTGTCAATTTTTTCGTTCCTTCCATTAATCCGAGTCTAGTTGGTTCGTCGACCGTCTCCCCTTCAATGCCACCATTGGAATGGGCTTCGCTGCATTCCTCTCATGATCCTATGCTCGAGGATTATCCAGACTCGCCGAAGAATATGGTTAGAAGTGACATTGAATCCTTATTATGAAATCTGAATCTTGACTTAGCAACATTAACAGTCTTTGATAAAGCTCCTCCTAACCCTAATCCCTCCATTTCCCTTGCATCGGCTTCTAACATCACGGTGCGGAAAAAATCCAAGTCTGGTTCTAGACATTTTAGGGGCCACCTCAAGACAAAATATTTATTCTAGGATTATCTACATGAGTTTCGAGAGGTTCCTATTGTTGTTGTTGATTCTATCTGGGCACTTAGAGCTAGCGGCCCTGAATAAGTGATAAAATGAATTCTATCCTCTCTCTCAATATCTGAGGGATGGGCGACCCCTCTAAGAAAGTTTGTCTTCGAGATTTGTTTTCTGAGATTCGACCCTGCATGGATCTCTTCCAAGAAACCCTTTGTTCTCGATCCAAAGAAATTGGTATACTTTTAAGCATCTGTCCAGGCTGGCATGCTACCGGTGTTGATTCTCTTGGAAAGGTTGGAGGCCTGTTGCCCATATGGAACCCTTCTATGTTCAAATTTCAGGCTTTCAAATTTTTTGGTGGTATATTTCTCTCTGGATATTTTAAAGGGTTTCATGTGAAGATTAATGTTATCAATTTGTATGCTCCATGTTATAACCGAGCTTCGTTTTGGGAGTGCATGATGTCCTCTGGGATTTTAAAGGCTGATAATTTAATTGTTATCGACGATTTTAACTCAACTCTAGATGCGAGAGAGACGTGGGGTCATAGGTCTCGTCAGGACCTGATGGATGAACTTATTGGTAGGATCTTCTGTGATTATATTATGTTCAATGTTCGACCTTCCCCCTTAGTTCCGACATAGACTAATAGATGTCAGGCAGATGAGTTTATTGGAAAGCATCTTGACATAGCCATGATAAAGGAGACTCTATTTCGCCTTTTGGGAAACATGAGGTCTCAGGTGATTTATTCAACAATTTGGGATCATATGAAAGTGGTTCTTTCCTAGCGCTGTGAGCCCATGCGAACTGGTTTATCGTTTAAGTTCAATAGAGTGTGGCTAAATGACCCTCATTTAAATAATCTGGTCATCGAATTCTGGAGGAATGATGATGCTTATGTTGGGTTAAGTGGGTGGAAAAATTTTGTTGAGAAGCTCAGGAGATTAAAAACTCTTGTGAAGTCATGGGAAAAGAAAAAAAAGGAGGATCTGAGGCGTGAAATGAATGATCTCAAGGCTGAGGTGGAAAATATTTATGATAACATGATGGTGGTTTCGCCAGAGGCAAATGTATATGTCTTTCTGGAGGGCCTTGAAAAATGCATATTTGAAATTCTGAAGATCCAAGAAACAATGTGGAAGCTTAAAAGCAGAATACATTGGCTTAAGGAGGGGGATATGAATACCATATTCTTTCACCAAACTGCAAATGGTTGAAAGAATGAAAATTGTATCTGGCATATAGAAGCGCAAGGATCCAAAAAAATTTCTACATAAGAGATTCAGCATGAGGCCTATCAATATTTTTCAGACTTCTATAAAGAAGATCAGGAGATTGACCACCATAGCCAGACATGGGTCCTTCAACATATGCCTCATATGTTTGATCAGGCCGCAAATGATACTCTTGGGAAGGAAGTCACTAAAGGATAGATTGAAGTTGTCTTAAATACTTTGTCCATGATAAGAGCCCTGAACCGGATGGTTGGCCTGTAGAATTTTTTATATACGTCTTCGATTTATTTGTGGATGAATTGTTATTGGTCATTGAACTGGCCCATAGGTTTGGCTTCATCCCTGGTGACATGAATTCTACTTTCCTGACCCTGATTCCCAAATCATTAGTGCCCAAATCCTTATATGACTTTAGACCGACATCTTTATGCACTCTGGTCTATAAGATCTCATCCAAAATAATTTCCAATACGATCACAGTGGTTCTGCTGACCTTCATACCTAAGGAACAATTTGGGTTTTTAAAGGGTTGATCTATTCATGATGTAGTGGCAACTGCGCAAGAAGCGATGCATTCGATTCATGCAAGCAAAATGGAGGCACTTATAATGAATATTGAAATTTTTAAGGCATATGATAATGCTGATTGGTCTTATATCCGACTTATTCTCCTTAAGGTGGGCATATCATTGACAAATATAATATGGATCATGGCATGCATCTCTTCCGTCAGGTATGTTGTTTTAATCAACGGGTTGCCTACTAAATTCTTTGTTGCTGGGAGAGGCCTCAGACAGGGATGTGCTCTATCCCCTCTCATTTTCATTCTCATTATGGATGGTTTCAGCAATTTAATGAAGATGGCTAATCAAGCGGGGTATTTTGCAGGACTATCATTCTCCGCTACTGTTTGTATTACTCATTCTTTGTTTGTAGATGATTTACTTGTCTTTTGCAGGCTCCTTAGAAACACTTGGTTCTATCTCCACTATATTCTCAATCTCTTTGGAGCAGCGTTGGGTCTTCGCACTAACAAAGAGAATTATTTTCTGATATATGAGAATGGAGATCTAAATGATATTAATTATATAGCAAATATTATGGGGGTTCAAACTAAACAGTTAATGGAAGGCTTCACCTATTTAGGGTTCAGATTGAAACTTTGTGCCTAAAGGGTGATGGATTGGACATGGCTGGTTGATAGAATTAGAAATAGGATTCTAAAATGGACTAATAAGTGTCTCTCGCTTGGAGGAAGATATATATTGGTTCAAGAAGTTTTAACACATTTTGTGGTTTATTGGGCACACCTCTTTTATATTCATGAGCACACTGTTGAAAAAATAAATTCTATTTCATATGGTCTGGCTCTCTAAAGGTTAAAAATATCCATCTTTACAGACTTGTCTGTCTTTCCATCCCGAAGAAATTTGGAGGCTGGGGGCTTATAAATATTCGTATCTTCACAAAAGTCTCTCTGGCATGCTCTAAATGGGAATGGGGTATGGTCACTTATTATTCGGAGTAAGTATGTTGTTGGGGACCCGATTCTTAATCTGTATAGAAGCCTCATTCCCCACGTGAATTCGGCTTCTCAAATCTGGAGGAGCTTCACTAAAATCATGCCTTTGTTGGTTGATCGGTTAGTTTGGTATTTCGGAAATGGTCAAAACATTACACTGGGATGTGACAGGATCCAGGGTATTGATGCTAAGTCTCTCTTTGATGAGCGGTTAATTCATCGATTAGCGCACCAGGGGATTTTCTTCTTATGTCAGGTCTACATAGCAGGGGCGTGGAGGTGTGGCAAAGAATGGTGAATGTGCTCCGGATGGCGGGTTTGTGCTATCATGGTGAGGGCAATCAAATTATATGGGACGGGATTTTGGTTGGTGATGGTTTGCAAATTAAAGATATATACTATAACTCAATTTGTTGGAATTTGTATGATCGGTCTCCTTCCCCTCTTCGACATGCATGGGGTTGGAATATCCCTACCAAGATTCTTCTTTCCGGATGGTTATTGTGGCAGAACAAAATTCTGACTTGGGACTGTCTCATGAAGTGTGGGTTTCATGGCCCTGGGAGGTGTCCTCTCTGTCTTTCGCATGAGGAAACGACCTCTCATTTTTTATTCTCCTGCTCTTTCACTTTAAAGGTTTGGCTCTATTCTCAGATTTTCTATTCAGTCCTGAATGGTGACCATTCGATTGCATAGATACCATCCAGGTTTGGGGTGCCAGTAGTGGAATGTATAAAACATTACCATTATATTTGTTCTGGGAGATTTGGTGTGCGCGGAATCGTCTGATATTTGAAGGAAATCCTGTCATTGCCTCTCAAATTCATGGCTCTATTATGTCTTGGTTGGCAAGCCGACCATCTCATATTCTATTAGATAAGGACTTGTCTGTCCGCATTCGGCCTCATTCCATTGCTATTCCGGCGAATTTTTTTATGGTGCTCAACAAGGAGAGATTTGCGGATGTGGGGCATGGATTAAACTTAATGAGTCATAAAGGTTTCATGATTGCTGGAATGGAGGGTGAGGATCTAATAACAAGGCAGATATCATGGCTCTTTGGAGTGAAAGCAAGCCAGATGAATCAAGCGAGCCGGTCTCTTCCTTTTATCTCCTCGGGCAACAGTCTATTTTGCTTATATTCTTATAGCATTGTTGTCATAGTTTGGTCTCTATTTGGATGGTCAAAATTTTGTTTTGATATATATGATTATGCACGCGGGCTACCTCACAAATTCAGGATTTTATCTATCGGCCTTCTCTGCTCATTGGTCGATAGCTGGTTATTTTTGTTCTTATAAAAACGGATGTCTGTGTAGATGTCTCTTTTATGTCAAGACAGTTTCTTTTGTGATGTCGATAATGTATGTGTGTTATATCTCTCTAGTGCTGGTACATTAAGGGAATTTTGAGGTCTAAAATGGGCCTCCTAAGAAAAATGTACAGCCAAAATCAACTTTATAATAACCAATAGGGTTCAATATGATGATGTCAACCATGGGTGATGATTCACCATTTTTTAATTAAAAGGGTAAAAATATTAAAACATAATAAAATAATAAAACTACTTTTTCAACTCATATTTTCAACTTATCTCCCAGAATTTTAACTCAAATTTTAAGTGGGAGTGCTCATTGGATGCAAAATTTAATTTCTCATCCAAGGAGTACCCACGTTGGATACTTTCGATGGATCTTGCTACACGAAAAATGAGAAATACATGAAAAAACGTGATTGCAATCACGTTTTTCATGTCTTTCTCATTTTTCGTGTAGCAAGATCCATCGAAAGTATCCAACGTGGGTACTCCTTGGATGAGGAATTAAATTTTGCATCCAACGAGAACTCTCGACCGAAATTTGAGTAAAAACTTTGGGAGATAAGTTGAAAAAATAGTTTTTTTTAATTTTTCCCTCTAAAATTTGATGATGTAATCAAATCTTATATCATTATTTCCACTATTATTTTATAATTTTTTTAGGAGGCCCATTTTAGACCTCAAAATTCCCCTAATTCGGAAGACATTGGTTTGTTTCTATGATGAATCCTCTTTTGGCCTTTCTCCTGGAGAAGGCACAAGGGATGGGAATTTACTGTTCATGTCTTCTCATGGCTCTAGTATCGATCCTTGACTAATTTCAATTGAACTTGTATTGTCAATGTACTGTTTACATAATATAAACATCATTTTTTCTTTTCTAAAAAAAATAAAATAAATTAAATAAAAATTAAATAAATTAAAATTTATATATATATATATATATATATATATATATATATATATATATATATATATATATATATATATATGAGGGGTGCATGCCACCACCCCCGCCACCCCACCGCTCATCACAATTAAAATAGGAGTGGTGTTCCATGACCCCCGCCACCCCCGATGGACCCGTTAACAAAATCAAACTTGGGTCGGCGAGTCACCACCCTCGCCGAACCCCGTAACTGAAGCCCCGACCATTATAACAATGGCACCACATTAAAATGGTCTAGCAGGAATTGAAACCGCCCGACCACGTACGTCGGCCCGATCCACGGGCGGCCCAACCATATACAACACCAAAATACATTCCAACCAATACAACAAACCACATTTAAAAACGCGCCCCCAAAACAATACGACTATGGTGGAAGGTTGGGTCGGGGTCTTGCCGGGTGCGGACCCCGCCCACCTATTATTATATCCAACAACAAAAACCATATGTCGAGTTGGGGAGGCAGGGGATTCGAACCCCGAACTCCGTCGGTCTAATCTCTCCTGCCACCAACAAACCACGGGTGGAGCTTTGATAGCTCCACCCACCCACCCACCATTATAGAAACTCATTTTCGCAGTGCGCCCAGGAAGATGGAGACGGGTGCAGAGTTCGAAAATAATAATATTTTATTTGCAAGTGCGGAACCACGAGCCATGGAGACAGTGGAACCATGCCTCAGGGAATCTTGAGGGCATCAAGAATATTCCTTGAGGCCCAGAACTTTCTGGAGTCCATTTTTGACAAAATTTATGTCGATTTTACACCTCTCGACGACAGAAACTCAATGGAAATGCCCGTTTCAGCAACAGAGCTTCCCATTTTTTGGCCATTTTCCAAATTTGAGTGAGAGTGTCATATTCTCAAGTGTGGACAGTCGATTTTATGCCTCTCGACGCCACAAATTCGATGGTGCAACCCGATTCAGCAGTTGAGCATCCACTTCTTCATCCAACTTCAGGGGTTGAGGTATATGCAGTATTGACGTCATGTACATATTTTATCATTTTTTTTATATGTATTATGTTGTTTAGATCCTTGCTTGGTGTATGTTGCGGGATCTATGTTTCTACTTCATGTGAGATGTATTCGCCATGGATTTTTCTGATCCCTATGTAACCTTTTTGAAGGGATTCTCATCGTCACCTTGTGTGATATTATGTCATGTTGATAGGAGGCCTATTGTGAGTGAGAGTTCTTGTTGCGGAACGTCTCGTGGAGAGACAAGCCACTCATGTTGAGGGCACATATACTTCTATGACAGAAAAAATAGTCCATGTACATCATCACCATTTCCAGCACTTTATGAAGCAGCCTACCCCATTTTGACACCAGGCCTAGAGATGTAGCCCACACAGGGTGAACTCTGTTATCAACGTCTCGATTTCTTATGTTTTTTATTGTTTTCTTGTTTCCTCTTGATTAAAGTATGCATATGTGTTCTTTTAATGCTCTTTTCAGTGCAATTATAACCACATCACAGAAGTAAAAGATCATGGGTAAATATGGTAGCTGAGGGACCTGGATCAAGTGGTATCAGAGCGGCCTTCTTGCTGATGATAATTGTGAGCATGAACAACGATTGAATGTGCAACAATGGAGGACAACAAAGACATGTACCAAGCCATGCTGAGGATGTCCAAAATGATGGACATGATGTATGAAGCTTATGAGAGATGGGAGAAAGAAGAAGCAGAAAGCAATGGTTCATCCACACCTTCCAGTGAATATTCATCACCTTCATTGTCTTCTCATCATTCGAATAAGAAGATCAACCATAGCCTTCAAGCAGACAATGCTGAATTGAAAATGATTCTACGAGAGGAGAAAGAGGATAATAAGAGAGTGCAGCTTCAGTTGCAAGCCGTAGAGGTAGCCTTGGAAGAACTGAAGCGCAACGACTAGAGCCTTCAAGAAAAGGATGCTAAATTAAGGAGGCTACTACGAGAAGAGAGAGAAGAGAAGCAGAGATTTCAGCTTCAGTTGCGAGCCGCAGAAGAGGCCTTGGAGGAATTGAATTGCAATGAAGACTTAAAGAAGCCATCGTCACATGTGTCTGAATTAGCAATTGAGGTAAACAATGATGATTTCTCTTCAGTTTCATATTCACATGATATTATTTCTGTTGGAAACGTAGAGATACCCATTATAGGAACTGGGATGAGACTCCTTACCAAAATGGGGTACAAAGGAGGACTTGGCATTAATGGCCAAGGCATAAATCAGCCATTGGAGGTTGTGCAGAGACCTCGATTCACAAGTTTGGGATACAGTGAAAGACAGTGCTCAAAGGTGTCAGAAGCTTCCAATGCATGGTTGAAACCATTGGGGAAAGAGCATGATGGGAACACTTCACCATCATCCTATAACAGCGCACATTGTAGAGAAAGAGTTAAGGCAAGCTCTTATCACCATGATTGCACCAGAGACCAACAAGAAAGGTATAACAAGTCTCGGTATTCTAATTTTCACTTTGATTACAAGCATGTCAATAACAATGAACATAAATCATGGCGTTGAAAAACATGTAGTTTTTGTGGATTACGTAACCATGTATTTGTTGAGCGTTGGAAAATAATGGCAGCACGAAAGAGGATGAGGTGTGAAAGGCCTTCTCCACCGCAGGAAAAGAAGAAGGTAAAGCAGGTCTGGAGGAAGAAGACTCATTGCAGTCATTGCAATAGAAGCAGCCATCAAAGAGCCAAGTGTTGGAGGCTCCATCCAGAGCAACGTCTCAAGGACAAAGTATCCATACATGAACAAGTCTAAACAATTGTTCGATAAGAAAATTCGCCATAGAGAGATGGCCCATTCACTTTGATAAGTGAGAGATGGTTTTTCTAGGTGTGGTAGTATGTCATGGACTTATTTTGTAAATCATGTGTTTCAATTTAAAATGTAAAAGTGATGATGTGTTTTCCATCACTTATGAAGAAACAATTATGTTTTGGCCTTGTATTGATAGTTGGGGTATTATTTCCATTTTAATGTCAACTTGACCCCCGAGTATGAGTTATAAACTCGTGCCAAGTATGGGATGCTTGGGTCATAGTTGGTCATGTAATTAAGCATGTAATTTGTAATAAGATTGTACTACAGGTTTGTAGAGGATGCAGGTGTCAGCTCATCGCTTATGGCTCTGAAGGACAAAGGTGAAGCAGAATGAAGGGTGACCTTTCAGGACACTTGTGGTGCAGACAAGGTACAAAGAAGCTGCAGATTATGTTCATGCTTTTGGTGGAACAAAATCTCTTCAATAGGGAGGGTTGATCCATGTGGCTTTAGACACCCTCAGGAGACCAAGAGGGCTCAAAAATGGTCAAAAATCAAAGTGGTTGGATTTATCTCTAACCAGGTTTAGATTGAAGTGCTCTTCGCCCTGATTCCAACGGTGTGAACGGATCTCCAATTCGAGTTGGTATGGAGAAGTTAGAGCGAGTCAAAATTTTGGTCAAAGTTGGGCAATGAGCCAGGTTTAAGTGTCCCACAAATTCACCATCAATCGCTAGGGAACTTAGCTTCCGAAAACAATAAAATTATAAATTTCTTTAAAAAGTGCAATAACAACCCTTATTTTCAAGTAAATCAAAAACGAACATTATTAATATATATATATATATCTTCAAACCTTTCTTTTCCAACTCCACATGAATTAGATCCAATTGCTCTTGAAGATCTTGCACTTTTTCCTTTAATACCCTGTTCTTGGATTGCAAGTGTAGGTTTATATTTTTTATGTGTTTGACTTCTCCCCTTAGTGGCTGAGTCCACTTTATCAACTTTTTTATATTGTCCATGGTCTTTGAGACACTTGTGACTTGATCTTCCCAACAATGGAGGACAACAAATAAATGTACCAAGCCATGCTGAGGATGTCCAAAATTATGGACATGATGTATGCAGCTTATGAGAGATGGGAGAAAGAAGAAGCAGAAAGCAATGGTTCATCCACACCTTCTAGTGAATATTCATCGCCTTCATTGTCTTCTCATCATTCGAATAAGAAGATCAACAATAGCCTTCAAGCAGACAATGTTGAATTGAAAATGATTCTACGAGAGGAGAAAGAGGATAATAAGAGAGTGCAGCTTCAGTTGCAAGCCGTAGAGGTAGCCTTGGAAGAACTGAAGCGCAACGACTAGAGCCTTCAAGAAAAGGATGCTAAATTAAGGAGGCTACTACGAGAAGAGAGAGAAGAGAAGCAGAGATTTCAGCTTCAGTTGCGAGCCGCAGAAGAGGCCTTGGAGGAATTGAATTGCAATGAAGACTTAAAGAAGCCATCGTCACCTGTGTCTGAATTAGCAATTGAGGTAAACAATGATGATTTCTCTTCAGTTTCATATTCACATGATATTATTTCTGTTGGAAACGTAGAGATACCCATTACAAGAACTGGGATGAGACTCCTTACCAAAATGGGGTACAAAGGAGGACTTGGCATAAATCAGCCATTGGAGGTTGTGCAGAGACCTCGATTCACAGGTTTGGGATACAGTGAAGGACAATGCTCAAAGGTGTCAGAAGCTTCCAATGCATGGTTGAAACCATTGGGGAAAGAGCATGATGGTAACACTTCACCATCATCCTATAACAGCGCACATTGTAGAGAAAGAGTTGAGGCAAGCTCTTATCACCATGATTGCACCAGAGACCAACAAGAAAGGTATAACAAGTCTCGGTATTCTAATTTTCACTTTGATTACAAGCATGTCAATAACAATGAACATAAATCATGGCGTTGAAAAACATGTAGTTTTTGTGGATTACATAACCATGTATTTGTTGAGCGTTGGAAAATAATGGCAGCACGAAAGAGGATGAGGTGTGAAAGGCCTTCTCCACCGCAGGAAAAGAAGAAGGTAAAGCAGGTCTGGAGGAAGAAGACTCATTGCAGTCATTGCAATAGAAGCAGCCATCAAAGAGCCAAGTGTTGGAGGCTCCATCCAGAGCAGCGTCTCAAGGACAAAGTATCCATACATGAACAAGTCTAAACAATTGTTCGACAAGAAAATTCACCATAGAGAGATGGCCTATTCACTTTGATAAGTGAGAGATGGTTTTTCTAGGTGTGTTAGTGTGTCATGGCCTTATTTTGTAAATCATGTGTTGCAATTTAAAATGTAAAAGTGATGATGTGTTTTCCATCACTTATGAAGCAACAATTATGTTTTGGCCTTGTATTGATAGTTGGGGTATTATTTCCATTTTAATGTCAACTTGACCCCCGAGTATGAGTTATAAACTTGTGCCAAGTATGGGATGCTTGGGTCATAGTTGGTCATGTAATTAAGCATGTAATTTGTAATAAGATTGTACTACAGGTTTGTAGAGGATGCAGGTGTCAGCTCATCGCTTATGGCTCTGAAGGACAAAAGTGAAGCAGAATTAAGGGTGACCTTTCAGGACACTTGTGGTGCAGACAAGGTACAAAGAAGCTGCAGATTATGTTCATGCTTTTGGTGGAACAAAATCTCGTCAATAGGGAGGGTTGATCCATGTGGCTCCAAACACCCTCAGGAGACCAAGAGGGCTCAAAAATGGTCAAAAATCAAAGTGGTTGGATTTATCCCTAACCAGGTTTAGATTGAAGTGCTCTTCGCCCTGATTCCAACGGTCTGAACGGATCTCCAATCCAAGTTGGTATGGAGAAGTTAGAGCGAGTCAAAATTTTGGTCAAAGTTGGGCAGTGAGCTAGGTTTAAGTGCCCCACAAATTCACCGTCAATCGCTAGGGAACTTAGCTCCCGAAAATGGTCAAAATTGTGGCCTCTTTAAAAAGCCCAATAACCCTTATTTTCGTTAAATTCAAAAACGAACATTATTGTTTATATATATATATATATATATATATATATATATATATATATATATATATATATATATATATATATATATATATATATATATATATATATATATGTATCTTCAAATCCTTTCTTTTCCAACTCCACATGAATTAGATCCAATTGCTGCTCTAGATCTTTCACTTTGTCCATTAATGTTTTGTTCTTATATTGCAAGTGTAGGTTTATATTTTTTATGTGTTTGACTTCTCCCCTTTGTGGCTGAGTCCACTTTATCAACTTTTTTGTATTGTCCATGGTCTTTGAGACACTTGTGACTTGATCTTCCCAACAATGGAGGACAACAAAGACATGTACCAAGCCATGTTGAGGATGTCCAAAATGATGGACATGATGTATGAAGCTTATGAGAGATGGGAGAAAGAAGAAGAAGAAAGCAATGGTTCATCCACACCTTCCAGTGAATATTCATCGCCTTCATTGTCTTCTCATCATTCGAATAAGAAGATCAACAATAGCCTTCAAGCAAACAATGTTGAATTGAAAATGATTCTACGAGAGGAGAAAGAGGATAATAAGAGAGTGCAGCTTCAGTTGCAAGCCGTAGAGGTAGCCTTGGAAGAACTGAAGCACAACGACTAGAGCCTTCAAGAAAAGGATGCTAAATTAAGGAGGCTACTACGATAAGAGAGAGAAGAGAAGCAGAGATTTCAGCTTCAGTTGCGAGCCGCAGAAGAGGCCTTGGAGGAATTGAATTGCAATGAAGACTTAAAGAAGCCATCGTCACTTGTGTCTGAATTAGCAATTGAGGTAAAAAATGATGATTTCTCTTCAGTTTCATTTTCACATGATATTATTTCTGTTGGAAACGTAGAGATACCCATTACAAGAACTGGGATGAGACTCCTTACCAAAATGGGGTACAAAGGAGGACTTGGCATTAATGGCCAAGGCATAGAAATGATAAATGGGGCCGTATAAGAGACCTCGTTCTTCGTTTGGAGGATAATGAAAGGACGGTCACTCAAGTGTCGAAGCTTATTACATGGTTGAAACCATTGGAAAAGAGCATGATGGGAACACTTCACCATCATCCTATAACGAAAGTAGCACATTGTGAAAAGGAGTTGAGGCAAGCTCTTACCACCATCATTGCTGGAGACCAGCAAGAAAGGTATAACAAGTCTCGGTATTATAATTTTCACTTTGATTACAAGCATGTCAATAACAATGAACATAAATCATGGCATTGAAAAACATGCCAGTTTTGAATTTTGTGGATTACGTAACCATGTATTTGTTGACGTTGGAAAATAATGGCAGAAGCACGAAAGAGGATGAGGTGTGAAAGGCCTTCTCCACCGCAGGAAAAGAAGAAGGTAAAGCAGGTCTGGAGGAAGAAGACTCATTGCAGTCATTGCAATAGAAGCAGCCATCAAAGAGCCAAGTGTTGGAGGCTCCATCCAGAGCGGTGTCTCAAGGACAAAGTATCCATACATGAACAAGTCTAAACAATTGTTTGACAAGAAAATTCACCATAGAGATGGCCCATTCACTTTGATAAGTGAGAGATGATTTTTCTAGGTTTGGTAGTGTGTCATGGCCTTATTTTGTAAATCATGTGTTGCAATTTAAAATGTAAAAGTGATGATGTGTTTTCCATCACTTATGAAGCAACAATTATGTTTTGGCCTTGTATTGATAGTTGGGGTATTATTTCCATTTTAATGTCAACTTGACCCCCGAGTATGAGTTATAAACTCGTGCCAAGTATGGGATGCTTGGGTCATAGTTGGTCATGTAATTAAGCATGTAATTTTTAATAATATTGTACTACAGGTTTGTAGAGGATGCAGGTGTCAGCTCATCGCTTATGGCTCTGAAGGACAAAGGTGAAGCAGAATGAAGGGTGACCTTTCAGGACACTTGTGGTGCAGACAAGGTACAAAGAAGCTGCAGATTATGTTCATGCTTTTGGTGGAACAAAATCTCGTCAATAGGGAGGGTTGATCCATGTGTCTCCAGACACCCTCAGGAGACCAAGAGGGCTCAAAAATGGTCAAAAATTAAAGTGGTTGGATTTATCTCTAACCAGGTTTAGATTGAAGTGCTCTTCGCCTTGATTCCAAGGGTGTGAACGGATCTCCAATCCGAGTTGGTATGGAGAAGTTAGAGCGAGTCAAAATTTTGGTCAAAGTTGGGCAGTGAGCCAGGTTTAAGTGTCCCACAAATTCACCGTCAATCGTTAGGGAACTTAGCTCCCGAAAATGGTCAAAATTGTGGCCTCTTTAAAAAACCCAATAACCCTTATTTTCGTTAAATTCAAAAATGAACATTATTGTTTATATAGATATATATATATATATATATATATATATATAGAGAGAGAGAGAGAGAGAGAGAGAGAGAGAGAGAGATCTTCAAACCTTTCTTTTCCAACTCCACATGAATTAGATCCAATTGCTCTTGAAGATCTTGCACTTTTTCCTTTAATACCCTATTCTTGGATTGCAAGTGTAGGTTTATATTTTTTATGAGTTTGACTTCTCCCCTTAGTGGTTGAGTCCACTTTATCAACTTTTTTGTATTGTCCATGGTCTTTGAGACACTTGTGACTTAATCTTCCCAAATTTTCCTCATTTTTTCAAACTAAGCCTTCTCAGCTCTATGCTTCTTTGCTTCTTGCTTCAAGACTGATATCTCCTTACCTGCCTCCTTCAACTACTCCTTAAGGGTTTCAATTTCTGATTTTTCAATGATTTTCTCTTTACCCTTTCTTTGTTTGATAATCAGTTCTTCTTTTGCAAGTGAAGATAGATCTATGATGCTTGGTAGCTGGGCAGTTTCATTGATCTTCTCAGGCTCTTTGCTACTTTCCATAACCTTCCTTGCATGTCTGGTCATTGGATTCCTAGGCTGAAAAATGAAACCAGCATCATCACCTGCAAACTCTACCTGTCTTACCTTTCTTCAGCTTTCTTCCTCCATCATGAATATCTTCAGCTTGCACAATGGGTGATTCTTCAATATAAATTGCATGCAAGATGTCCTCTAAGTTTCCTTTAGCCACTGTTTGGCTCCTAGTAACTCTCCCGCTGCCTTGTTTGTTGATTGTTTGCTTCTGTTTTACAGGTGATGTTTTAGGTGTGTCAATCTTCTATAAAGGCTCTGTCTCAATGCTCACTGGTTCTGAGGGGGATGATCTATTCCCTTCTTCCACTTCCTTTGAAACTATGGGTGATGAAATATTTCTAGGTTTGGAGGCTCTCTTAGGAGTGAAAGCATCAATTTCAAAACCACTCATGAACAGAAAGGAAGTCCAATATATGTCTAGTCTCTTCAACTCCTATAAAACCAACAACTTAATCAAACCATGGTGAAAGAGAGAAGTTGCATTTCCCTCTGTTTTAATTTGAACCTTATCTGACATTTTACCTAGACTTATGTATAAACGAAAGGGCAAGTCAAGTGACCTCTTACCCACAAAATGCATAAGAAGCCTAAGGTGGTAGGAGTAGACCATGTGAAACCCTCCTTCACAGGTAAAATACTTTTGAATGATCATTAGCAGCTTTGAATAGTTGTCCTTCATGAAACTCCTAGGGATAGCATTTGTCAGATCAATTTCACTATGCTCTGGTTTGATGAACTCTTTGCAATCCTGCATTGTGAACTTGATGCCTTTCAACCATTATTCCCCTCCTCTAGGGATTCCTGTTGTTGTTGAAATGCTATCTGGTGACACTGTAAGGTTCAGCATTCCCACTTTTGAAGTTGTTCGTGTGAAACTGTTAGCAAAATCCATAGAAACCTGTAGATGACAACCCTGTAACCTTTGACAGAATTGCAAGCAACCTGTTCTTCTGAAAACCTCCATGGAAATTGGGTCTTCATTAAGAAAATTCATGTCCATGGGCTCATACATGTGGTAATGACCAAATTTGTTTGTTTTCTTCCTTGCAGCCAGGGGTGCTTTATAAATTCTCAGCCTCGCTTGCTTGATGACACCTGCAAAGTTTAAATCTGCCAGCAACCTGTTTCGCTCGATGAAGCAACTCTCCAGAAATCCAATTACATGCAAATATAAAGCGGAGTATGACAAAAAGACTAATTGGGTAAGGCTTTATGGTTTAAATGACAGCTCATGCATTAATCGTGATTCATGCATGCTAAAAAGGGCAATGATGACCTCAGAGATGGCTTTGTACCTTTGAATTAACCATAACATAATCGAATGACCTCCACCCTACCTCCTCCAATCATGAACTAACATTTCATATCGAATTTGACAAGACAGGTAAGAAAACATGTTTTCGTAGCGTAGCTATTTTATTCTCTGAAATTTTTGCTACGAAACTATTAGGCAGTTTCGTAGTGAAAATTGTTGTTGTGTTGTATAAAACGCTACGAAAAGTTGAAAAATTGACTTAAGCACCATTTTTGAATTTAAATGCATAGGGAATGAAAACTGACACCATATGATGACTAATGGGATATGACATGACCTAAATGGAGGTGGCCTTGAACCTTAGGATAGGTTAAACATGTAAAAAATGAAATTTTCCTATACCGACTTGAAAGGCTTAAGGAGACGTTATCATTTTTATAAATAAACTGTATGACCATGTCAAGTAATGTTTCACATTTTTATGAGTGATAACGACCTCCACCATCTGAAAGAGCATGATTTTTCCTTTCCAACAAGCTATTACTCAGCTCGAAACTCCAAGCGTTTTGAAAGTTATTGAATTTTTCAAGATTAAGGTAAAATTTTGTCAGTGAGTTGACCTTACCTTAAATTCATGTCAGCCTAATCCTTAAAAAAGCAACGCATTCCTAATTATATACATTCCATTTCCTCATTTTTCCATCATCTCTGTGGTCATCATTACAGAATAAGCATTCCATTTCACAACTTGTGAGCTCAGAAGGAGCCAACATTTTAAAATAAATTCTTATCTTGTTTGCGCTTATAATTTAATGCAGAAGTTGTCTTGTTTGTGCTTATACTTCAACACAAAAGTTGTGAATATCTTAGGTCTGGGTTTAAGCGAATCTGTGACATACCACATTTCGATGTTCCTGTAGTTCGTATTGTGGAAGTAGCTCAGATTGAAGTGGCTCAAACTTCCTATAGCATCACATTTCATAGCCTAGATCTTGTTACAGTGGGCTGGACTATAACTACAGTGGATCAGACTTTCCTGTGGTGAATGACTTGGACCTCTTGTAGATCTTAACCAGATCTGAAGTTGTTAAGGGTTGTTTTCTTCTCAAAACAGTGGCGAAGAATCTCGTTCATAGTGTGATATATTGGCTCATTTTAAAATAGTTAATAGTGGTGCAAAAATTCAGACAGTATACAATCTCGAACTTTGTAAGCTCGAATAGGAGTGCAGTCTTTGTGTCTTCAAGCATTGTTTTCAATTCGGATTGCTGCTCTTACATAGTTGCGGATTGCAATGGTGAAATTTTCAGTGAACTATGAAATTTGGATAGATATAACATTTCATCCCTATGGACTAAATTCGTAAGTTGTGGTGAAGAAGTACTAGTGCAGTATGGTGTAGAGTTGTTGGTATAGATTAGTACAATGAAGCATCTTTGAACTGATAATCCAGTGAAGGAACGAAGAAAGGATTTGTGTCTATTAGGGTCTAGTGATTTGGCAGATTGGCAATCCAAATGACAGGGTAACATCAGACCAAGTTTTGGAGCCCTAGGACCTAGCCTTCCTAGACTCAGAGAGGGCTCTCTCTATTATGCAAAGGATGTAACTTTTCTGATTCTATATATTTGATTTTAGGCTAGTTGTTAAATATGTTTTGGTTTGTTTTAGGTTTTTGTGAGGGGGAACTGATCAAAGGATAAATAGATAAAAATTTTGTCAGATCAACCGGGCTATGGGGTCGAAAAGGTCAAGATTGTCTCAATGATGGACAAGGTATTACTGCAGGACCGATTTGGTCGAGATAAATGGATTCTTTGGGTGAGAGTGGAATGAAGTGGACATTAAGTTTGTGAAAGACAAAGAGATTTTAAACATAAATAGTTAAACAACAAGCATTCATGTGGTAGGGCTAACCATTAATCACTATGAACGAAACTCAAACTGATAGATGCAGAAAATAAACATTCCAGTGATACATAGAAGTATAAGACCCTCTAACTTTGGGAAAATCACCTTCAGACTTTTGGGAAAACAAATAAGACAAACAAACAACTCAATCTATGAAGAGAGAACTCCTAAACATTGTATCTTGAGCTATCGGGAACTTTGACATAAGACTACAAAGAATGGACAAAGGGAAAGATCGAAACAAGACCTCTTTGACTTAACTAAGACAACTAATAATTCAGAAAGAGATTTCAGAAATGGATTTTTGATTAGCTATGAGTAAGCAGGGCATGCCGTGAATCATACTAGACAGCATACATAATAACCATTAATGAAACTGATAACAAGTTCTTATGGTACCAAAGAGCAATTAAGAATTCTTTGACATAACCAAGAAAGATGAAAACATTTAAGCTGTAATGAATCAGGAAATTTGAGGTGCCTCCATGGGCATATCTCAAACTTATTCTTTACTGAACTATATAAATCAAGAAGCATGAAAAAATGTATGATAAAATAAGAAAACATAACAGATAAGGAACACAATACCATTCACCAAGCCATGGAATCCTACATACAATCCTCCTCCACCATCAAATTCAAGCAAGAGATCATCCACTTCATAAGACAAGTATTTCTTCAAAGCTCATAATGCTATGTATTGCTCTATAACATCAATTTTAGCCTTTGGTTACAATGAATCCTCTTGGATTATATAGGCCAAAGATGAAGAAACCCTCCTAGAGCAACTAGAAGGCCATTGCCTAATACAAATATCTGATTTTGTCCTTGAGGCTTTGCAAAGCCAAAGGCACAAAATATCTTCAAAAATATCTATTTAAGATAAAAACAGAAAGAAAATTGACTTTTAATCTCTGACATAGGGTTAAAAATAGCTTAACGCATATTTGGATGGCCACCTTCAGAAAACTGCCTTTTCAGCCAAAATGCTACAGGAGCGTATCGCCAGAAAAAGGCTTCTTTTGCAGATAACTTTTGAGGGACTTCCCGATGTCGAAACGAGGCCCGTGATAGCTCGTTGGAAAGCCCCGGATGTCTAGTATCTGGAATTACTTGATTTTTCTCAAAATGATCCCTAGAAGTCTGTCAAAAATTAGACTGAGTGAAAAAACCCAGGAGGGTCTCATCTGCTGATATGTGAGGTAGAAAGGTGAATTTTGACTTATTTTTTCCTCTTTGGGGGACCAAAACACCTTCTTTTGATCTGAAAATTTGTGAGTAGATGCCCCCAAATTTAATACATCCAAAAAAATGACTTTCATGAGCTGAGAATGCTCCTAGAAAACATGGCAGCGGCTAGAAAAATGTGCAATTAGGGCCAAAAAACACAAAAAACAAGATCATGTCAAAGTTTGCTCAATTTTGGTGAGCAAACTCCTTATGGGTTCCTAGAAGCATGCATGGAAGTTGAAGCCAATATTTCAAGCCTAGATATGTATTTTTCCTCTTTTTTCATCGGGCGCCTCCTTTGGGCAGTTTTGAGCCTTTCTTGAGCAATTTTGAGTTTTCTTCGGGCAATTTGATTCAATTTCTTGTAATGCTCACTCATATTCCTTTGCAAACCCAAGTATTTGTTTGTCTTGTCCAATTTCTCCTCCAAATTCTTGTTGCCTATTTCAAGCCACGATTCTTTATCATTTTCTATCTCTTGGGCAAGCAATTGTGTGAGAGGATACGATCGAGCAAGTGCTGCTTCTTCTTCCCTCTGTTTCTCCAAATCTTTCCTAAGACCCATAGTCCTAGGCCTTTTTATTATTGGCTTCTCTTCTTCCTCAATATCATCAAATTCTCCCATATACTCTTCAAGCTTGAATTGTGCTTTGTATGCTTCCCTTTGGTATTTGAATGCCTGGGCCTCATAGATTTCCATTAGCCCGCTCATTTGTCTATTTTGCATTTGTAGAAAGTGTATGAGGTCCTTTGACCTTTCTAGATTAGTTTCTAATTCCTGGATTTGGACTTCTCTGTTTTGCAAAAGTGACTCAAGGATTTTGGCTTCATCATCTCCAGCATCACTGTCTATTTGTATGATGTCAAACTCTCTTTCTTGTTCATGGCTACTCTCTTGTTGTTCAACTTTTTCTTTGCCCTTGCTTTGAATAGACTTCTTTGCTCTTGCTCTCTTTGGCAATTCAACAATACTCTTCTTAGGCAGTTTGCCTCTACTCCTTAGCGCCCTAGTGACATTACTAGTCACTGCTGGAGTGATTTTCTTCTTTGCAGATTTGGTGTTTTTAGCCTTTGGTGTTTTTGAGGAATGAATCATGGCCCCTTGCCTAGGAGAAGCAGCAAGCACATGTTCTTGGTTGTGCTGAGAAGGAGAGAGAGGAGGTTTCACCACTAGAATTTTTTCAACTTGACCTTTTATACTGCTTCCTCCTTCATCACCTAATTTGCTGCACTTTTCACTGTTTTCATGTTCTTCTTTAGGGCTACCTTGTTCGTTGTTTTCCTTACTGTTGTGGTGCTTTTCCTCTTGAAGGCTATCATGTTCACTGCCTATGATTTTATCATGATTGTCTTTAGGACTTCCTTGTCCACCTTCCTCACTGTTTTGGGCTTGATTTTCATCATGACGGTCTTCATTGTCATTTTTCATGCTGCCATCATCTTCACTGTTTTCCTTAGACTCTGTGTGTGGGCTGCCACCATGGTCACTACTTTGCTGGGAGGCACTTTTTTCACTGTCCCTTTGATTGGTTTTATGAATTTGTTGAGGACTGTTGTGTTCCTCATCATTACTGCTTGTTTGAGGACTATCACTAGGCTTACTGCCTCTTTGATTGCTTTCATGCTGACTGTCACTCTATTTCTCATCACTGCTTTGAACCTCTTCCCTTTGTTCCTCATCATCACTACCCTATTGCTCTTCATCCTCACTAGCTGTATGTGGGTTGTCCCCATGCTCATGTTCACTGCTTTGTTGTTTGTCACTTGGTTCATGCCCACTACTTTGTTGAGTATCACTATGTTCCTCATCATCACTACCTTTATGCCTGCTTTCATAAGACTCTTCTTTTTCACTATCAATCATGGGTGATCTTTGCTTTTGAGGGGTAGATTGATTAGATGAAGGGGAGACATAGTGAGTGGAGGGTGAGGAGGACATATGAGATGGGCCATGAGATGAAGAGGCAGTATTAAAATCTGGATGAGAAAATAAAGTCTCCCAAGAAACTCCTTTCTTTTCAAGTTGGTGAAGGATGATGATTTTGATTAGAGAATGATGGAAAAGACTAGCTTTTTGCTGAGCAAAAGGTCTCTTTTGGAAAAGGGAGGAAATCTTGTCTATGCTTTTGCAGAGGAAGAAAGGGAGATTCAGCAGCTGAGTCCGAGTGAAATGCATCATAAGTCTGACATGATAGGAATAAACTCGAGAATATCTCCCCTCACACATGAAATATCTCATGATGGTTTTCATAAGGGGCGCATAACTGTTCAATAGATAAGAAAAGGGGAAAATATCCTTGCATTCATTTTGGTAAGTTGGTTTCAAGAAGGGCTTGTAGTGGTCTAGGTCAAAATAGGCTTGTTTGAACCATTTCTCACCGAGATAGGGAATTTTGGTGGCCTTTGATACTGACCTAGGAGTGAGAACAAAATCAAGGCCTGCTACATGAACATATTTTCCTTGCAGCCTCAGGGAAAACAGCTGTGTTAAGGGGGGTTATTGGTGACCTCCTAGACTTTTTGGAAAAAATCAAGGCACCCTATCTCCTGAAAATTAAAAAGAACTCTTTAAACGATGCCTCAGATGTTTTTGGAGATAACCTTCTATGCAAAATTCTGATTTTTTGGCAATTTGAGGGTTCATGAGGATGGCAGCCACCTCCCTTTAGCATGGGCCCGAGCGGTCAAAACTTCATTCAGAGGTGGCCTAGGGAAAAACGCGTCGCGTGTTGGTGATTGAATTTCGAGTGATGGGTCGTTCAGAAGTGGCCCGGGCAAACGCGCCGCGTTTGAAGCTGGGCGTCGGGCGGTTGCACAGGCACGTCACATCCAATGCAAAAAGCTTCTACAAACACCTACAGGCACGTCGCAGCAACTTTAAGGCACGTCGTGTGTTTGGAAACCCATATGAAAACTTGCCCGAGTTTTGACAACTTGACTTTCTCTCTCTGCTGTTTGGAAATCAAGGTTGAAGACGCCCGATAAGGCCTTTATGTGCCTTTTAGAGAATTTTAAAACAACTTTTCCCTCTTTGAAAGTGATTTGACATTTTTCTCTTTTTAAAAGATGAAAAGTGGACTTTGCCCCTTTTTGAAGGAAGCTCTCTCTAAACCAACTGTTTTATTCCCTCTGCCTGCCAATGAAGGAGGCAATTTAAAATTGTGTGGAACTTTTGTGTACCTTTGCAGGAGTATTTTTGCACAAATGATAACCTTTGTATGTTATTTCAAGGAGGTTGCTTCTACATCCAATTTGGGGCCTTCTAAGACTGTGTCTTTGTTTTTTGTGTAATGGTTTTTTCAAAGAGGAAATGCAAACACAGTTTATGTGTCATGCCCTTTGCTAGCCTTTGTTTATCTTTTTTTTTTTTAAACCTTCTTTAAACACACTGTCTTTCATCTTTGTCTACCATTGAATAATTTCTCAAATAAAGTATTAAACCCTATTGATTTACCCTCTACTTGTTATGAAGGAGGTTATGCCATTTAGATCACCTAGATCCCTTAAAATCATTGTTGACCCTCTGCTCATTAGTGAAGGAGGTCCTTTCAAAACACTTTCTGGGCACTTTTTTGATACTTTTAGGTTTCAACTTTTTATGCATCCAAGCTCTGTCTGTCAAGAAAATTTTCCTCAAAACTATGACCTTGTCCTTATCATCTGAAAAAGGCTTACATAAAGACTGCTACTGTAGCCTCTCAACACCATTATGTAAATCCTATGTTTATGATGTGAAGGAGGTTCTTTAACCTAGTTTTGACCCTCTACTTGTCATGAAGGAGGTCCTATAAAACCCAAAAGAACCTTTTCTTATTCGAAACTGTGCTCTATGTTTGTTTACTTGAAAAATACAAAATAGAAGACAAAAGTGAATCTTTGGCACTTATCCTTGATGAAAACATTTGAATCATAATGCCCTTTGATTTATGAGAACCCGTCAGTAATGTATATCCCTTTTTCATAAAATCATTATGAAACCTAGGGGTAAGTAATGCAATTGGTAAATGATGAATGCTCACTGTATTCATCTTTGAAGCAACTCCTTTTTGCATTGTCTGTAGCTTTATTTGGCGCAGCAGATTGTCCTTGAATGTTTTTAGAGCCTAGGTTTAAAGTAAGATACAAAGGGCAGTTGTTCCTCTTATACCTTCATTGGATGCCTATTTGCTAGAGGCTCTTTTTTGCCAAAAGACTGTCACTTTTGATTGTATAAGACTGATATTGTAGGGCTTGCTCACATGTTTGAGAACTAATGCAAAAAATGCCATCTTGAATTATCATGGAGTGTTGGAGGCAGACATTACCCAACCTATGTATTCATTTTCTATAATGGAAAACCTTTGACCTTTGGGTGTTTTTAAGTTTGAATCCTATAGTTCTTCTTTCTTCACAATCTGCACTTTCTTTGACTTCCATAGTAAACTGCCACAGCATGAAACCTTCTCCCGGGGTGCTCTTTTTGCTCACACTTTGCTTAGTGTCATCATTCTGTACACCCCTGTAGAGATGCATTGATAGATTACTTTTGATCCTTGGAGAGCCTTCTTGATGTATCATGAAATCATGCTTTGAGATAATCTTTTTTCTTCAGTCATGGAACTTCTTTCACTATTTCTTCTTGAATTGAGATTTTGTGAGCTTTGCTTGAAACAAAACAAAGCGACCTCTTTGATGGTGCGTGACCTAGGGATAAACAAGGGTTCTGTTTTGAGAAATAATAAGACATGATGGCTGACTGATATTGAAGACAGGGTTTTGGCTTAAAACAGTCTTGCCAAGGATTTTTCCCTAAAACACCACCACCTAGACCTATAGATTTTGTCACAGCTCTTGAATGGCTTCTTAGGCATGAGTAGGTTATCACATGACAAGATGATCAGGGATTGAGAGGTAGTCACTTTGTCAAATGTTGGACAGTGGGTTGTATGAAAAACAAAGGATTTTGATGGTAGAGAGACAAAATTATAACAGCTATAGACAGGGAGGCTTTGCTTAATTGTGATATGTAGGGAAACTGAAGACTATTCTCATCATAGGCTGAAAAGGAGGGGTAGGAAGACAAAAATTTGTTTGAGGTGATTTCTGGATGACAAATTGACAGATTGGATTAGCTTCTAGAAAACTCAGCCAAGGAATCTAGTCATCAAAACATGCAAAAATACTAATGACTAATAGTGGCTCCATTTGGGGAGGGCAGCTCATTTTTAGGAGGTGTCCAGAATTGCAAATCTCTGGCTTGTAAAGACCAGTGCCCTATCCATTGACACAAATTTCTCTTTTTCTTGATGCTATTTCTGAAAATTTACAGCATGATTAGCGACAACCTCATCTCTACCTACCCAGCTATATTTCCTAGCATTTTTTCTTCCTTGGGTGCACTTGGACTGGCAAACCCTTGATATGATATTTTTGAAAGAGAAAACACTATCTACTTCTACACTTATATCTTCTGGGAGTTCAGATTAAACTGATGAACTCCTTTGATTCTCTACCTACACTAGATCGACTGTCAAGATTAAACTTTTTGACAGGATTTCATTCGCTAGACTAAAGCATGAAATTGAAAAATGACCAAATCAGGATTAGACGGTCTGATTTGTCATGTGTTTGTGGCATAAAAGACAAGTTGCACACAAATAATATTTTCGCACAAAATGAGATTTAGAAAAATCAGGGCTAGGATACATAGTTTGTTTTTCATCCCTGTTTTCCTCTTTGGTTCTATTTTGAGCGTGTGGAACCAGTATATTTTCCTAATCTACTTTTATTGACAATTCAAGCTTACATATTTTGACTATCATTCTTTTTCACTAACTTATCAACAATCAATTTAAAACATGCTCAGTTATGATTAGGCTAGATAACTGAACAAGACATCTTTTGAGCACTAGTAGTGGCATTTAGACTAGCGCACTTTCAGCATGACTATTTTTTGGGTATGGGGTTGTACCGTTGCTTTAGAAACTGCCCTCTTTTTCTACTTTTCCTATTGTTTTTGTATTTTCTATTTTTTACTTTTTTTTCAAACAATCTAGGATTAAAAAGATGCTCACAAGGCTGAGCTTATTTTTCACACCTATCTATCTATCCTAATCTAACCTATACATAATATACATTTATTTAGTGAAATATCTTTTCCAACAAAGCCAATCAAGCAGATGATTCCATGAGGGATTTTGTTTCAGCTTTTTGAGAGTGCTGAAGAAATAAAAAGGCCACTTCCACCTTACTTGTTTTCGAACAATAATGCCTAAAATTTTCCTCACACTTTGCAACAGATTGTTCAAGGCGGAAAACACTACTCCTTCATATTTCTCAAGGAAAACAACAAATAGATCTTGGAATAATACCTGATCTAGAGGATTTTATATATAAGCTGCATTCAGGACTACTCTTTCTTCCACTTGGCTATGTTTGGGACTCTCTTGAGAAAGAATCTCTTCTCCCTCTTTATGATTATCTGATTTGGCAGCTTCAGAATGCAATGTTATGCTACCTTCAAGCAATCTTGGTATGCCCTGATTGAGTGAGATGATTTATGTTTGTGAGTCATTGTCCTGATGAGTAGGACCTTTCTTTGGCACTAGGTCTTCTTGAGAAGATATTCTAGTATCAGCATCAATCTGTTCTGTACTTTCAGTATGAGAAAATGCATTAGTAGATAAGTCAGCAGTAGAACACATATACATATCTTCTTTACAAAAAAGTTTGGATGTTGGCTATATGCTTAGGATTTCATTACTTTCTTCTTTTGTTAAAAGGGGTGGTTCTTTCTCTTTCTCTGGATGGAACTATGATGTTTCTCTTCCTTTTGTGACTGCTCACAAGGATGAATGTCTTCTTGAGGAGGTATTACAACCTCAACAACAATTTGTTCCATTGTTTCTTTATGAGCAATTTATTTAGTAGGTAAGGTAGGAATGGTACAAACAGGAATATTTTCCTTATATAAAGGTTCAGAGGCTGGTTTTACTCTCAACATCTGATCTGTCTCTTCTTTAGTTAAAGGAGGAGGCTTTTTCTGTTTTCTTTGGATTGGGTAACAATTGTTTTCCTTCTCTAGAGAAAACTGATTATGAGGTTGGATATCTTCTTGAGCCTCATCTAGTAGGGGTGATGAATCATCACTTGTGTCTTTAGAGAGAGCATGTGGGTTTTCTCCTACTTCTTGATGGATTTTATCTTCAATCCACTCTTATTGATGTTCAGGATAGTTAGCATGTGATTCATGAGTTGCTTCTGATAGATTTTCAGGAGGCCAATTTGCTTGTATAAACTGAAATGACTCAAAGCACAAAGGTAGAGATCCTAAAGGTTTTGTTTTTTCTTCCATTTCAGATTTGATTTCATCCTCAACCAATACTTCTTGGCTGTCAAGATATTTATCTTGGCTATGAAAAGTATGAACCTCCTCTAAAATATCCTCAGGATGCCAATTTCCTAAGTCTTCGTCAATGTTTACAAGGTGTTGTATGAGGTCTTCAGATTGATCACAACAATTTTCAGCCAATGATAGAGATGGAAAATGCCCTATATAATGTTTATAAAATACTTTGTGGAAATCCTTCAAAGAAAACAAGATGCCAGGTTCTAGCCTTTCATACCAATTTCTCGCTTTATCTTCTAATGTTCCCATAAACATTTTCATGAGGCAGTCCTCGTGCCATTCAACCTTTAACCTCCATATGTGTATATGAAATTTTATGAGGTGTAACAAAGGGTCATCAACCTTTTCATCTCGAAAGATAGGTAGGTTTTTTATCCAATTTATTTCAGGCATTTTGTGTGGGAATCCAGGGATATGTTCTCTACTCATCAGATCATATCTCTTTTGTATCCTTGGATCCATCCTTTTTAATCAGAAAGGATCATTGTGTCTTTTCATCCAGCCTAAAATTCTCTACCAGTGGAGTCTTTTTGTCTAATGAGGGTTGTGGAGTCGCCAGGTGGAAGATTTGAACTTTGTTGTCCACCATCAGCATGATTGGGATTGCTCGATGCATTCCCAGGATATTTTATAAGGACTAGTGGAGTAATAGGCCTATTGGAGGCTAATGGAGTCACCAGGTGGATGTTCTTGAGGTTTATGGTCCACCACCAATACTGAAAAATATGTTTTTTAGGAAAATTATTTTCTAGAAAATTTTTATGTGAAAACTTGTAAGAATGACTTTAAAACTCAGTTCAACAGTTTGCTAGATTGTTGAGAAAGCTATAGCTCTATTCTTAAGCTATTATGTTGATTTCTTATGTTTAGATGAAGATTTTTGAATTTCTAAGTTGTACTTAGTTTGTCACTGATTTCAGAGGTTGCATCACGATCTTTGTGTTTTTTGAAAAAGTAAGTCAATAGGATAGTATGTTTATGAAATTTTAGTTTTTAGTTTGGAATATTAGGCCTACTGGAGGCTAGTGGAGTCACCAGGTGGATGTTTTTTGTTGTTTTTAGAGATATGTATTTATGGTCCACCACCAATAACTGATAAAAATCCAATCTAGGGATGTTTTGGGGTTTTCTGAGTTTATATATGTAGCCCTAAGATTTTTAAGAGTGTCCTATAATTGAATCATCATTTTGCTAAGATGGTGAAACAATAAGAGTTTACTCTAAATGATTTTATAGGTTGTTTGTCTGATTTTAATTTTGAAGGACTAATGAGTCTCCAAGAGTTTTCTAAATTGTTATGCACTCAGTATGTCCCACCGTGATCGCCATTTATAGTGAGCGGTGGGATAAATCGACAAGATATTCTTCTTAAGGGATGCTGAAATGTTTAGGGAAGTCTAAGTTTGTTTATAACTCAAAAAGTCCCACCGTGATCGCCATTATGTTAGGGTCCATTGATTTGGCAGATTGGCAAGCCAAATGATAGGGTAACATCAAACCAAGCTTTGGAGCCCTAGGACCTAGCCTTCCTAGACTCAGAGAGGGCTCTCTCTATTATGCAAAAGATGTAACTGGTTTGCTTCTATATATTTTATTTTAGGCTAGTTGTTAAGTATGTTTTGGTTTGTTTTAGGTTTTTTTTAGGGGGAACTAATCAAAGGATAAATAGATAAAAATTTTGTCAGATCAACTAGGCTATGGGGTCGAAAAGTTCGAGACTGTCTCAATGATGGACAAGGTATTACTGCAGGGCCGATTTGGTCAAGATAAATGGATTTTTTGGGTGTGAGTGGAATGAGGTGGACATTAAGTTTGTGAAAGACAAAGAGATTTTAAACATAAATAGTTAAACAAAAAGCATTCATGTGGTAGGGCTAACCATTAATCACTATGAACGAAACTCAAACTGATAGATCCAAAAAATAAACAATCCAGTGATACATAGAAGTATAAGACCCTCTAACTTTGGGAAAATCACCTTCAGACTTTTGGGAAAACAAACAAGACAAACAAACAACTCAATATATGAAGAGGGAACTCCTAAACATCATATCTTGAGCTATCGGGAACTTTTAAATAAGACTGCAAAGCATGGACAAAGGGCAAGATCGAAACAAGACCTCTTTGACTTAACTAAGACAACCAATAATTCAGAGAGAGATTTCAGAAATGGAGTTTTGTTTAGCTATGAGTAAGTAGGGCGTACCATAAATCATACTAGACCGCATACATAATAACCATTAATGAAATTGATAACAAGTTCTTAGGGTACCAAAGAAAAATTAAGAATTCTTTGACATAACCAAGAAAGATGAAAACATTTAAGCTATAATGAATCAGGAAATTTGAGGTGCCTCCATGGGCATATCTCAAACTTATTCTTTACTGAACTACAGTAAGAAAGAAGCATGAAAACATGTATGATAAACTAAGAAAACATAACAGATAAGGAACACAATACCATTCACCAAGCAATGGAATCCTACATACAATCCTCCTCCACCATCAAAGTCAAGCAAGAGATCATCCACTTCATAAGACAAGTATTTCTTCAAAGTTCATAATGCTATGTATTGCTCTATAACATCAAGTTCAGCCTCTCGTTACAATGAATCCTCTTGGATTATATAGGCCAAAGAGGAATAAACCCTCCTAGAGCAACTAGAAGGCCATTGGCCTAATACAAATATCTTATTTTGTCCTTGAGGCTTTGCAAAGCCCAAAGCACAAAATATCTTCAAAAATATCTATTTAAGCTAAAAATAGAAAGAAATTTGACTTTTAATCTCTGACATAGGGTTAAAAATAGCTTAACGCACATTTGGATGGCCACCTTCATAAAACTATCTTTTCAGCCAAAATGCTACAGGAGCACCAGAAAAAGGCATGTTTTGCAAATAACTTTTGAGGGACTTCCCGATGTCGAAACGAGGCCCATGATAGCTCGTTGGAAAGCCCTAGATGTCTAGTTTTTGGAACTACTTGATTTTTCTCAAATTGATCCATATAAGTCTATCAAAAAGTGTACTGAGTGAAAAAACCTAGGAGGGTCTCATCTGCTGATATGTGAGGCAAAAAGGTGAATTTTGACTGATTTTTGCCTCTTTAGGGGACCAAAACACCTTATTTTGATCCGAAAATTTGTGAGTAGACCAAATTTAATACATCCAAAAAAATGACTTTCATGAGCTGAGGATGCTCCTAGCAAACATGGCAGCGCCTAGAAAAATGTGAAATTAGGGCCAAAAAACACAAAAAACAAGATCATGTCAAAATTTGCTCAATTTTGGTGAGCAAACCCCTTATGGGTTCTTAGAAGCATGAATGGACTGAAGCCAATATTTCAAGCCTAGATATGTCTTTTTCCTCTTTTTTCACCGGGCGCCTCCTTTGGGCAATTTTGAGCCTTTTTTGAGCAATTTTGAGTTTTCTTCGAGCAATTTGATTCATTTTTTTGTAATGCTCAGTCATCTTCCTTTGCGAACGCAAGTCTTTGTTTGCCTTGTCCAATTTTTCCTCCAAATGCTTGTTGGCTCTTTCAAGCCATGATTTTTTATCATTTTCTATCTCTTGGGCAAGCAATTGTGTGAGAGGATACGATCGAGCAAGTGTTGCTTCTTCTTCCCTCTGTTTCTCCAAAGCTTTCCTAAGACCCATAGTCCTAGGCCTTTTTCTTACTAGCTGCTCTTCTTCCTCAATATCATCAAATTCGCCCATATAATCTTCAAGATTGACTTGTGCTTTGTATGCTTCCCTTTGGTAGTTGAATGCTCGGGCCTCATAGATTGCCATTAGCCCGCTCATTTGTCTATTTTTCATTTTTAGAAAGTGTATGAGGTCCTTTGACCTTTCTAGATCAGTTTCTAAGTCCTGGATTTGGGCTTCTCTGTTTTGCAAAAGTGACTCAAGCATTCTAGCTTCATCATCTCCAGCATCACTGTCTATTTGTATGATGTCAAACTCTCTTTCTTGTTCATGGATACTCTCCTGTTGTTCAACTTTTTCTTTGCCCTTGCTTTGGATAGACTTCTTTGCTCTTGCTCTCTTTGGCAATTCAAAAATACTCTTCTTAGGCAGTTTGCCTCTACTCCTTAGCACCCTAGTGACATTACTAGTCACTGCTGGAGTGATTTTCTTCTTTGCAGATTTGGTGTTTTTAGCCTTTGGTGTTTTTGATGAATGAATCATGGCCCCTTGCCTAGGAGAGGCAACAAGCACATGTTCTTGGTTGTGTTGAGGAGGAGAGAAAGGAGGTTTCACCACTAGAATTTTTTCAACTTGATCTTTTATATTGCTTCCTCCTTCATCACCTGATTTGCTGCACTTTTCATCGTTTTCATGTTCTTCTTTAGGGCTGCCTTGTTCGCTGTTTTCCTTACTGCTGTGGTGATTTTCCTCTTGAAGGCTATCATGTTCACTGCCTCTGCTTTTATCATGACAGACTTTAGGACTGCCTTGTCCACCCTCCTCACTGTTTTGGACTTGATTTTCATCATGACGGTCTTCATTGTCATTTTGCATGCTGCCATCATCTTCATTGTTTTCCTTAGACTCTGTGTGTGGGCTGCCACCATGGTCACTACTTTTCTGGGAGGCACTTTTTTCACTGTCCTTTTGATTGGTTTTATGACTTTGTTGAGGACTGTTGTGTTCCTCATCAATACTGCTTGTTTGAGGATTGTCACTATGCTTACTGCCTCTTTGATTGCTTTCATGCTGACTGTCACTTTGTTTCTCATCACTGCTTTGAACCTCTTCCCTTTGTTCCTCATCATCACTACCCTGCTGCTCTTCAGTTTGTTCTTCATCCTCACTAGTTGTATGTGGGTTGTCCCCATGCTCATGTTCACTGCTTTGTTGTTTGTCACTTGGTTCATGCCCACTACTTTGTTGAGTATCACTATGTTCCTCATCATCACTACCTTTATGCCTGCTTTCATAAGACTCTTCTTTTTCACTATCAATCATGGGTGATCTTTGCTTTTGAGGGGTAGATTGATTAGATGAAGGGGAGACATAGTGAGTGGAGGGTGAGGAGGACATATGAGATGGGCCATGAGATGAAGATGCAGTAGTAAAATCTGGATGAGAAATGAAAGTCTCCCAAGAAACTCCTTTCTTTTCAAGTTGGTGAAGGATGATGATTTTGATTAGAGAATGATGGAAAAGACTATCTTTTTGTTGAGCAGGAGGTCTCTTTTGGACAAGGGAGGACATCTTGTCTACGCTTTTGCAGAGGAAGAAAGGGAGATTTAGCAGCTGAGTCCGAGTGAAATGCATCAGAAGTCTGACATGATAGGAATAAACTCGAGAATATCTCCCCTCAAATGTGAAATATCTCATGATGGTTTTCATAAGGGGCGCATAACTGTTCAATAGATGAGAAAAGGCGAAAATATCCTTGCATTCATTTTGGTAAGCTGGTTTCAAGAAGGGCTTGTAGTGGTCTAGGTCCAAATAGGCTTGTTTGAACCATTTCTCACCAAGATAGGGAACTTTGGTGGCCTTCGATACTGATCTAGGAGTGAGAACAAAATCAAGGCCTACTAGGTGAACATATTTTCCTTGCAACCTCAGGGCAAACAGCTGTGTTAAGGGGGGTGATTGGTGACCTCCTGGACTTTTTGGCAAAAATCAAGGCACCCTATCTCCTGAAAATTAAAAATAACTCTTTAAAGGATGCCTCAGTTGTTTTTGGAGATAACCTTCTGTGCAAAATTCTGACTTTTTGGCAGTTTGAGGGTTCATGAGGTGGCATCCACCTCCCTTTAGCATGGGCCCGGGCGGTCAAAACTCCGTTCAGAGGTGGCTCGGGGAAAAACAAGTCGCGTGTTGGTGACTGAACACTGAGCGGTGGGTCGTTCGGAAGTGGCCCGGGCAAACGCGTCACGTTTCAAGCTGGGCGTCGGGCAGTTGCACAGGCGCGTCACGTCCAATGCAAAAAAGCTTCTGCAAACACCTACAGGCGCGTCGCGTGTTGGGAAACCCGTATGAAAACTTGCCTAGGTTTTGACAACTTGACTTGCTCTCTCTGCTGTTTGGAAATCAAGGTTGAAGATGCCCTATGAGGCCTTTATGTGCCTTTTAGAGAATTTGAAAACAACTTTTCCCTCTTTGAAAGTGATTTGACATTTTTCTCTTTTTAAAAGATGAAAAGTGGACTTTGCCCCTTTTTGAAGGAAGCTCTCTCTAAACCAATTGTTTTATTCCCTCTGCCTGCCAATGAAGGAGGCAATTTAAAATTGTGTGGACCTTCTGTTTACCTTTGCAGGAGTATTTTTGCACAAATGATAACCTCTATATGTTATTTGAAGGAGGTTGTTTCTACATCAAATTTGGGGCCTTCTGAGACTATGTCTTTGTTTTCTGTGTAATGGTTTTTTCAAAGAGGAAATGCAAACACAGTTTCTGTATCATGCCCTTTGCTAGCCTTTGTTTATCTTTTTTTTTTTTTAAACCTTCTTTAAACACATTGTCTTTCATCTTTGTCTACCATTGAAGACTTTCTCAAATAAAGTATTAAACCCTGGTGATTTACCCTCTGCTTGTTATGAAGGAAGTTATGCCCTTTAGATCACCTAGATCCCTTAAAATCATTGTTGACCCTCTGCTCATTAGTGAAGGAGGTCCTTTCAAAACACTTTCTGGGCACTTTTTTAATACTTTTAGGTTTCAACTTTTTATGCATCCAAGCTCTGTCTGTCAAGAAAATTTTCCTCAAAACTGTGACCTTGTCCTTATCATCTGAAAAAGGCTTACATAAAGACCACTACTGTGGCCTCTCAACACCATTATGTAAATCCTCTGTTTATGATGTGAAGGAGGTTCTTTAACTTGGATCTGACCCTCTACTTGTCATGAAGGAGGTCCTATAAAACCCAAAAGAACCTTTTCTTATCCGAAACTATGCTCTCTGTTTGTTTACTTGAAAAATACAAAATAGAAGACAAAATTGAATCTTTGGCACTTATCCTTGATGAAAACAGTTGAATCATAATGCCCTTTGCTTTATGAGAACCTGTCAGCAATGTATATCCCTTTTGCATAAAATCATTGGGAAACCTAGGGGTAAGTAATGCAATTGGTAAATGATGAATGCTCACTGTATTCATCTTTGAAGCAACTCCTTTTTGCATTGTCTGTAGCTTTATTTGGCGCAACATATTGTCCTTGAATGTTTTTAGAGCCTAGGTTTAAAGTAAGATACAAAGGGAAGTTGTTCCTCTTATACCTTCATTGGATGCCTATTTTCTAGAGGCTCTTTTTTGCCAAAAGACTGTCACTTTTGATTGTATAAGACTGATATTATAGGGCTTGCTCACATATTTGAGAACTAATGCAAAAAATGACATCTTGAATTATCATGGAGCACTGGAGGCAGACATTACCCAACCTGTGTATTCATTTTCCACAATGGAAAACCTTTGACCTTTGGGTGTTTTTAAGTTTGAATCCTATAGTTCTTCTTTCTTCACAATTTGCACTTTCTCTGACTTCCATAGTAAACTGCCACAGCATGAAACCTTCTCCTGAGGTGCTCTTTTTGCTCACACTTTGCTTAGTGTCATCATTCTATACACCCCTGCAGAGATGCATTGATAGATGACTTTTGATCCTTGGAGAGCCTTCTTGATGTATCATGAAATCATGCTTTGAAATAATCCTTTTTCTTCAGTCATGGAACTTCTTTCACTATTTCTTCTTGAATTGAAATTTTGTGAGCTTTGCTTGAAACAAAACAAAGCGACCTCTTTGATGGTGTGTGACCTAGGGATAGGCAAGGGTTCTGTTTTGACAAATAATAAGACATGATGGCTGACTGATATTGAAGACAGGGTTTTGGCTTAAAACAGTCTTGCCAAGGATTTTTCCCTAAAACACCACCACCTAGACCTACAGATTTTGTCACAGCTCTTGAATGGCTTCTTAGGCATGAGTAGGTTATCACATGACAAGATGATCAGGGATTGAGGGGTAGTCACTTTGTCAAATGTTGGACAATGGGTTGTATGAAAAACAAAGGATTTTGATGGTAGAGAGACAAACTTATAACAGCTATAGACAGGGAGGCTTTGATGAATTGTGATAGGTAGGGAAATTGAAGACTATTCTCATCATAGGCTGAAAAGGAGGGGTAGGAAGACAAAAATTTGTTTGAGGTGTTTTCTGGATGACAAATTGACAGATTGAGATTGGCTTCTAGAAAACTTAGCCAAGGAATCTAGTCATCAAAACATGCAAAAATATTGATGACTAATAGTGTCCTTTGAGTAGGAGCTCTTAAAGCCTTGAACAAGATACGGTCAGATCCCTAGAGGTCGTAGCCTCATTAATTCCAAGTTGTTGCTTGGCAATCATTGTACTCGTTCATTTGTAAAAGGATCATTATCCTTCCTTCTATAATAAATTATTCATTCCTCTATTTTTTGTAGAATCTAACTTGTTATAGTAAAATTTGAAAAGAAATATTGATTCACCCCCCTCTCAGTATTTCCAACGATTGGTATCAGAGCCAGCTTCTTCATCATCAACCTAACAGCTGGAAGAAGGATTCTTAGACATAATGAAGAACATAGAAGCGACAAGGAAGTTTCCTATGTTTGATGGAACAAATTTTGGTTTTTGGAAGAAGTGGATGCCCTACTATTTAATGTCCCTTGGTCCTGAAGTGTGGCATTCTGTTTTGATTGGGTACAAATCTCCCTCCACTCTTCCAACTGATCCATAAGAAAGAAAAACCTACATTTCTAATGCCAAAGCTCTAAATTCTATCTCTAGTGGAATCTATGATTCTGAATTCACAAAAGTCATGAATTGTGACTCGGCCAAAGAAGTATGGGATAAGTTGATTTCCCTATATGATGGGGACTCCAAAGTTAAGAAGGCAAAGCTTCAAACTCATATAAGTCAATTCGAAAGTCTGAAAATGGATGACGAAGAATATATTGCATCATACTTTCTCCGAGTAGTTGAATCGGTTAACGCTCTTATAGGGTTAGGAGAAAATGTTGAAGAAAGCATTATTGTTCAAAAAACCTGAGATCTCTTCCTGACAAATTTGACTCCAAAGTAAGTGCCATAGAAGAAATGAAGGACCTAGATACTCTCAAGATGGATGAATTTCATGGAATTCTCATTGCCTATGAGATGAGGAAATGAATTCCAAATTCCAAAGAAACAACATTCAAAGCCTCAAAGTCAACAAAAAGAGGAAAAGGATGGAATAACAACAGTGACGACTCTGATGTTGAAACCAAAATAGCTCAGTTTGTACGATGACTAAAGAATGGATCTAAGCTAAAAGGTAAGTACCCTCTTATTTGTTTCAAATGTGGAAGAATAGGTCATTATGCTGCAAAATGTCCTCATAAATATGATAGTGATGATGAAGAGGATTCTAAAAGGATGGTTTACAAAAAGAAAGCCTTAATAAGAAGAAATTCTTCTCCAAACAAGATGAGTCTAATGAAGGTGAATTTGTAGTCATCAAGAAGAAATCGACTAGAAATATGCCTCATCACAAAGGAAGTGATCGTGAATCAGATGAGGAAAATGACTATGTTGGAAGCAAAGAAGTGTTATTCATGGCATTCACAAATGATGATGATTCAGAACTGGAAGATGAAGGAAACGTGGATAAATTACTAATAAGTGCCATTGAATAAAATGAGAATTTACGAAAGAAGATCATTTCTCTCAAAGTAGAAAAGGAGGAAGCAAAAAGAAGGGAAGACTTCTTGAACAATAAGCTAAAAGAGAAGGAAGATATCTGTGAAAAACGTGAAGCTGAAATAGTATCTCTAAGAAAGGAATTAGAACAAGTCAAAAGGAGTTTCCAAAGATCTCAAGCACTTGATAACATTCTTAATACTCAAAAATATCAATATGACAAATCTGGAATTGGTTTCAAAGGAGAATCATCAAGTACGAATAATAATGTAAGGATTTATGCCGACATACTTTCTTGCCATCCAAAAGAAGAAAAGTCATCTCGCCAAGAACAAAGGCCGGTCTCAAAACCAAGGATTGAAGGAAGAGCAACTCCAAGGAAGAATGTTGATTCAAGTTATGGCTATTACAACAGGTACCAAACTATCTTTCTTGGTTATTGTTATTATTGTAATAACTTTGGTCATCAAGCTAAGCATTGCAAGGCTCATAAGAATGAAGCACCAATAGTGAAAGATCAAACAAACAAACTACATGGTCCTAAAAAGTAAGGACAAATCAAAACTTACAATTATTTTGATCCTTCGGCTAAGTTTGATCCGACTTGCTCATTATGTAATAATTATTATCATAATGAACAAAATTTCCCTCTCAAAAGAGAGGAAAATAGAAGCGTAAACTTCAAAACTGATAAATGTGGCCTAGCTCTATGTGCTCATAGTGAAGAAAATCATTGGTTCGTGGATAGTGGATGCTCAAGACATATGACAGGTGACCAAAAGAATTTTGTCTCATTGAAAAAGAAAAATAGAAATGTATCCTTTGGAAGTGGATCTGCTAAAATCACTGGAAAAGGAACTGCTACCCTCGTCAATGGACAAGGAAAGGCTCAAAATACTTTGCTGGTAGAAGGGCTCAAACACAATCTCGTAAGTGTTAGCCAAATTTGTGACCAAGGACATAATGTTGTCTTTAGTACTAATTGTGAAATAAGAGACTCATTCTCAGGAGAACTTCTAGCAAAAGGAGTAAGAACACCAGATAATGTTTACATTCTCAACAAAATCCAAGGAGATAAATGTTACTTGAGTCAAAAAGATGAAATTTGGTTATGGCACAAGCGATTGGGGCATACAAGTTTTGATAACTTGGTCAATATCAACAAAATTAATGCAGTAAGGGACATTCCAAATATGTTCAAGCCAAATCAAGTTGTATGTCGCCCATGCCAACACAAAATAAAACTAGAACTTGCCACAAAACTAAAGAGTTCTCAAAATCAAAACCTCTGGAGATCATTCATGCAGATTTATGTGGGCCAACTAGAACTCCAGCTCTTCAAGGTGAAACATATTTTGCTTTATTTGTTGATGACTATACTAGAATGATGTGGGTATAATTCATAAAATATAAATCTGAAGCATTTGAATGTTTTAAGAATCTTAAAGCCCTCATTGAAAATGAGAAAGATTCTAAGATCAAATGTCTTAGAATGGATAGAGGAGGAGAATTCACCTCAAAAGAATTTGATGAATTCTGTAAAGTGCATGGAATTGAAAGAGAACTCTTCGCTGCTAGGACACCCAAACAAAATAAAGTAGTTGAAAGAAGGAACCAAACCGTTCAAGAAATGGAAAAAACAATGCTATTAGCAGCTGATTTGCAGCCAAAATTTTGGAGAGAAGCAATTAGGACAGCAGTTTATACCTTAAATCGAACTCAACTAAGACCAACTAATGAAAAGGCTCCCTATGAATTATGGAAAGGAAGGCCTGCATCAGTAAAATATTTCAAGATTTTTGGAAACAAATGCTTCATAAAGATCAATGATGATTCACTAGGAAAATTTGATTCTCGAGTTGACGAAGGAATATTTCTTGGATATTCCACTAGGAGCAAATCTTACAAATGTTACAACAGACGTCTACGGAAAATAGTGGAAATCATTGATGTGAAGATGGATGAATCCCTTCCAGAAAAGGAAATTGAAGATCATGAAGTTGAGCCCTTCCTTGAAGAAAGCGAAGAAGAACCCGAAAAATAAATAAATAAATAAATAAAATAAAAAAGAGAAGGTTGAAGAACCTCAAAGTGAACCTTCACAAACTCCTCCTAAGATCAAATTCCTTCAAAAACATCATCCAGAAGAACAAATTATCAAGAATATAGATGAAGGAATTCAAACTCGAAGAAGAATGACACACACTCCAAGAAAAGATGATGTTGCTCTCTTATCTCTAATAGAACCTGAAATGTTTTCTCAAGCAAGTAAAGATCCTCATTGGATAAAGGCCATGGAAGAAGAAATGTCTCAAATCGAAAAGAATGAGACTTGGGAGCTAATACCTCGTCTAGAAGATGAAAAAATAATTGGAACAAAATGGGTATTCAAAAACAAGATGAGTGAGGATGGACAAATTATCAGAAATAAAGCTAGACTTGTTTGCAAAGGATACTCACAAATTGAAGGAATTGACTTTGAAGAAACTTTTGCTCCAGTAGCACGTTTGGAAGCTATAAGAATGTTTTTGGCATTTACTTGCTCGAAAGGATTCAAGGTCTATCAAATGGATGTAAAATCAGCATTTTTGAATGGACACCTCGAGGAAGAAGTCTGCATGGAGCCACTGGAAGGATTGGTCTAGCTGGAGGGAGAGGCTTTGTATGCAAGTTGAAAAAGGCCTTGTATGGATTAAAACAAGCCCTTAGAGCTTGGTATGCAAAGTTGGATCACTATCTGCAACAAGAAGGTTTCAAAAAGGGAGTAGCAGGAAACAATCTCTACATGAAGATAGACAAGGATAAACTTTTGATCACTCTTGTATATGTTGATGATCTAATCTTTGCCAGTAATGATGATGGGATGAGCCATGAATTTTCTCTAAATATGTCCAAAAGATTCGAAATGTCAATGATTAGTGAGTTATATTATTTTCTTAGGCTACAAATATCTCAAACCACTGCAGGCATGTTTATATCTCAAGAAAAATATCTTAAAGACATGCTCAAGAGATATGGGATGGAAGATTGTGCCCCTATGAGCACACCAATGACCACAAATTGTAAATTAAGCAAAGATGGTGATTCCCCTCTCATCGATGCAACTCTTTATAGGTCAATTATTGGAGCTCTTTTATACTTAACTACCACAAGACCAGACATTATGCAAGCAGTTGGAATGGTGGCAAGATTTCAATCAAGTCCTAAACAGTCTCATCTAGTCGCTGTGAAGAATAATTAGATATTTGAAAGGAACTATTGATTTTGGTCTTTGGTATCCCAAGAGCTCAACTCTTACTGTAAGAACTTACTCCGATGTTGATTGGGTTGGAAGCGTGGATGATCGAAAAAGTACCAGTGGAAATGCATTCTTCATGGGAGATTTTCTTGTATCTTAGCTCAGCAAAAATCAATCATCTATATCTCTTTCTACCGCTAAAGTCGAATACATAGCTGCTACTGATTGTTGTACACAAATATTATGGATGAAGGAAGCCTTGAAGGATTTCAACATAGAAACTAAGCAACCAATCACTAATTTTGCGACAACACTAGTGCCATCAGTGTTTCAAAGAATCTAGGGATGCACTCAAAGACCAAACATATTCTAATCAAATATCGTTTTCTCTGTGAACAAGTTGCTGAACAAAATATCAAGTTAGAATACGTCAATACAAAGGAGCAGATTGTAGATATCTTTACAAAACCCCTTTCTCGAGAAGCATTTGAATATCTTCGTCAAAAGATGGGGGTCCTTGCTCTTGCAACACATTAAAACAATCAGCATGTCAGGGGGGGCAGCATGACAGGGGGAGCATATTGGCACCTCGTTTGCCATTGATGTCAAAGGGGGAAAGAAGAAAAATATTGCCATCCAATGACAAAGGGGGAGATTGTTAGTGTAATTGTCATTGATGTCAATATCCATGAAGGCAAGCATGATGATGACCAGCAAGCATAATGAAGACAAACATGACGAAGCAAAGTCAAAGGATTCAATGAAGAGTTCCTTCATTCTATTTCTGCACTCACAAAGGATCAATCACATTAAAAATAATTTTTTGATACCTTTGAGGCCAAATTCCTTCATAAGCCCTCCACCATCTGAAAGAGCATGATTTTGCCTTTCCAACGAGCTATTACTCGGCCCGAAACTCCAAGTGGTTTGAAAGTTATTGATTTTTCAAGTTTAAGGTAAATTTATGTCAGTGAGTCGACATTACCTTAAATTCATGTCGGCCTAATCCTTAAGACAACAACGCATTCCTATTTATATACATTATGTTCCCTCATTTTTCCATCATCTCTGTGGTCATCATTACAGAAGAAGCATTCCAATTCACAACTCATGAACTCAGAAGGAGCCAACATTTTAAAAGAAATTATTATCTTGTTTGGGCTTATAATTTAACGCAGGAGTTGTCTTGTATGGGCTTATACTTCAACGCAGGAGTTGTGAATATCTTAGATCTTGGTTTAAACGAATCTATGACATACCACATTTCGATGTTCCTGTAGTTCAGACTATGGAAGTAGCTCAGATTACAGTGGCTCGAACTTCCTGTAGCATCACATTTCATAGCCCAGATCTTGTTACAGTGGGTTGGACTATAACTACAGTGACTCAAACTTTCCTGTGGTGAATGACTTGGATCTCTTGCAGATCTTAACCAGATCCGAAGTTGTTAAGGGTTGTTTTCTTCTCAAAACAGTGGTGAAGAATCTCGTTGACAGTGGGATATATTGGCTCGTTTTAAAACAGTGAACAGTGGTGCAAAAATTCAGACAGTATACAAGCTCGAACTATGTAAGCTCGAATAGGAGTGCAGTCTTTGTGTCTTCAAGCATTGTTTTCAATTCAGACTATTGCTCTTACATAGTTGCGGATTGCAGTGGTGAAATTTTCAGTGAACTATGACATTTGGATAGAGATAACATTTCAACCCTATGGACTAAATTCGTAAGTTGTGGTGAAGAAGTACTAGTGCAATATGGTGTAGAGTTGATGGTATACATTAGTACAATGAAGCATCTTTGAACTGTAATCCAGTGAATAAACGAAGAAAGGAATGTTGTCCTTGGAGTAGGAGCTCCAAAACACAAGGTTGGTGCCTTGAAGAAGATAGGGTCAAAGCCGTAGAGGTCGAAGCCTCATTAAGCCCAGGTTGGTGCTTGACAATCATTGTACTCATTCATTTGTAAAAAGATCATTATCCTTCCTTCTATAATAAATTATTCATTCCTCTATTTTTGTGTAGAATCTAACTGGTTATAATAACAATTGAAAAGAAATAATGATTCACCCCCCTCTCAATATTTCCAACAGAAGCGGCCTACCCCATTTTGACATTGGGTACGGAGACGTAGCCCACACCGGGTGAACTCCGTTATCAACGTCTCAAGTTCTTATGTTGTTGATTATTGTCTTTTTTCCTCTTGATTAAAGCATGCATATGTGTTCTTTTAATGCTTCTTCCAGTGCAATTCTAACCACATCACAAAAATAAAAGATCATGTATAAATCTGGTAGTTGACGGACCCGGATCATATAATGTACCCATCGCTCAAACAAAATCTTGCTTTGACATGATACATTTTTTATGAATTATTTAATGCTTATAGGGTACTATTAATGATGAAATCTCGATATAGGCAATGATTTTGATGATATGTTGGTATTTATTGTAGCATGATTTTTTGGACTTTAGAGACCATCTAAAAGCCTCTTGTTGATGTATTTTTGGTTCAAAAATGGATTGCAATTGGTATTATTTTGACTATATGCACCCTTGCTATATATATTTATGAAACTTTGCATATTTGTGTATAATGGTTTGGATTCATATGGTTGTACATAAATATTTATACATATTTTTTTCAAAATTTGAATATTTATGTACTTTTTGGGTGACTAGTTTTTTGGTCTTTTTTTATCGGTTCATGGTTTTGGGATCAGCCAATTCGATAATCGATCCGGTTCTCATAACATCGGTTCATTGTCTATTTTCAGTTTTAACTCTAGATAGTGATGACCTCAAGCCAAGTCTTTGACTTGTCACTTTTTGTTATTTTTGAGTGACTAATTTCAACTTACTTTTCCAGTATTTACAATTTAGTATCCACTATTTTGATTAGTACTAATTAGATTCTAGAATAATGGATGATGGTAAATCAATATGCATTCTAGAATGATAAATACTGAATTTAAATCAATGTATACAATATTTTACTACTATTTCATTGAAACATTTATATGTATAAAGCGATGTATTTCATTATTGAATATGAATTCGAATTTGAATCATATTTATAATATATATCTATTTAATTTATATACTCAATGTTCCCATGTCCCCATCTTTGAATATCCCTAGAGGTGCTCCCACACGTTCCCCTTATGCATCTCCCTGTCCCCTCGTCCCCTTGTCCCCTCGTCCCAAAAACTTAGTGGAACATTTCTATTAGAAGAATAAGGATATTTTCTTTAATATTTGAACTTAAATACAAAGTCTACTAACATCAGTAAAGGTCAGATTGTTTCGATCTCAAATAGAGCTCTGTCAAATGAAATTCAATGGCCTACATTCTCCTTTTCCATACAATTGTTCATTGACAGTATCAGTATGAATTTTTCATGACATCTTCCTCTTCAGAAGAGGATTTTTTTAACTTGCAATTTGTGACTTCCAATATAGACTCTGCAAGTGTCACTGCATAAGAAAGAACAGGGGTCTTGGTATGACTGGCATTAAAATGGCCTACCAAAGTGACACTCTTGGTTGCACACTTAGAAAACTAACTAGTTCTTGGATCTCGCACCTTTTTGCTACTTCCATCCTATGGAGTAGGAATTTCTAATTAACTTAGACTGCATTATTAATTATAAGAGTTAATATGATCTAGGGTTGCATCACTTGCATTTATGTGCCAATTTAGCACTATTTAAGTCATTTTCACACTTTTCAATCATCAATATATTATTCATTCTTATCAAATATTACTTCTACTCCGGACATTATATTTATGGACAATTGTCCTTTTTTTACGTAATAGTTCAGTGAAAGAACCAACACAGAATGGCTTCCAAATATATCATTTTGTTATATTTGAAATGCATGAACAAAGTAAATAGAAAGAAGAAAAAGCATTTCATTTGAAATGCCCTTGGATTAAAAATTTAGAAAAACAATCAAAATACAACTGCAGTATATATATTGTAAAAGAAAATTATCGTCTTGGGAAAGAAAATAATGCTATCCTAAATGGCATTTGAAAACATATGCATGACAACTCTTATTCTTTAACAAAAATTTCCGCCAAGACTTCGCAAAATTCTTGATTAGCATTAAGCTCTACAATATGCAAACACCACAAATGATCAACGGGAATAGAGGCATTCATAGGTTAATTGGGAGAAGCCCCATGCCTAGTACTAGTTACTAGTAGCACACCACAACAAATTATAAATTCCGTCCTAAAATATGGTAAAAACACATCACTCAACAGTGTTTTCTGTTTAAGTTCAATTCAAGCATCTGGTTCTTCAATCATTAAAGAAAACTAAAATCACAAAGTCAACATGTGTAGAAATGACAAAGATGGTAACAGGAAAATACATCGATTTTGCATCACCTTGCTTGCATGTGCTTTACAGTTCTTTTGTACTATGACTGGTAATGGATAACCAGGCACCGAACAAGAATAAAAATCTTATTTGACAGGAGATTAACTTGTTGGCTAACTGGGAATACAGTTAATTGATCGTAATAATCATTTGACACGTTACGTTAACTATTACACAATGTTAGTGTCAGTATCCAGTAAATTTTATTTGGAGAGCATGGGTGAACCAAGTCATGTCACAACCAAAGATTTCAATATTCGGGTAACACGGTTTTTTGTTTTGCAATACCTTTGGCTATATTCAGGTAAGCGGAGTGATTACTTAGTATTAATTGTATTGCTTCTGCAAATTTATGTGGTGAAACAAATGTCCAGACAGACATTAAAGCATGACATTATTTTTGTCAATATCTATATCTGTAGTGACAGAATAAAATTTACGCACATCCCGATCAATAAAAATCAGTGCTCAAAATTGATCAATGCTTTATCAAAATCTTTCTTATTTGCCCATTCAATGCCTACTTGCAAATGAAAAAATCTCACTCTGGTTCTTGTTGAATTACTCTCCCAACAAATATCATGAATAAGTTCCTTACAAATCCTCAAGGAAGTTCCAACGCCACTAGTTCTAATGCTACCGCACAAGGAACTTATTCAAGCTCACCTGCCTTATTCAAGGAACTCCATCCCACTTTATGACATTGAAAGGCCCTCGTAAATAAAGGAAATACTTTAGACATTTGAGAAAAATTGCATTGCATCTGTGGAAATGGATAATCTACACCAACTATATTGCTCCAACATACGAAAGAAGCACTTCTAGCTGCCTAAACACCCATTTAAAGCAGCATCGTCAAAGGATCCTCAATATATCCTTTAAATGCTCTTAGATATTCAGCACCAATTGCACCTGAGAAGAGCAAATAATTGTCACAATATAAAAGACTGAAAAAGGATACGCAACAATTTGCATCATATAAAGGGATTCGTACTAGAAGCAAATAAACTAAAAAACACAAAAAAAATGGCAAAGAATGTTGCTTCCTTGCTGCTGTCCTCCAATATACTTCTAAAATTGCAACATCTTTCATATTATAAATTTCTTTCTGTTCCAGTGCAATTCCCAAGTTTAGCATTTAATTGGTTTGTAACGTCTATACACTTACCATCAATCACTCGGTGGTCACAGCTAAGTGTAACAGACATCAATGAACTGACATCAAATTGATCTGGAAGTGCTCCTGGGATGACTCGCTTTTCAGCTGTACATACATATTGTGAATGGGATCAACAAAATTTTACCTCACCTGGCATTCTACACGTAAATCTTGTTGTGTCATCTTCATTCACATCTGAAGTGATCTTAATTTATATCATTATATGACAATCTTAAATTCTTAATTACATCAATCTAACAGAGATGCCCAAAATAATATTTACCTGAACCCACAGCCAGGATTGCTGACTGTGGAGGATTGATGATAGCACAAAATTGTTTTATTCCAAATGGACCTCCCAAATTGGATACTGTGAACGTCCCTCCCTGCATGATCAATATCATTAGCCAGAGAAAATCCACATTTGAATCTAGATCACATAGACATAGGAGTCCACCGTTCCAACTTCCTACTAAAAAATTTTGAAACGTTACCTCATAGTCAGCTGGCTTCAAAGTATTCTCTTTAGCTTTCTGTGCCAAAACTTTTACGTCCTCCCCAATGGCAGACAGCCCCTTCTTATCTGCATCCTGTGAATCAATCTTCTATAAGACCTCCTTCAAAGGTAATTGTTCTACATAGAGCAAATAAAAGCCATAACACCAAAGGAATAATAAGCAATGAAATGAAATGGAAATCTGATGAGACAATTTATGTCATACTTTTACAACTGGGACAAACAAACCCTTATCTGTTTGTACTGCAACACTGATGTTTATGTTATGATACCTGCAACATGTTAAGATAAACTTCAATTATAATCCAGTACTAGATATGCTAAAAACCAGAACAAAAGACTTGCATATTTTTGTAAAAAGTACGATTTCTTTTTTTATTGTCCCGTTAAGAGAGCATTCTGTTAAAGGGCTGGAAATACTACTTACTGTCGAATATATTCATTTGTCCATGAGCTGTTACATTGAGGGACCTTCCGAAGAGCTAATGCAGCAGCCTGTGAAAGATGTATCTTTCATTACATTTCTGAGAAACGGATCATATAATATGTTTGCAGCTTGTTAATCTAGTACAGCGACTTCAAAAAAATGAACAGAGAAACTAAGTGACTACACTAGTAACACAGGTTTTTCCTAGCCCCAAGGGATAGCTCAGTTGGTCGACTTCCAGTTGCTAAATATTTCGCCTGTTGGGAGGTCACGGGGTCAAATCTTCTGAATGCCTTTGGGTTAGGCACTACTTGTTGTGCTGACGGGCGATCCCTTCAGGTGGATCTGCCTGGATTTAGCCTTGGATGTAAAACATCTTTTTCAAAAAAAACACACACAGATTTTTCCTAGTTATAGATGCACATGAATATTTCCATGGGGGTTAAATTCTATATTTTGAACTTGCAAAAAAAAAAAAAAAAAATCTAGCAGACAAACTCCATTGGCAATGCACCAGCAAAAGAACTTACAACACAGAAGAATAGCACACAATTTGTGACCTACAAGTTCAGAACTCATTGAGTATGCTCTTTACATTATCGTGACATGAATTACAAACACTATACAAAGAAGTTAAAAACTATATAAGACAGCAAGTATAGGAAGAGAGGAAATTGCAGTAATGTACAACCATTTGTATTGTCCTAATATAGGAGAACAAAACTGTGGGAGAGTGGTCAAGTGTGACCAAGTCTTCAATAATATACAATAAAATGAGCGAGGGATAAATTTGGACCAAATCATCCAATAGTACAAAAGATATAATTAGTAATACTAGAGTACAAAATACATAAAGTGCAACTATAATATATATTCACATATGTTAACTAGAGTTTAGACTAAGTTCCTTCCTGCTTAGAGGAAATCATCCCCAACTTTTCGTTGTAGTTAGTAGTACACTCCTTCCAACAATGTACAAAATAATCCTTGGGCTTTTTGTAGTCGAGGTTATGGTACAAACCCATATTCCTATTAAATATGGGGTGATTGAACCAGTGGCAAAAAACTATTGTATGGCCATCCTGCTTAAGAACAAAACTAGTAGAAGCATGTCAAAAGACAAAACGGAGAAGAACTAATGTAGACCATGAACAGGGGTGAACTACAAAACGGTTTTGTACTTGGAATGCTTGAACTTGTTCTACTTCATAGCTGAAGCGCGTGGGATCAGGGAGTGGAGTGAATACTTGTCCAAAGCAAGATGAGGTTATGGAGAATTATGTGATGCAGGTAATGTTATAAGAACCAAGCTGGAACAGACTAAAATGGCTGGTTGAACTGTTTTTGGTGGCTTTTTGGGTGGAACTGGCCCCTCAAACTGGAAATGGCCATTTTTGGTTTGAACCAGAGAATTGATCATAACTGGCCAGTTCAAGCCAAAATCGGTCAGAACTAGCTGGGTTAACAGGTTTCTAACAGGAGCACTTCACCCAAGAAAACAAAAAATTGGATGATTAATCAGATTGATTTTATTGTAGACTATAGTATGGTTATTCTTGGACTTTACAGGCCATTTAGAGACTCAAATGCAGCTGTATTTTGATTTCGATACATATTGCGCTATATGCTATTTTGCTATTGTCACCCCTACAAAATTACAATGCTATATACATGAGAAAACCTTTAATATTTGTTTCTAATAGTTTGAATTCTAATGCATGTATATAAATACATTTATAATCAAAATTTGAATATTTTATGTATTCTTCAGTTGACTGATTTTTACCAATTTCAGTTTTGGGGTTGCTGGGTTCAGTTACCAATCCGATTCTGATAACATTGGGTGGAAGGAGTCCTCCTTGCTTAAGTGGGATGTTCCTATGAACTGTCTGGAAAACTGTAGAATACGGTGAGCACAACCCAAATCAACAAAAAGGGAGATGCCCACTAAAGGTGGGAATACCCAAGAGGATGATGCAGACATGAATTCTAGATGATTCTCCAACACCATGATGGCTAACTAGAGGAGTTGGAAAACTACAATCCTTCTCAGTTGTTTAGACAACTTGAAAAACTAGCAGTGATGTATGATCCTGGAATATAGTGGTCCCAGGAACAAACTGTAGTGGAAATTGCCTTGACTCATGAGATTCTTCATGTGTTGGTGATTCCAATGCATGTATATAAATTCATTTATAATTTTATAATCAAAATTTGAAAATTTTATGTATTTTTCGGTTGACTTATTTTTACCAATTCCAGTTTTGGGGGTTGCTGGGTTCAGTCACCAGTCTGATTCTGATAACATTGGGTGAACAGAGTCCTCCCTGCCTATGTGGGATGTTCCTACGAACTGTCCGGAAAACTGTAGAATACAATGAGCACAACTCCAAATCAACAAAAAGAGAGATTCCCACTGAAGGTGGGAAGACCCAAGAGGATGATGTGGAAATGAATTCTAGATTATTTTCCAACACGCTTATGTGGGATGTGTTAATTTTTGCAACTAGAGTCAAATTCCACTTTGGACAGCTCAGATGGTTAAGATTATAATTTTATTAGATTCCTCTTTTCGAGAGGGCCAAAATCGACCTATAGATCGCCTCAATCGATTAAGCAAAAGTTAAGCTATGAATTATTTTATTATTTTATGGGTTAGCCTAAACTCATGTGATCCCTCGCAAAGTTATAAATAGAAGCGACCCCAAGTTGATTTGCACAAATTCGCTCATGAGATCTTCTTCATGCTCTTTTGGTATTGGTTCATATTTTTTGTTTTTGGCTCACACAGGTACGACAAGAGAAGCTTGCGCAAAGGATCGGGATCACAAGCAGGGCCTCGCCTCTGATCTGGCTGTTCTAGGCCATAAACACAGGCAGGCCGCTGGTAGGTAGCAGCTGAGTTGAGCTAGAACCACGGGTAGGATTTGTCAAGGTCGCGGTTGAGCAAAGACGCGGGTAGACCGTCTTCAGGGCGTGGCTAGGGCTCCGAGCTGATCAGACCCTCAGTTGCGTGCACAAAACATCCAAGTCGCGGTTAAGGGTGCTTCAGCCGCGGGCTGAGAGAGTTAAGGCTGCAGTTAAGAGATTTCATAAGCAGATCTGGATTGGATCTCATTCATTTGATTGCGCAGTGCCTTCATCCTTATGTCACGTACTCACATTCGCTTCAGAACAATGTTCGATGACATCCTAGATTCAGATCTGATCTGTTTATTTCTATTGCATATATGTATTGGGCTCATTGTACTCTCTACTAAAAAAAAATTATGACGATCTATTGAAGAAGAAGATTTGAAAGAGTTCCCCCCACAGTGGGGTTTTTCCCTGGTCTTGGACCAATCTGCTGTCTCTTATGGTTGTGTAGTTTTCTTCTTTGTCACTGCATGCATTTTTCTCTCTTCAGTCACTGTTTATGGTTATTTACACTGCTTATATTTGGATGCATTGTTAATGAAAAGTAAATTGGGCTAAAGTAATTGATTCAGCATAGAACAATATTGAAAAATTAACATGGTATCAGAGCTAAGGTGAAGGACAAGCCCAAGAGAAGACAAGCAGTGAAGCCCTCGTTATCAGAAAGCAGATCTACAAGCCAAGGTCAAGATGTCTTTCTCTACATTCAAGGAGCACGAGAAACTGGGTGATGCATCTAACTTTGTTGCATGGAAAGTCAGATTGGAGATTATTGCTGACAACAATGATGTGTTGGATACATTCAAGAGAGGATTCCCGAGCCTCCAAAAGATGCCTCCTCCACCATCAAGAATAGATATAAGAAAGGTGAGTCCAAAGCAAAGAAAATCATAGTTGATGGTTTACAAGATCATTTACTTGCTTATGTTGGGAATTTAAGAAAGTCTAAAGACATGTATGACAAGATATCTGGCATGTATGAAGTCAACAATCTAAATGAGATCATCACCATGAAAGATCAACTCAAGGAAGTGAAGATGAACAAAGGTGAAATTGTTCAGTCTTACATTATGAGGATCTCTCGTCTTAGAGATCAACTGTAGAGGGTTGAAGAGAATGTAGCTGACAGAGAGCTGGTTGTCGTGACTCTTAGAGGTCTTCCTTCTATTTGGGAAACTTTCATCACTACTATCAGTAACAGCAATGTCCTTCTATCATTTGATGAGATTGTTGGAAAGCTCACTCAAGAAGAATCAAGAATGATAGCAAGAGGGAGGATTCAAAAGCATGAAGAAGGAGAGCCTGCTGCATATGTCGCCCACAACAAAAGGAAAAGGTCAAAAGGAGGCCCTTCAAGAAGACCTCATCCTCAAAGCTCAAAAGGAAGGAATGATAGGTCACTAGCCATATTGAATGCTCATGATTGTCCTGAAAAGAGAAAGAGGCCATGATACAACACCTGAAGCAACTACAATGATAAAAGAAGAAGGGACAATCAAAGGTACAACTGCAACAGAGAATATGAAAGGAGAAGAGATTTTTCAAGCGACCGTGAAGAAGAACATCACTCTCAAAAGAAGTCAAGGGCTCCCAAGTATGAAAGTAATGTTGTGAATAAAACTGAATATATTGTTTGCACTTACTAGTTCTTCTCCACTAGATTCATGGGATAGTTGGTTGGTTGAGAGCGAGGCCACTCATCACTTCTCTGGATACAAAGAATTCCTCTGATCTGGTAAAGAGGGAGACCAAGCTGAGCATTATTCTTGGAGATAACTCCACTCATCCCGTAAAAGGATTTGGATCTGTCAAGTTTCAGTTGAACTCCGGGGAATCAATGTTGTTGCATGATGTTATGTATGTGCCAGGTCTAATGAAGCATTTGATTTCTATATCTGCATTAGAAGATAAAGGGATGAGGGTTGCCTTCATCAATGGAAAGGCCTTATCTTGGCCTGTTGATTCACATATGAAAGATGCATTCACATTAGGTCTAATATCTGAAGGACTCTACAAAGTCACAGGAAGGCCACTTCTAGCATTAGTTCACAACACTAATCATCTCAATGAATTATAGCACCACAGGCTAGCTCATCTACACTATGATGCTCTTCCAAAATTGAAGAGATTGGTATCAGGGATTCCCGATGTTCAAGCTGAGCATGATGGAGTTTGTCAAGGTTACGCAAGTGGAAAGTAAACTAGGGGACCATTCCCCTCCAATAAGAACAAAACAACTAACATTCTCCATGTCATTCATTCAGATATATGTGGTCTGATGCATGTGCACTCGATTGGTGGTCATCTCTATTACATTACCTTCATTGACGATTTCTCAAGAAAGACATGGTTGTACTGTCTCAAGCATAAGAATGAAGCCTTCGAAATATTCCAAGAATTCAAAGCTTTGGTCGAAAATCAATCTAGGAAAAGAATCAAAATTTTCAGGTCTAACAACGGAAGAGAATACATGTCAAAAGAATTCATAGCATTCTGCAAGAAGGAAGGGATAAAGAAGGAAACCATTGTACCTTACACACTTGAACAGAATGGCTTAGCTGAAAGGAAGAACCAGTCGATATTGGAAGTTGCTCATCCCATGCTTCATGATCCGAAAATACCAAAGTTTCTGTGGGTTGAACCCACACATATTGTTGTGTATGTTCAAAACCAAGTGCCTCATCAAGCATTGAGGAACAAGACTCCAAGAGAAATATTTACAAGTAACAAACCTGACATCAGTCATCTTCACATATTTGGATGTCCAATATTCTTTCATTTGTCGAAAGACAAAAGAAATAAGTTGGAAGCTAGAAGTAGAAAAGGTATGTTTATGGGTTACTGTGAAAACTCTAAGGCATACAAAATATATATCCTTGGTCAAAGGAAGGTTGAAATTAGTAGGGACGTAACCTTGGATAAAATTGTTGCACTTAGTAAACCAAGAGACCTTCCTCCGCCTCCCAAGGAAGATGATGATGACAAGAACATTCTAGATGGTCCTTCTATGCCAAAGTCAGATGATATTGATACTCCCATGGAGCCTATGGATCCTCTAGATCCACCTCCCAGTGATCCTCCTACAAGGAAAAGACTTCTTTGGCTTCGCGACACTCTACAGGACAGTGAAAGAAGTATTCCCATTCGTCGATCATTCAGAGAAATGAAAGAACCTTGCAGGTATCAAAGATATCTAGCTGCTATGAGCACCATGATTCAAGTTGAACCATCCTCATTTGAAGAAGTTGTCAAAGAACAGGTTTGGAAGGATGCTATGGCTGAGGAATACGAATCTATTGCGAAAAAAGATGGATGGGATGTTGTGTCGAGACCGCATGGGAAGTTTGTTGCGACTTCAAAATGGTTATTTAAGATCAAGCATGGAATCGATGGCAGCATTGAGAAATACAAAGCGAAGTTCGTAGCTTGAGGTTTCTCTCAGAAAGAGGGAGAAGATTACAATGACATATTTGCTCTTGTGGTTTGATATACAACTATCCGTTCGATAGTTTCCCTTGTTGCTAGTCAAGGATGGACCCTTCATCAAATGGATGTAAAGACCGCTTTTCTCCATGGTATGTTACAGGAAGAAGTGTATGTGGAACAACCACAGGAATTTGAAATGGAAGACCACAGAACACATGTTTTCAAGTTGAAGAAAGCATTGTATGGATTGAAGCAAGCTCCCTGAGCTTGGTATGCTCGCATTGACAGTTATCTAATGAAACTGGATTTCACAAGAAGCAATGTTGATCCCAACCTCTATTTTAAGGTTGTCCAAGGTTTGCCATTGATTCTGGTTCTATATGTTGATGTCCTATTGTTAACAACACGTGAACCACTGATGGTCGAATGTAAGAGGAAGTAAGCCTCTGAATTTGAGATGAAAGACCCGGTCTCATGCACTACTTGTTGGGCCTTGAGGTGTGGCAAAGCCCTAGCGAGATCTTTCTCTCACCGGGAAAGTATGTAGTGAAGTTGTTGGAAAGGTTTGGTATGACCGAGTGCAAATCCATGACTACTCTGATGGAGATGAGTTTCAAGAACTTGTGTGGAAAAGCAGCTGGACCTGATATGGAAAATCCATCCAAGTACAAACAACTAATTGGGGCTCTGATGTTCATCGTGAACACCCGTCCAGATATATGTTATGAAGTTAACACATTGAGTCAATTTATGATTGAGCCCCTTCATGTGCATTGGATTGTGGCCAAACATGTGTTCAAATACTTACAGGGATCGATCACACTTGGTCTGAGATATTCTGCTGAAGATATCCAACTTCATGGATACACTGATTCTGACTAGGCAAGTAATGTCAACGACAAAAAGAGTACATCTGGATGTTGTTTCAGTCTTGGTTCTACCATGATATCCTGGATGAGCAAGAAGAAAAAGTCGGTAGCTTTGAGCACCACAGAAGCTGAATACATTGCTGCTAGCACGGCTAGTTGTGAATTTATGTGGTTAAGGAAGCTCTTTGGTGAGCTCTTTGGTCAAGTCTTAGACACAACAAAGATATACTGTGATAATAAGAGCGGGATTCATTTGGCAGAGAATCTTGTATTTCATGACAAGTCCAAGCATATCAAGATTCGATATCACTTTATCCGTGACATGGTGCAGAGAGGAGTCATTAGACTCCACATTCCGACTGACGAGCAGATAGCAGATATTCTCATCAAGACACTTCCAAAAAGAAAGTTCCTTGTCTTCAAAGAACAACTTGGACTGATGGATGTAGCCCCTCCAGATAAGGGGAAGCACTGATCGAGGACACTGAACAAGCTCTTCCTACCCCGCTTGAGCTCTCGAGGTGAGGAATTGAGATGAAGGGCTCTTGGGGTTAAGGGATCTCTAGACAATATGGCATTTTCCTATCTGTTACCCAGGGTTGAGATGTTGCTCCCCTATCTTCATAGGGTCGAAGATGTTGCTCCCCTATTTGGTCTATGCAGAGTATACCCCAGTTAGCATCATACCCTCAAGCAAGGTTTGATGGGAATAACGCTCCTCGTCTGGCCAACGAGTTGAGAGTGTACTTGGGGTGTACAACCCAAGTCGATTATGATGGAAGTGTTCTACCACTTGACTAATGAGAGTCATTGATGCGAAGATCAGTAGAAAACAGGATTGGGTTAAGATTTTCTCCCCTTTCATGATTTCGGGTTGAGATTGAGCTCCTCGATGAGGACCCAGGGTCGGAGATGTGCTCCCCGATTTGAGTCGTGATGACACTTTGATGTAAAGATCTACAAGCAGAGATTACCAAGTGGAATTCTTCCTAGTTGAGAGGGAGTGTTAATTTTTGCAACTAGAGTCAAATTCCACTTTGGACAGCTCAGATGGTTAAGATTATAATTTTATTAGAGGACCAAAATTGACCTATAGATCGCCTCAATCAGTTAAGTAAAGTTAAGTTAGGAATTATTTTATTATTTTATGGGTCAGCCTAACTCATGTGGATTTGATCAAAGCCCCAAGCGGTCCCTCACTAAGTTATAAATAGAAGCGACCCCAAGTTCATTTGCACACATTCGCTCAAGAGATCTTCTTCATGTTCTTTTGTTATTGGTTCGCATTTTCTGTTTTTGGCTCGCACAAGTACGACAAGAGAACCTCGCGCAAAGGATCGGGATCACAGGTAGGGTCTCGCATCTGATCTGGGTGTTTTGGGCCATAACTGCAGTCAGGCCATGGGAATTATAGCAGCTGAGTTGAGCCAGAACCGCGGGCAGGATTTGTCAAGGTCACAATTGAGCTGATAAAGCAGCGGGCAAACCGTCTTCAGGGTGCGGCTTTGTCGCTTGGAAGTTGATTCTGCATGGATTAGGTGCCATGACATGCAACGAGTCACCTTAATTATCTCCTATGGCAGTTAATTAATGAATTTCCTAAGTCAAGACTTTGGACAACAATATATTTAATTGTTGGGTACCCTTTTTTGAAAGCGAAAATAAGACAACATATTAAGTTGTGATTGTTGATCTTTGTAAAGTGAGATCTAATCTCAATCGTTGACATTAGGGATTTCTCTTGAGACTTGGGATTGATCTTTTCATAGGAGGTTCGAGCCAAAGGAGAGACACAATTTTGATTGGCACAAGTTGGGATTCAATAGAGCACAGTATTAGGCAGCAAGAGCGAGCTCAAGGCAAGTGGGATCAGTACAAGAGTCTGAGTTTCTTTGTACGCAGAAGTTTTGTGTTGGGCCATGCATGTGGGTTGTACAAGAGCCGAATGAGAGAGAGAGGCTTGAGTTGGGTATTTGTTGGAGCAAATTCTTGTGTAACTACTATAAGAAAATATTTCTCCTCCAGCTTAATAAGAAGCCCAACATTCGTTGGTTTCAACTTTCCCCACATTGGGGTTTCCAAGGTATATCTATTTTATTCTCTATTGCATGTGATTGACAACGAGTATTTTTTATTTTGTTGTTTATTTGGTTAAAAACCCAAAATATTAATTGTTACAAATCAGATTATAAAGCTTTGTTTATTTCAAATCAGTGATTATTTGTTAAGTTAGTAAATTTGTAACTAGGTTTAAACTTTCAAGAAATAAACATGAATTCCTCTAGGCTTAATTCCTTCAAAGGCCAATTCTAGAAGGTCGAATTCATCCAGTGGAGACTGAGTTACAGGTTCCAAAAATTGTATTTTTCCTTGTAATTTGTGGGTCGAAAACCCTGATTTTCTAGATTAATGAATGACAAAGAATTGTTGTGGGTGAAATATTATCTGTTGAAATGTGTGATTGATCTCTCCAAATTTTTATTTTATGTTGCATATATTTGTAAAGGTTAAAATACCAGTGATTTTATTTTTCTGTACTTCAAAATTTATTTGGTTGATTAAATAATTTGTTTTTTTTTTCAACTGAAGAAATCATGTCTGAAGCAGCTCTCAAGCATACATAGTCCTACCCGGGATTGGACCACAAGACCTGTGGAGACCAAACATCCCCACCTAACCATTAGACCACATCCTTGGGACTAATCAAATAAATAGTTGGGAATAAATAATTTCCCTGAGAAAATAAATTTGGGTTGGTATAAGGAGATTTAAAAGACTGGATATGGCACCAAGAAAAATTGGAAAAAGAAAGGTAAATACATGGTGCAATCAATAGCTTTCATGAGGTAACATATTGGTCATCCACACAAGACTTGTGGAGACCAAACCTCCCCACCTAACCATTGGACCACATCCTTGGGACTAATTAAATAAATTGTTGGGAATAAATGATTGCCCTAAGAAAATAAATCAAGGTTGGTATTAGGAGATTTAACAGACAGGATATGGCACCAAGAAAAATTGGAAAAAAAAGGTAAATACATGGTGCAATCAATGGCTTTCATGAGGTAACATATTGGTCCTGGTCAAAGAAGCATTGGAAGCATAGTTTTAAAAATCGGCCAGTCTGGCTCGGAATCGGCCGAGTTGACCGAGCTGACCCTATGCCCAGACCAGCTAGGTAGAGAAATCAGTTCGGGGGCCGTTTTGTGACCAAACCGGCCGAGCCGGTGACCAGCTCAGCCGAGCCCGAGTTAGACCGGCTAAGCCCTGGCAAAGTCGGTCGCGGACCCCACTTGGGCTCAAAAGCAGACACCAAATTACATTTTTCTTTGTTGTTAGGGTTTTTTTCAGCCCTCTAACCACTCCCTATCCTATTAAAGCTCTACCCAACCCCTCTCATTTCCTCACATCTATCTCATTGCATTTGAGTGAGCATCTGTGAGGAATTTGTGGAGTTGTGGAGTTGGTTTTTGGAGCAGCTTTGAGGAGTCTTTTGGGCAAGCTTTGGAGCAGCAGTGAGGAGCTTATTGGGCAAGCTTTGGAGCAGCATTGAGGAGGCTAGAGACTAGAGGTATTTTTTTCCCTTCTCAAATCTGCCTTTGCTTGTTTTTTTTTTTGCAAATCTAAAAATGGAAAACATAGATTTTTGTGAAAGAAATGAACATAGAATGAGTAGTTTTTTTTTGTTTTCATTTTCAGATTTAAACCTTTCGTTTCCAAGTCAAAAACTCAGTCCAAAATGGCCCCTAGAATGAAAGATGCTTCTTGGGCATATGCTGAAATGGTTGATGATTAAATGCATTGCAAATTTTGTACGAGAAAAAATAAGGGGGCCGGAGGGGGCATTCATAGACTGAAACTACACTTGGCTGGTCTTAGAGGCCAAATTACTCCATGTGAAGCACCAATAGAAGAAATTGCGGAAATTAGGAAGTAGTTGAGAGATCAATTTCAAAAGTTTGAGGAAGACAAAGCTAGGCAAAAAGAAATAGACGCTGAAATTGGGAGGAAGAGAAATATAAAACAGATGATGGCTGCCAACCCAAATTTTGATTATGAGGGTTCTTCATCTATCCCTTGCACTGATGCATCAAACCCCTTTTGCTATGTTCCTCCCTCTTTGGAGTCTATTCAAGAAAAGGGTAAGGGTGCAATGAGAAATAAGGGTACTATCAAAAGCTTTTTCACACCCTCTTCTCCCTCTGATAGTGCACATGGTACTATAAGTAGAGGTCAAGTGCAGCCCACTTTAGATCAGCATTGGAAGAAAGAATTGAGAGAAATTGCTTGTGATTACATTGCTAGATGGTGGTATGATGTTGATATTCCCTTCAATGCTTCTCGTTCACCATATTATGAACCTATGTTCGTTGCCATATATGTTGCTGGAAAGGGCTTCAAAGGCCCTACTATGCATGAGTTAAGAGGATCCCTTTTGCAAAAAGAGATTGTCCATTGATGAATATTTGAAAGAATTCAAAAACTCATGGGCACATACAGGATGTACCATCATGTCAGATAGATGCACTGATCAGAGGAACCATACCATCATAAACTTTCTTGTCTTTTGCCCACGGGGAACCATGTTTCTAAGATCATTTGATGCATCTGATAGGGTAAAAGATGGACACTTGTTGTTTCAGCTTTTGGATGAGGTTGTTGAAGAGGTGGGGGTGGCAAATGTTGTTCAAATCATCACAGATAATGCCTCCAACTATGTTCTTGCTAGTAAATTGTTAGAGGAAAAACACCCAACCATCTTTTGATGTGTTGCACATTGCATAGACCTCATGCTTGAAGATATTGATAAAATAGATTGGATCAAGAACACTATAGAACATGGCAAAAGCATCACAAAATATATTTACAAACACTCATGCATTCTGAACCTAATGAGGAAACACAGAAGGGGCAAGGAAATTATTAGGCCTGCCATCACTAGATTTGCAACACATTTTTTGACATTGCAATCTATGCTTTCCCAACATAAAAACTTGCAAAAGATGTTTTCCAGTGATGAATGGAATGAATGTCAGTGGGCTCGCAAACAAGATGGCAAAGATGTGAAAAAGAAAGTTAAAGAAGAAATATTTTGGAAAAAGGCAGTAGACATTGTGAAGGTTGTTGAGCCACTAGTTAAGGTGTTGTGGTTGGTGGATGGGGAAATATTGGCTATGGGCTTCATTTATGAGGCTATGGATCAAGAAAATGAGCAAATAAAGGCAGCATACAAGGACAGAGTGGGTAAGTATGGGCCCATTTGGGAAATCATTGATCAAATATGGAACAATCAACTCCATCACCCTATACATGCAGCTAGGTATTTTCTGAACCCAAGGTATCATTATAAAGCTCAAGAAGCAAGAGCTTTGACTAGGGAGGTTAGAGATGGATTGATTGACTGCATTGATCGCATGATCCCCACAAGGAGTGACCAGTTGTTGATACACAATCAGATCACTGTGTTCAGCAAAGCCACAAGTACCTTTAGCAAGAACCTTGCAAGGATTGCAGGGGAATCAGATGAGCCAGGTAAACAAAGAATTTCAATTTTCAAATTCATGTTTTATTATTTTGTATAATTGTTTATAATTTCAAAGTTGGATATAATTTGTTGAGCTAACTAAAAGTCATTACACAACTATGTTTTTTGCAGCACAATGGTGGGAGGCATTTGGTAGCCATTGTCCTAAATTGCAGAGGTTTGCAATCCACATTTTGAGTCAAACTTGCAGTGCTTTTGGGTGTGAGCGTAATTGGTCTATCTTTGAGAGGATTCACACAAAGAAGAGAAATCGTTTGTTGCAAAAATGGATAAATGATCTAGTGTATGTCTGGTACAACCTCCGACTAAGACGCAACCAATCGCTGAACTAAAGACCTGATTCAGATCCCATTGTGTTGGAGGATATTGATCTAACATCAGATTGGGTAGTGGAGACGTGTCCACCAGAATTTGACTCTGATGAGGATATTGGTGTGGTGATGGACTTCGATACACAGTTAGAGGCTCAGCTCAATGCAGATCCACTAGTAGCAGGCCCAGGCCCAAGTCATCTAGTTGCAGCCGCAAGCACTTCCTCTAGTCAACCACGACGAAAGCGCATAGCTCGTCTATCTCAGGCTCAACGTGCTACAGTTCTAGTTGAGGATGTTGATGAGGAAGAGGATATTGCCTTGTCAGATGTCTAGTAGTAGTGACTATTCATGTTTTGTTGTAGAGGCCATTTAGAGCCTCCTTGGTTATGTTTTTTGTTTTGGTTTCTATATCATCATCATGTATGTACTTACTACTTACTACTATGTATCAGACAGTGCACTAGGTGCAATTTTGATGTAATGGATATATTCATGAGCCTACTTTGATCATATGTTGTCTTTTGTCTATATTGTAATGCTTTGTGTTTGGAAACATGAATGAAAATCTTTAAAATTATGTTTTTTATAAAAAAAATAATATTTAATGTATTTTTTACATAGAGAGTCATTGAAACTGAACCGGCCGAGTCAATACTGAGTCAGAGTCGGAGTCGACCCTCGGTCGGTTCCGAACCCAAGTCGGAGTTTTAAAACACTGATTGGAAGCCATCTTAGTATATCGGTTGTCACTAGCATAGATCTCAAAACGCATCCAAGGAAAGATCAAGTAACTCTGCTTTCTGTTCCCTTGGTCTAGGGTGGCTCCAAAGAAAAAATTGGTACTAGCCTCATGGAAAAGGCTGGCAATACCAAAATACTTAGGTAGCTAGGGGTCAAAAAATATATTCCTAATCTCAAATGCCCTTGTATCTAAAATGTTTGAAGGCTCATCCAAGGCACCGGTTTTGGCCACAAGCAACTAAGGAAAAATACCCCCCTCAAGAATCCATTGTGGACTAGATCAACAATCCTCGAGAAAACTGCAAAATGCCAAACCATTTGGGAAAATTATGTCTGATTTCCCTCTGATTGAAAATTTTCTAATTTGAAAAATAGGAAATGGAGATCAAGCACTCATTGGAATAGACCCCTAGATAGGATTTAAAGAAAATTATGAACATCCAACTCTTCCCAATAACAAGCTACATATACATGGCTTCTTCTTTACAGTAAGAAAATAGCTCACGGAAATTGCACAAGACATTAGAGGTGGCCATCTTTGAGATAAATCCGACTAAGGGAAGAAAATGCAGAAACACAAAACCCATAATTAAAATCCCTCCAAGGTTTTGGTGTGACTCTTTCCAATCAAGAAAACCAACTCATCTCGTGGTCAGTAAACCCATTAGGATACTATGAACCAAAGTGTGCTATATAGCACTCACCCAAGAGAATAGAGAAAACCCGCAGTTCTAGAGAGGGAAAAAATTATGGAAACTCAAATGTCCAACAAAAGAAAAAATCTTCATGTGGCTTCTTATAAACAATAAGGCACTTACCTAGAATAAACAACAAAAGAGAAGTTATGAATGCCTAGGCAGATGCTGCCTATGCAAGCAAGAGAATGAAACAAGCACTCATCTCAACTTAGTCTACAATTACTTTTCAAAAGTTTGGAAAGAAGCAGATAGAATTACAGGACTGAACAACGTCTAAAAATGCAATACCATTGATGAAGCTTTCAAATCCTAGCTCTCCAACCCAGTAACCTCCAACTATAAAGCACTCCCTCTTACTATTGCTTGAGGGGTATGGATAGCAAGGAACTAACTGTTGTTTGAAGACAAAGAAATTACCGCTCTAAAAACTGATATGCAAAGTATAAATCATATTACAAATCGGTCCTAACTGGTCCGGTTAGATATCACATTTGTGGGGGAGTCTGGTACCATCGATGGAGGTTTTACAGATTGTTTTGGAGGAAATTTGGGGTTGCTTTCCTTCTAAAACAACCCCCCTTGGCCAAAAAAACCAACCCGCCCCATCCTAAACCCTAAACCTAAACAAAAAACTAACTCTAACCCTATCCATGTTAGGAATCAATGTTAAATTCTTGAAGTAAAAGGATGAAAATGAAAGGTCATCCTTTCACTTAAATTTTTAACATTACCATGAATTGACTCAGGATGCATGAAATTGGTTCTGACCTCATTGGATTTCATATGGAGAAATCATGTTGAGAATTAGGTAGGGTTGGGTTTAATTCAAATTCTCTTCTTGATAATTACTTGTGAGCTTACTTCTTTTACTTATGTCTTCTCTTCTTAGCGTATTATGTCTTTCATCAAGTCATTTACCAAAACACATGATACACAAATTTAGGCTCTTCAAGCCAGGGCCAAAACCTCTCCCTCTTGGAGAGGAAAACCCACAAGGAATTCATCTTATTGACTTTTAGTTGACAAGTACCATGACCATGACTCAAACCCTTGACCTATGTATGCCACCAAGACCTTGCCACTGCTTCTTTGACTCCTTAAGTTGATCCTTCTTCTCTGCACCGTCCTGCACCTTTCTACACCAAGACTTGAGAGCTCGATCTCTTCTTGTATTCTTCCTTCTTCGGCTATATGTGATCCCTACTTGAGATATTAGCACCTTATTAGACCTCCTCTTATCCATTGTTTTGCACTTTGTCTCTTGAGAGAAACTTTGTCTTTGTACAACAACTCTTTAGGCCTCTAACAATCTTCTTGTTTTTGCTCTCCACAAGACTCCCTTTGATAACGTCTTTCTGCACTCTTATACTTAGCCCAGAATGGTACTGAACAACACTACTCTTGTATAGTTCTCCGTTGGCCAAAAAACCAACCCTCCCCATCCTAAACCCTAAACCTAAACAAAAAAAACTAACTCTAACCCTATCCATGTTAGGAATCAATGGTTAATTGGTAATGTTAAATCCCTGAAGTAAAAGGATGAAAATGAAAGGTCACCCTTTCACTTAAATTTTTAACATTACCATGAATTGACTCAAGATGTCTGAGATTGGTTCTGATCTCATTCGATTTCATATGGAGAAATCCTGTTGAGAATTAGGCAGGGTTGGGTTTAATTCAAATTCTCTTCTTGATAATTACTTGTGAGCTTACTTCTTTTACTTATGTCTTCTCTTCTTAGCTTATTATGTCTTTCATCAAGTCAATTACCAAAACACACGAGACACAAATTTAGGCTCTTCAAGCCAGGGCCAAAACCTCTCCCTCTTGGAGAGGAAAACCCACAAGGAATTCATCTTATAGATTTTCAGTTGACAAGTATCATGACCATGAATCAGACCCTTGACCTATGTATGCCTCCAAGACCTTGTCACTACTTCTTTGACTCCTTAAGTTGATCCTTCTTCTTTGCACCGTCCTGCACCTTTCTACACCAAGACTAGAGAGCTCGCTCTCTTCTTGTATTCTTCCTTCTTCGGCTATATATGATCCCTACTTGAGATATCAGCACCTTAGACCTCCTCTTATCCATTGTTTTGCACTTTGTCTCTTGAGAGAAACTCAGTCTTTGTACAGCAACTCTTTAGGCCTCCAACAGTCTTCTTGTTTTTGCTCTCCACAAGACTCCCTTTGATAACATCTTTCTACACCCTTATACCTAGCCCAGAATGATACTAAACAACACTACTCCTGTACAGTTCTCGAACTTTATGTGATTGTGTGGATACAGAATAACAGTGATCCTATTACGCACCTTCTTCAATAGGTATCTTCATTGTATAACCCTGTATCTCTTATTTGTAATCTGCATTGTAATTCTTTAGACCTGTTCTCAACCCTAAACACAGTCCCTTCTTCACTTTTCTATCTTCCTTTTAACACAGTCTAAACTCGCACTTATTCAAACATATATCACTGAAACTTACTCAGGCTTGTCCGAAGTTGTCGCCTCAAATGAACAGTAGACATGTTCTTATATATACAGGACAGACCTCCTTCTGGGCCGACGTGAAAGCCTACTTCTTAGTTGACTTGTGCAGGGGTATGAAAGTCAACTTGTTCACTGTACATAAGCCAAATTGAGGGGGCACTTCAACGTTGATCTTGAGCCACGTTCTGAGCCATGACTTCAAAGATTATGTGACAAGGTCTTTAGGCATATAGGTTTGACTTGACTCTCCATATACATGACTCTTAATTAGTACATTTATGACCTTATGACAAATCCCTAAAAGACATCAAGAAGAAGTCTTTGACCTAAAATAAACCTTTCTCATGAAACCCATGAAGCAAGCATACCAAAAATATATTTGTCTTTTTCATTACATAAATACATAATTACATAGTCAATATGAAGACCGGTCCTAGTTACACTTTCAAACAGAAACTAGAATTTTAGATCTCACTCAAAATCCAACAGACTTGACAATTTTCAGTATTTCAAGACTTGGGGGATTAAAATGTTTCCATTTGATTCTATCATGTGTGAAGGTATGGCATTGGTATTTGATCAAGAGCATAAAGCCCTTTATGTACCTTGATGTTGGTGGTATTGATTGTTGAACTCCTCTACCATGGCCTTAACATAATTGCTACGTTACCGGATCCCGCAGCGGGAGAGTCTAATACACCGGATCCGAGGATCTGATCTGAATCCAGATACAGATCCACTGGAATATGGCTCAAATACGACAACAAACGGATCTATATTTGCTCAGAAACGACTCCTTGCCAGAAATGGATCCTGATTGAATGTCCCTCCTTGTCGGAACCTGCATAAAATACAAAATTAGAAATCGCAAAAGTGAAAAGCAGGAAGTCGTCGTGAGAATTAGGTTTTCGTCTTTGACTCAGCAAGCTCGTTAAATCTTTAAAGTCGGTGGTCTTGTGTGCGTTTGTCATTTATTAAATTATTCAATGTGCGATTAAACTTTATCCGATATCGTTTGGCATCTGAGTTCTTCTTTGTATTTGTCGTGACTCGTGACTCGGTTGGCGGTTGCACATCCTCGCCCATCATTCATATTTGCTACAGGCATTCATCAACTGAAACCATTCGATGTCCGTTTGGCAGGCACCCTCGCATTCATCCATTGAAACGATTGTTCGGCACCCTCAGCGTTCGGCATTCATTTGGCGGCGACTACTCTTCGGACATCACCGACGGATGATGGACCATACCAAGGTACACGCTAAGTTGCTAACTCAAATCTAGGACTGTGTGCCCATAACTAAAGTGCATTCCTAGTTTGCAGGGGGCATAACTTATCACTGGTAGCTCAGATTGGAGCCCGAGTGGCAATTTGGCGGCGACTACTCTTCGGACATCACTGACGGACGATGGACCATACCAAGGTACACGCTAAGTTGCTAACTCGAATCTAGGACTGCGTGCCCATAACTAAAGTGCATTCCTAGTTTGCAGGGGGCATAACTTATCACTGGTAGCTCAGATTGGAGCCCGAGTGGCAATGCACAATAAGTATTAAGAAGCCAAAACATATTTGAAAACCTCATGCCAACATGTGGAATACAAAGCATTGACAAGAACATACATTAAAATGTAGAAATAATAAAGATATCTATTTTGTAGCAACAAAGGTAGGATATCCAAGGGCTTATCTTTAGTATGACTTATAAATGTTCATTTTTTAACTGTGTAGTTCCAACCGAAATCACTAATGTTTGTCTAGGTCTTAAGATGTTTGAAAACATTTTAGCACACTTGAGTTTTAGATAGGTACGTTAGCAGTTTGATTTAAGAATCATATATAGCCATAGATACCATTGACCAATACATCCGTCAATATCAATTGTATTGTCCTATATTGGTTTTCTGCATGTTTCTCATGTTTATGTTGTGTATTTAGAGACGTGAACTTTCAAAATCCATGAATAGATGTAGGTTTAGTTTTGTGTGGACTCTTAACAGACGTGAGCTTTCAAATCCATGAATTGTGGCTTAGTTGTGTGGGTTGATATTATGACAACAGAGATATGAATTCAAACATGAGAATTTGTAGGGCTTTACCAGAATAAGTCTAGAAGTGAAAACAAGAGAATTTGGGTAAATGACCCATAACTTAAAAAGGGTAGAAATATCAGCTCAAAACTTGGAACTGGGCTTAGGACTAGTAATTTGAAAGTGATTGGATAGAAAAATCCAAATATAAAACCATAATTGAAATTTGAGTATATATGTTATTGCAAAAATATTGAACTTTTAAAGTGTATTTTAATTTTTAAATTTTTAATTGTCTATTGATTAATAATATATTATCATTTGAATTTTATATGTAGTTCTCATAAAGCCTTAAAGTAACCTATAGACCATTAGTATTATGGAACCATCACAGCATGAGCAGAGTGAAGGGGAAATCATCAAAACAAACCCAAAATCCCCTCTATGGCAGTATGTGGAGATTATTGGAAAAAATTCTGGAGTTGGTTCATTTAAATGGAAGTGTAATGAATGCCAAGATATCAAAAATGGCTCATATACTAGAGTGAAGGCCCATCTCACTGGTCAAACTAACATAGGGGTGCAAGTATGCACTGGGCCAAAAGATGCAAATGGAAAACCTGGCAAAGGTTTGAATCCTGGAAAAATGAAATTCTATTCATCTTTACAAGAAGTTGCTGATAGGAAACTTGCTAAGGGAAAACACCCTGTGCAAAGTTCTATAACTAGGCCTCCATTTCCATCTAGCCCTGCTGCCACAACTAATAAAAGGCCCACTCTAGGCCCTCTTGAAGCAGCTTTCAATAATCAAGGTAGAGACACAGCCGATGAACATGTAGCTCGTTGCATCTATGCAAATGGGCTTGCATTCAATTTGGTGCGTTCCCCTTATTGGCAACAAATGATTAAGGTTATTAATGAAGCGCCAAAAGGGTACAAAAGCCCTGGATATGAAAAGGTTTGCACTACTTTGTTGGCATCGGAGAAACAATCCGTGGATAGACAACTACAAGCAATCCGGGATACATGGGCAGAAATAGGGGTGTCCATCATCTCTGATGGATGGAGAGACCAAAGAAATCGTCCATTAATTAATGTTGTTGTAGTATGCCCCCAAGGGGCAATGTTTTTGAAGGCTGTTGATTGCAGTGGAATAGAGAAATATGCATATTTCATATCCACAATTCTTATTGATGCAATAGAAACTGTGGGGGCGCATAATGTTGTTCAAGTCATTACGGACAATGCACAGGTTTGTAAAGCTACAGGCTTGATTGTGGAGGGTCAATATGATCACATCTTTTGGACTCCATGTGCAGTACATTCATTGAACCTTATGCTTGCCAAGATTGGTGAGATTGAATGGATTGATGAAATTTATGTAGCAGCAAAGGAAATCCAAATGTTCATAACCAACCATTCAATGTCCCAAGCCATATATCGAGGTTTTGCAAAGTTGGAGCTACTGAAGGTATTTTTTTTAAATAAATATTATTTGTATTTGAAATTATTAATTTTAATTACAAATTTAATTCATATATGATTTCTCATTTGAGATTTGACTTTTTGAGACTTGTAGGGTGCTGAAACTCGTTTTGCCTCCCACACTCTTGTGATAAAGAGGCTTGTAGAGGTGAGACAAGCGTTACAAGCAATGGTCATTGACCCTCTTTGGGAATCATGGAGGACTTCCACCTCTGATAGAGGGCAAAAAATCAAGGCCATCATTCTTGATGATGCATGGTGGGACAAGGTCCAATACCTTTTGCGGTTTACTGAACCAATCTTGACATTGATCAGGGCATTTGACACAGATACACTTTGTTTGGGGGAGGTTTATGAAAACATTGATAGTATGTTGGAGAGGATAAGGGAAATTATCAGGGCAAGTGAAAATGACCCTTATGAAACATTCTATTATTTAGTGAAGGACATAGTTACAGAAAGGTGGAACAAAATGACCACACCATTACACCTTTTGGCCTATGCATTGCACCCTAAATATTACCATTCCAAAATTTTGTCTTTACCTGGTAGAAAAGCACCAAACAAGGATTCTGAAGTGGTACAAGGATACAAGACAGCTTTAAGGAAAATATATAAAGATATGGGAGTTGCAATGGAAGTACGCCAAGAATTTGGAGGTTTTGTACAATCTACTGGTAGCTTTTCAGATCCAGTAGCTATGGATGATCGAGGACATCTTGATCCTATTACTTGGTGGGGCTTCCATGGTGGGGATAGCATTCATCTCTCCTCTCTAGCCATCAGGTTGTTATCACAGGTTGCTAGTTCATCATCAGCTAAGAGGAATTGGAGTACATATGGCTTCATCCATTCAGTGAAGCGAAACAGGCTGGGAGCGACAAAGGCTGAGGATCTTGTGTATGTTCATTCCAACCTTTGTCTTCTATCACATGTTGAACCAGAGTATAAAAAAGGTCCGAGCAAGATGTGGGATGTGGAGCCTGAGATCTCTGACTTGAACCTCACACTGAATGCCATGACTCACCTCAACCTACTTGAGGATATTGTTCCACTACCAGTCCAACCTACTGATGCAACTTGATACATTCCAGGACCCCCATCATCTATTCATGATGTAGAGTTACAATATGTAGAAGATAACGCTGATCCATCTGAGGATATGTAAATGTATTTACTATTATCATTTATGATATTATCCTTTTTGTTACTTTGTAATATGTATGAGGGAGGATGCATCATTTTAGTGTTTCAGTCTTCATATTTATAATTGTAAAGTTTTGTAGATGTGCAGCAGCAAAACGGTCAACGTCTTTATCTGATGCAGCTGCAGGCATTAATAACCTGTCTCCACCAATTTTCAGTCCGATCTCAAGCGTTGACCAAAGTCAACGCTGGTCAAAGTTACTGCGGTAAACCCCAGCAGCAGCAAATCCGCATTTCAGCTTGACCGCATGCTTTTTCCTCTTTCGTCCTTCTGCATACCAGGATTTAAATTTTGTCCTTCTTGGTAGCTCGATTCCTAGATGAGAGAGGAAGATGAGTTGTGATGATCATGAAAATCTCTCCAACTTTCCCGTATATATATCCATCATGAGGGTGTGTGACACATCCGTTGGCATCCGAGCCTACATTACAAAACTGGCCGATTCTTAAATATATAATTTATTATAAATAATAAATTCAAAATAAATGTTCTGCTCATCGGATTAAGATATATTTTATATGGATTTTACACCTCTCCGAAAGAGGAATCCAACAAAAATATTAGCATCTGAATCTGAGCATCTGAATATGAGTTTAACTAGCTGGGTCCCAAATTTAACAATAATATATCTAATGGTTTCAGTTCTAAAAGTGTTTGATGCTTTCAGGGAGAATTTGATTTTTAAAAATAAAATAAAAAATATTTGATTTTTAAAAATAAAAATAAAAATAAATATTGTTATATTTTAATTTGTTTGTACTTGATGTATCCTTGTCGTATCCATATCTTGGATTTTAAAAAAACTAGCGAATCCAGATCCGGATCCGTCTCCGTATCTGAATCCTGGTAACTTAGCATACTTGTACCTTACACTTAATAAACAATCATTGCATCTTCTTCTCAACAGGCATAGGAAAAAAAACAAACAGTTTTTTTGAGTTGATAGCTCTTAAGCTAACACTGTGCTTGGCTTGCAAAAAGGGCATCACCCACCTTCACATTTATGGAAATTCCATGCTAGTCATACAATGGATGAAAGGAACTTTCGACATCCAAAATTTCACTTTACTACCACTATTCCAAGAGATTAAAAGTAGCTTATCATGTTTCGCTTACATCTCTTTCAATCATGTCTACAAAAACAGGAATGCTGAAGCTGACAGGTTAATGAAAGTTGGAATCTGGATTGCCACTGGACATAGGAGTCTGGATAATATCAGAAAAAACAAGCTCTCATCACAGAATATTTTCATGGATCCTTGTTATAAAATGCTGTAACGTAATTAATTTTACCTGCATATATATATATGTATATTGAAAACTTTAAATTTTGACTGTCCAAAGAGGAGTACATGGTAATGTCTTCTTAAGTTTTTTGTTATTTTCTGAACATGGGTAAATATAGGAACAGAAATATCAGATTCCTTTTTGTAAATAGTTTCACGTAGCTTTTTGGTTTCTGACAAGTCCTAGAGGACAGCCACACCTTTTTTGGGCATCTCGCCAGCTGGAAGGCCCCATCATATATACTGTTGTAATTTTGTTACAATCAGGAATAAAACTACTAGCTTTTTACCTTGCCAAAGAAAAATGTATGATACCTTGGGCCTTTGGGTAATCTGAAACCCTATACCCTCAGGTCAAAACCTAAAATGTTTCTTATCCCTGAAACCCTAGACACCTGTTTGTCAGATTCTCCTGAAAACTTATATATTTCCAACTTCTTGTTATGAACATAACATATCTTTGTAAACATTTAAATATATAGTATTTTTTTAGGAAAGATGATAGTTAAAGTTCATTATTAATTTATTCCTCAAAAATAATAATATTTTAGTTTTAAGGTCATGGCCTAGTCAAACACCAAATTGATATATAAGACCCCATTGTTTGCAGAAGAAGGGCCCAAGAAAATGTATCATACCTTGGGCCCTTGGGTAACATGAAACACTATACCATAGGGCCAAACTCTAAAACTATTTTTTCCCCAAAACCTTACAGCCGATGTTTCTTAGCTTGACCGTGACCCCCCTTTCCATTTTGTTTGTCGTTTACTGCTTCTGGCAACGCAGTATCTTCATATTGCCACATCAAATGCTTTCCTATGCATAACAAGAACCAAATATAGTTTGATACATTTCCTCAAACATGAGGTTGTGAATTGATGTACATGTACATGCAAAAAACTCTTCCACACAGGATGCACTAGTTGATGGGTAGTTGTATGGTGAAAACCAAATCCAATAGGGAAAATTCAGTTCACTAGTTGAAATTGTCCTGAACGTTGATTTTAATATATAATAATCTGCCCTAGACATCTCTGGAATAAATCCTGTGCAAAGCATTTCTTCCAGACATAGATCGATGAAGTATTCAAAGTGTTATCAAAACTTGACTGGAACCAGTTAAATTGGACGGTCCAGCTATTTTTAGGCCCTAACCAGTCTGAATGGTAGCACAGAACCTGAAAAGGTTGGTTGATTACCAAACCCGTCAGCTTCTGTACAGAACCGGCCTTTTTCACCAAGCCGGCTGGGTTCCCTACAATGTGAACCTCAAAATGCAAATTAAAAAATAATAATAACAATAATAATAATTTATAAATGGGGCAACCTAATATTGAATCATAGGTCCTACTAATGCTATGTAATTAATGGTAATGTTAACATTACCACTAACTGTTTCATAATGTTTGAGAGTCGTTACAACCTCATTGGATTTCAATTTTCAACTATAGAGAGTAGAATTTTAGATCCCACTTAAAAACCAGCAGACTTAACAATTCAGGATTTCAGGATTGGGTGAATTGCGACATTTACATTGGATCATGTCATGTATGAGGGTTTGGAACTAGCATCTAATCAAGAGAACCAAGCCCAATATGTACCTTGATGTCGGTGGCCTTGATTGTTGAACTGCTTTGTCATGACCCCAGTAAAAATGTACCCATCACTCAAACAAAAACTCGATGTGACATGTTGAGCTTTTTCTATCTTTATTTATTGCTTAGAGGTCGATATTGATGATGAATGTCCCAATATAGGCAGTAATTTTGATGATATGTAAGTATTTGTCGTAGCATGATTTCTTGGACTCCAAAGGCCATCTAGAGCCTCTTTGTTGATGAATTTTTGGTTCAGAGATAGATTGCACGCAATGCTATTTTGGTTATATGCACCCTTATTTTCTATATATATGAGAAACTTTGCATATTCGTGTACAATCGTTTAAATTCGTATGGATGCACACAAATTTTATTTTTTCCAAAATTTGTATATTTATTATTTATGTATTTATTGGTCGATCGTTTTTTTTCCAGTTTTTTGCAGTTCCAATCCAGCTCCCAATTTTGGGTTCGACCAGTTCAATCACTGTTCCAGTTCTGATAACATAGGATCCACGACATATCTAATAAATATACAACTCTAATATGTATCTGGGTGTATCGAAGGAGGATTTGGTAAAATAGGTTGCAATAAATCCATTCTTAACATTATAGACATCCCTAACATAATAGAGGAGGGGGAACTTGTTGATTAATAAAATTCACGAGCAGATTAAATCTAACAATGACTCTTATATTGGTTAGTAAGACCAAGTGAACAGGTTTGGAAGAAGCATATTCTATTGTAGATAATACTTAGTAATAGTAATTTGGTGGAGGCTAAAGTTATCCCCTTAGCTTATTTTATGGTAGAACAAACAACATAAGGATGGAGGACTTAAACCCTCAGATGGAACAATCGAATGTTATTCTTAAAGCAAATTATGCAGGGAAGCAACACTCAGAGATGAGAATTTCAATCCTTGTATAATTACCGTTTCCAAAGCAGTTTAAGAAAGAGGATATGTGACATAAGATGCTAAAGAAATTCTTACTAACAGATTTAAACAACTAATCCAGAAAAGGATAAAACCAACAATTTAAATGGTGCCAGGGACAAAAAAGATATATACACAGGAAGTAAAACATTCTCACAGCCCAAATAAGTTGCAACAAACAGAATTTGTATACTAGTTAAGTAATCCAAAATAATTGGAATATAAAGACATCCATTGGAGGATAAGAATATAAATTGAATAACGCATAAGAGAATTGATGTGAGATGATCCATGTTACAAATGAGGGCCCGCTTAAATACCTAGGCAGGTGCCCCTTCATGAACGGTCTTGTCCCCTTAGACATGCCTCTTCAGTGCTAATTATTATTTATTTATTTATATTTATATTATTTTTTATATAAATTATATTCATAACATAAGAACTGTGCCTTCAGCCTTAGTTACAACCAGAAAAATCACTATAGGTTGACAATAACTAACCTTTATCACGAAGTCATTGACAGAAATCCTCTTCCCACTAGATGCTTCCTGTAATGCATTTAACCGGTTCCTCAACCTGGAATAATCATTAGAATACAAGTAAAAGTTTCAGTAACTCTTTCAAGGGATACGATCTTTAATCATACAGACCACACAGTGGTACATCTGATGTCCAGGCCTTTTAGAGATAAATGAAGCAAAAATAGATCGATTTTCCTTACTCCGTAAGCTTGTCAACGCATGTATCAACAGTCAAATAGTAGTGAGGAATTGTCTGTTTAGAAAGGAGAAGCCGTGAAGCAGTGACCTGGGCAGGAAAATGAATGATATCCAGTCAGGCATGATTTTACAGAATCTATAAAGGACACCTCAAAAATCTGGCTTATAGTAAAAGTTCAAATTTATTATCAACTCTATGGCAGAGAAAACAACTTAAAAAATAAACAAAACTGATTAAGCTTTTGTTCTTACCTTCCTTATCTGTGAAAGTGGTATGTCCGTGTAGTCAAGCTCCTTGGTGGGAGGTGCAGATGGTGGAGTAGCTTTTGAAACAGAAGCTGCATCATTAAGTCAAAAGATAATTTTAATCCAGCATGTTTTAAACAGACCGAAATGCTTATTGATATTTGTGAACCAACACGTGAGAACTAAGGTATTATGGGCTACAGAAACTATTCTGCATTATAATTATTCAGCATTATAATTATTTTCATTTTACTATAAGTGTCCCGTTTCCAGGTCTTAGCCTAGATCAGTGTTATACTGTATACATACATTCTCCATCTTGCTTTATAAAGGAGCCACTTCATGATTTATCCCTCTCACATTGTATGGCACTGTTGTACTCAATGAGCCAGGAGTCCCATTGCTCAGTGTTATACATTCTCCATCTTGCTTTATATAGGAGCCACTTGTCCCTCCCACATTGTATGGCACTATTATACTCAGGGAGTCAGGAGTCCCATTGACCTACTTTTTAGTCATTTGTTGGACATTAATAAACTTAGCTTATCTTATACAAATTACGTGACTCAGAGAAAAAACAAAGATGGGTTACTTCATAATTTCTGTCAACTAATTTATAATTATGAAGATTCGATTGGTTATCCATAACAACTGTCTCCTATAAACTTTTAAAATTTTATGCTATAGGATGCTGTATGACTTGTACAACTGGGAGCAATGTACTTAAGCTAATAACAATGTAGATGCCCTTTATGATTTATAATTTTATCTATACAATCTGTTTGATAGGTCAGAAAAGTTCCAAGCAATAAAATGTGAATGGTTGCTACAAAAGAATTAAAATGCACGAAAAATGTTGTGAAATGTTAAAACCCATTCAGGGGACAATTTCAATATCCAAGCAATATACAAAAAAACCTCACAAGTCCATTGGTCCTGTTACAGCAAAATCTAGCACCTTAGTGCAAAGTGTCACAAAGTACTCTAGGTTAAGGGCAACAACGAGATCAGCTACCTGTCACCTAAGTAACTGCTCCCCTGCTGTTATGTGGATGGATCCTATCCCCACAGAGGAGGCTTCTCCGATGTATCTCGGAGAGTAAATATCCCAAGAACTCCCAGGCTAAACACTCTCCAAGAGTTCCACTAAATAAAACACCCAAAGATAATGTTCAAGAAAGAAAAGCTCTGAGTGAGATAAGGTAATGAGTTCAAAGGACCTATGGCTAAATCTGGAGGGCTTGGATAGTCTTAGAGAGGCTCAAATAGATCCTAAACAGATGCTACATTTAAATTATCAAATTGTTGTTATAAATTACAGTTTTTAAACAATAAAATTATAGCATGCAAAATTTATGACAGCAATTATAAAATAGCCTATATATGATAATAAACAATAAATAAGCAAAGATTATTGAATGAATAAAATAAGGAAATAAGTTGCAGCAATTTTTCAATAGCTGAAAATGCATAAAACTGATACAAAACCCTAGACGTCAGCCCTAAAAATAGCTAGAAATGCATAAAAAATGATATTTAGGTTTTTCAATTTATAAGATGCAACGCCCAACACTAGGACTATGAGATCAAAGGTATTTTCGGCTACTAAATGCAGATTTTTCATAGCCTAATCATAACTCGCCCTAGAAAACACTAATAAATGAGATTTAAGGGTATTTATTTTAAAGGAATGACACTCTAAATAGACTAGTGCCTTTCTCGTTCCTTGGGATAATGGAGTTAAAGGGCTAGGTCTATGGCAAAAGACCTAATTGGAGTGATTTAAGAGAGATAAAATATTTCCATCAAACCCTACCAACTTTTAGTCAATTGGAGATTTAAGAGCCAAGAAGCTATCCTAAGGTTCCTTGATGGAAAGATTTTGCAAAAGGAGATGTTAGAGCCATAAAAGGTTCAATAATTAAAATGAGAAATTTAATGAAACCCTAATTCTACAACAATTGCAGTATGGAAGAAGATACTTAGAATAAAGTTGCAAAAAATCACCATAGAATCACTTCATCAATCTAAGAAAAAATCCCCCCAATCACAATATCCTCCCCAAGACAATTTCACTACTCAATGCTCTATTGCATCCAACAACAAAAAAGGAACTAGTACGTACTACGGTACTACGCACTCTCTCAAATGAGTAAAATGAGTGTCTGAGACAACGTCCTCTCCAAATCAACTTCCCTTTATTTATATGAGGGAAAACAAGTCAATTTTGGAGAAAATGACTAAAAGCCCCAAAAACAATAAATTGTGTGATTACAAGTAGGTCACAAACGGACCTATAAGATAGATATATAAATGATCAAACTTAACAAAAGGCCAAAGGCCTCCTTTTATCCCACACATGTGAGAAAAAGGCCATCCAAGAGTGATGCCATCCTCTAAAAGTGAATATCTCCATCAAAATGTGCCATGGATGGGCCAAAAGAGTGCTTCTCACTCAAAAAGGCTATCTTCTCATCAACAAGTGTCCAATCATCCAGCAAACCCCTCCTCATCAATACATCATCAACAACCAGGCCATGTCATCACTCCAACCCACATGACCAGGGCTTCATGTTGAATTTTTGTAGCTATGGTTGCTCGTTATAATGTACAATTTCAACTTTTAAAGATAAAATATAAATTATATTTGTGATGAAAGAAAAATTATATTTAGCATGCTCTTCATGCTCATGATAAAGGAGAATTTATTTATTGATTTGTCCAAAGAATATTTTTATAAGGCATGTTCTTCATGGCATTTTTCAAAAGCAGGAAATTGAATTTTTAAATTTGGATTTTAAACACCACAAGATGTCAAGTTGCCCTACCTTATAATCAAATCGGATCTGCCCCAAGAGGAACCTATTTGGACCCATCCAGTGCATATAAATAGACCATTTGATCTTCGTTCCAACATAAATTCAGATCGCTATCATATAACATATTCTGTCTAGCCATACGAAGAAGTCTAAGGAGCAAATTGAAGGGATTAAGGAGCAAATCGAAGTATCTAAGAAGTAGAGAAGTAGACCTATTCTCTGTGGAAAGGGCCAAGATATCTAAGATTATTCTCTATGGAAACGGTCGAGTCTTCTGTAGCAAATACTCTGTGGAAAAGGGCCGAAGTCAGTGGTATATTCTCTGTGGAAAGCAGTTGAGATTCTCTGTGACATAGTCCGAGTTTTTGTGGAGTGAAGCTTGTCATCAAATCTAAGTTGATTGTGGAATGAAGCTATGATCTAACCCGAGTTCCTGCAGAGTGAATCATGTCATCAAGTCTGAGATTTGTGTAATCAAGTCTGTGATCAAGTCCTAAGCACTATGGAAAGTCAGACCAAATTTTGAAGCCTATTACAGACCTTGATCGAGCCGCTCAAGGAGGATTTTGTGGACAAGTAAAGGAGGTTTGACTTGGAATCTATGTGGTTGTCTTGTGGAAGCATCTTGCTGGTTAGTGTAACCATAAGCATTGACTTTGATGTATCTCTAGTTGAACTTAATAATTCTCTAAGAAGAAGGTTGTTGGGTTTTCCTAGGATAAAATCTTGTCTCTCTTGTGCATTTTGATCTCTACTGCGTCATTGTCTCTATGGTTGAATTTCTGAATGTGTAATTGCTTAATGATACATTGAAAGTGCTAAATAAACATCTTCATCACTGGAAGTAATTATCAAGTTTTAGAAATAAGTGTCTGTATAATTTGCACTATAAAAATCAACAGTCACAAGACTAGCGTATGACATCATTATCTAGAAAAGTGCACCATCTTCCTAGAAGGACCTCAAGCCATCATCATAATCAAATTCACTTAGAAAGGGTATGACATCATCGTCTATAAAAATGTACCATCCTTCCTAGAAGGACCTCTGGTCATCATGATCATCATCGAATTGGCTCAGAATTAGAGCAATGTCATCAAGAAGGCACAATGCCATCGTGGCAGCATTCTGCAATCATTGGGGTACAAATGTCGTCTAGCCAGTATAATGGCTCCAATGTGGAGCGTTCCATGCACAGGAGGAAGAAAAGAAGGTCATCATTAGTGCCGGATACATCACAAGGTCAATGCTCCTCATAAAGTGGTCAACTTCTTGGTTGTGGTCACCAAAATGGTCATCAAAGGGGGTTGGACATCCTCTCTAAAGCATTTGAGAACTCTCGAACAATCGCTCAAGGGATGGCAATTGTTCCTGAGAGTGAGCATCTAAAACACAATCTCAAAATCAAGTGAGTTCATCATTATAGGTAAAATAACAATTAAGAGTATCACAGGAAGCCATATCTAATGCAAAAGGCATCAAATTGCTTCACACAAGCATCATTTTTTAATGTATTCCTAGCTTATGATTTTTAAAGAAGTTACCATGCCTAGATATGGAATGGTTATGAAAAGGTCCTATTATGTGCTTCCAAACCTAAGGGGAGGAACAATTCCTAGGCAGGCCCATTAATCATCAAGTGCAAGTGGATAGTAGTATGGTAAGGGCTTTTTTTCAGAGGAAAAAAACTTGCTGGTTTATATAATGTACCAGTGCAAATAACCAACATCAAAGTAATCCTCCACTATCTGGCGTGCGCTCACATCAGCGATCAGGTGTATAAAGGATGATCTAACCTGGCAGATTGGCAATGGACACAAGATTCATATTGGCCATGATTCATGGGTTGGTTGTGGGAATGCACATCTACTCCCGCAGGCACTTATAGCGTCCCTCAACCAAGCCGGTTACAAGACACTAAATCAGATTGCTCATGCAGAGAGTACAACACTCTTCTCCCAAGGGTGGTTGGATCATTGGGCTTTACGGCTACATCCACTGGACAGCATATTTGGATGCTCTGCGTGAAACTCGTGTCCGATTGAAGGCATGTGATGATGAAATTATATGGACATATCTAAAATGGGATGGTATACACCAAAAAAGAAGTGTAATTACACTACCGGGACAATAGACCCGGTCCACTCATCCCTTGGTGGCGCTACCTCTGGAAACTCAAAGGACCAGCCAAAGCACGACTGCTCATGTGGTGTATACTCAGCGACAAAATCCCTACTGGAGCCAATTTACAAAAAAGAACCTTCTCTGGACCGCACAGATGTGCACTTTGTAAAGAAGCGGCAGAAGACACACAGCATCTATTCCTAAACAGTATTGTCACCCTTGAACTTTGGACGATTATACTTTCCTCTCTTCATATTGACCAACGCTAGACTAGCCACTCCATTACAGATGCTTGGGATCACTGGTGGCATGTTGTTACTCCCCACAAACTTCGGAATTTGCCCATTCTTATTTGCTGGAACATTTGGATGGCTCACAATCGGTCCATCTTTCATGACATCCCACATCACTGGCCCTCATCTGTTGCCCATATCCTTTCCATCTATCATTTTATCATATTGACCAGCGCTGGACTGGCCACTCCATTACAGATGCTTGGGATCACTGGTGGCAAGTTGTTACTCCCCACAAACTTCGAAATTTTCCCATTCTTATTTGCTGGAACATTTGGATGGCTCGCAATCGGTCCATCTTCCATGACATCCCACATCATTGGCCCTCATCTGCTGCCCATATCCTTTTCATCTATCATTTTATCCCTGATGACCCACCTCCTCCTTGTCCCCGTATCATCACCCCCGAGATCATTGATCACTCATATCCTTGGGCATATTTTGACGGATCTGCACAATCTCATGGTTGTGGTGGTGGGTTTATTCTTCATCTCTCAGATCATCATTACTATAAAGTCAAAATTGGACTTGGTCGCGGCACCAACAATTTTGCAGAACTATCATGCCTCCTGTGCCTACTTCAGTTTGCTATCACCAAAGATATACATGCTCTCCAAATTTTTGGGGATTCCAAGATTGTCAATGACTGGTTTTCTGATCTATCGACATGTCACACACACACACACACTACAGAATATATTGGTTGAAACTCTATTGCTCAAAACACAATTTGATCATATTTCATGTTGGCACATTTTCAGGGAGAGGAACACTATTTCTGACCTCCTTTCCAAGGAGGTGACGCACCTATTGACTGCACATATGGAGGTACAGGAACAGAACGAGCATGCATACTACCAGTTCTTCCACAGAACTTTTGATCCTGCACTCGGGGGGTGGGGGATGGCCCCCGATAGATTATGCAGCTGAACAAAAAACACGCTTTTGATTACAGTTTTTTTCTTGTATATATATCGATCAGACTTATAGTGGATGTATGTATACATGAACACATAGCGGATGTATTTATATTTTCTGAATATTCTCAGCACTATCTATTTGGCAGCTACAAGCTGATCTGCATATGCTCACGCATATACAACATGTAACTTTTATTTACATTAATAAAAGCTACGATTTTTCCTGTGGAAAAAAACCAAGATCAGAGTATCTACATAGTGTATAACTGAAAGAGCATAAATACACAGCATAAATGCTAGTAACGCCATAGACCAGAACCAAAAATTAGTCCAACAACAGCAGCCTCATACCAATTAGCAAGGGCCAAATCCCAAAGATAAACAGTGACCCACAGTTTGCCATAGACCCAAAACCATTCAATGATGTCAGAAAAAAAGTATGAAGATAGTAACAAAAGCCACGGTTAAAAGCACAAGTACAAAAGGAAAGGAAAACAACAAAAATATAGAGTAAAGATACAGCACATAATTATGGCAATAGTATAGTGCCCTGTGCACAAATAGCATCCACCTCATATAAGGTGTAGTACACGTATCCAAAAGAAGTCGTGAGTCCCAGCTTGGATAAACAGTCTGCAATGATGTTCTGCTCCTGGAATATATGTTGGGATGTGATGTTGTTGAAAGAGTCCCGTAACTTGTAAATTTGATCCATCCAGTGTGCCAGGAGAGGAGGTGAGAAATGATTTGTGTTGTCCATGCATTTTATGATGACCTTCGACTCCCCAAATATCGCAATATTGTCAATGTATAACTGCCGCGAAAACCAAAGAAGCCCACAGAGGGCCACTGCTTCTACACGATATTTTGTGCCCATGCCACAATTCCAATGAATCTTATATTGGCATCTCTGATCCAGTTTGAGCCACACCCCGCAACCGCACTGTCCCTGTTGAGCCGCACCATCAAAATAGCCTGCGGGATAAGTAATTGAGTAGGGCATCAATCAACGGGAAAGATCCCGAGGAGGAGTGCCTATGACATGGTTCCCGTCCCAGCTCACCAATGTATTATGAATGATCTGTGAGGTGTTGGCAGGAATACCTTCAAATATAAGTTGGTTCCGCACTAGCCAGATGTAACAAGTGAGAAATAGAGGGATAGTAATCAAGTTACCCCCTCGAGCCTTCCACCAAAGTATGCATTCCTCCAGGTGGGAGAATTGTCTATTTGCAACCTATAGTGTGAAAATTCCCATCCCATACACCAACAACAAAAGGACATTGAAAAACAAATGCAAATTATTTTCCACTACCAAGCAGCAAAAGGGGCACTTGGTCGGGGCCCACAAGTCCGCACTTGCATAAGTTCTCCCAAGTAAGATTTTTGTTTTTCCAAATCAGCCAATTGTGAATGATCTTGTATGGAATGCGTACCTGCCAAATCTGGAAAAACCAACATGTCATTTGAGGGCCCCTGATGATTGGGAATATAAATCGTAGGTGTCCTTTGTCAACACAGAGTTATCCAACAAGGTACCCGGCCATGTAATGTAATCCACTCCCTCGATTCTATGGAGGCATGCACATCTAAGATTATATCTGAACGCCTCCCATTCGAAAGCAAGTGCACCCACCATTCCCAAGTCCATTGCATCCTTCTAGAAAGGAGAACCACCATACTAGTATTTTACTACCTGTGCTTAGAAAAAATCCTCGCGAGAGTGCAGCCTGTGAATGAGATCATCGCTGGTATCAAGTGCCCCCGTCACCCCGCTAATGTTATCAGTGCCCAATATCATTTTTGTCCATTGCCAAAGGACCAGCAGGGTCGTCGACAGAATATTTGCCAAACATGTCTAAACCCGCGCCAGATGTATGATCCCCGAGTCAGCCCCAAGGCGCCCATCCGATACCATTCCTCAAACTTCTTTCCCTTCAAATATTTGTGAAGGATGATGTCCTTCCATATCCCCAGTTTGAACAAGCCGCGCCAAAGAGATTTAATCTGTAAAGCCTGCCCAAATACATGGAAGTCCAAGCGCCCCCATCCTCCCAAATCTTTAGGAGTAGTAATGTTGTCCCAATTGGAAAGATTTACTTCATAGAGGATGCCATAGTATTTATACCAGCTATGAAATTCCATCATCCTTGAGCATTATAATGGGAAGAGGAATCAATCATTCGATCTGAGTTGCCCCTTTCCTCAACCTATTTTTTCTACCCCTCTTGTACACAATTTTCATCATTAATTTTATTTTCCTTGCATCACTTGGGTTACAAGTGTTTTTTGTATGCATCATTGAACCCTTGAAGCAATTTATTGCTCACTGGGGTTGGTATATTCATAGTTCATTTCATTTTGATTGTTCATGCACTAGCCAAAAACTAGGTGAGGGTTAATGAGGAGGGTATAGCTCAAACTAGGTTTTTTTCTACGCACTTTATTATATCCCAACCAAGTATTACAAGGCTGTTTTGGACTGCAAAATTACAGGAAGTCCTAATAAATTCGGACCTGCATTAGATGCCTCAAAATTAATTGTTAAGGTTGTAATTCAAGTCAGTTTTGTATGAAAGTTTTGTAATATTTTATGTTTATTTAGAATTTGGTTTGGAAGCTCCTTTAGTACAGTAGTCAATTAGGAATGTTATACACATTGTATACTTGTCTCAAGTTTACTTAGGGTCTTAAGGCATTGTGCAAGTGACTGTTATACAGTTGTAAGTCGAAGTTGAAGGTTGTATGCTCATATGTCTGTCATATTAATTGCTTAAAGTCTGTCACAATCAGTCTTTTATTGTAAAGCTCTTTTGTGATTTTTCTTTGGTCAATTGTTAGACCAACAAGAATTCTAGTGAAGGTAGTAAAGTGCCCTGTAGGTCTTTCATAGTTAACAGTCAGTCCAGTCCTAGGTTGATGGTAAAATTGGTGGACAAGTCAAGAGAAAACATAAGGGCAATACACAAGGCACAAGCTCACTTCAGGTACGTATAATTGTCATTCAATTTATAAGCCTTGCATGTTCACTATTTTGTACTATCAAGTGTATTGCAGATACAGGTAAGTGTCATTGAAGGGTATTTTGTTTTATCTTTGGGAATGGGTATCGTCTTGGAAATCTTTATGTGCAGGTGGAAGAAGGCCCGTGGGTATATGTCTTTAACTGTCAAGCACTTGAAGTGACAATCAACAAGCATTCATCACCACCTCTTGAAGGCATCCTTACAGCAAGTCAGATTGCACATCCTATGAAGATAGAGCAGCCATCATAGTCACATCATCAACAGTTGTCCTGTGTATTGAGAAGCATTGTCAAAGGCCAAGAGCCAAATCATTATAGCCGGGCCATTATCCCTAGTACGGGACCCCATATTTTGTTAAGAGTCAAGTTGCCTAAGAGTTGTAAAAGGCATTATTGGGGAGAGTCAGTTCTACTGTCAGTGTTTGTCGGAATAAGGGTATGGTCTTAGTGTTGTTTGTCATTTATTAAAAATCATTATAATGTGGATCATTGTCCCTAGTACTGGAGTCCACATCCTTTAATTCATTTTGATAGGGTGGTAGGGTGGTGCTAGGCAGGTGAATGAAGTCGCTTTCAGGTTGAGGACTGTAAACACTTCAGGGTGGTAGGGTGGTGCTAGGGCGAGTTGTGGCTTGCTAGGGTGTTGGGGCATCCTTTTAGCTAACTGCTGATAAAGCCAAGGTGTTAGGGCATCCTTCAAGTGGGAGCTGGAGAAGAATGCTTTTCTATATTTCTAGGAAGTTGTAGCTTTCTTTTCGGTTGGGGCTGGAGAATAAAGAACTTATTAGAAAAACGTTCGGTGGTTTTTGACCCAGAGGGGGTTTTCCACCTAAAAATCTTGTGCCTACTGTCTCTATCTTTTGAATTGATGTTTACTGCTTTTACTGAATAATTATAATAAATGAAGATTAACTAATGCTCTGAAAATGATTAATAAAGTGCTAATTTCTAGGAAATACTAATTCACCCCTCTCTCAGTAATTCCAACAATTAGTATCAAAGCTTGGTTCCTTCGGTAGCAGTTTAACAACTACAAGGAGATCATGGAGTACTCCAAGAATAGAGTTCCTCTATTTAATGGAGATAACTATGCACTTTGGAGCGGAAGGATGCAAGTTCATTTACTTGCGTAAGGATATGAAGTTTGGGAATAGTCGAACAGAGCTATAAAGCAACAACTGATGAACAAGGTAAGAAAATTTTGAAAATGATGCCAAAGCAAAGGATCTTATTATAAGTGGACTTACTCAAACTGTCTATGTTAAAGTATTGGGTTGTAAAACAGCTAAGGAATTATGGAACGAGCTTCAAAACATATATGCAGGAGACTCGAAGGTCAAGAAAGCAAAACTTCTAATTTACAGAGCTCAATTTGAAAAACCAAGGATGAAAGAAGATGAGAACATTGCAGTTTACTTTCAATGTGTAGATGAAATAACAAATGCATTGGAAGGATTAGGTTTGATGTGTCATTGTACAAAGAGAGTTAATTTTCAAGAGTAAGTAGCAAAGATGCTGAAACATCCCCATATCAAAAGGTATTAAGCAGACACCCAAGCATCGACAGTGGCTTAACACATCTGCATGGAACTCCTAGTGAGAGTGAATGCAGAGAAAACCTATTTCTAGTCACTGGTACAGTCTATCTTATGGAGTTTAAACTTTGGCTATCTTAAGATGGGTGCCATAAAGAGCACTGCAGATAGGGTGTTGAATGTCAGTAAATATCAGCTCAACGATAAAGAAAACCAGGATTAGGCTTGCTGAACTTGGTGATATTATGCATGGTTGGAAGAACTACCAATGATAGGAAATGATTGTAAATTTGTTGTATATTACAACTCCTATATTCTGCTTTTTGCTAATAACAATGTAAAAAAGAAAAGCTCGAATGAATATGCTGATAAGAGTTATTAGACTGAATAGAAAGTTTTAAAAACAGAGAAACGATATCAATTTAACTGAATGTTGTGATAGCTATTGTCAAGTGTCTGGCCTTAGCAGGGAGCAACATATTAAAAAACTTACATAGAAATAAAAATAACAACAATAACAAAAATTAAAATATGAATACTCACCTAAATAATCCTCTATATCAGCCTTTACAATGCGTCCATTGGGGCCAGTACCTTTTATGCTTGAAATAGGAACCTGGAAAACAGCATCAAACAGTGTGGGTCCACCACAAAGCAAACAAAATACTTCAGAGGGCCATAAAATGATAAAGCTAATATTGAAATTCCAAGCGCTTATCTATGATAGAACTTCGAAGTGAAAACACTAGCAGAATTGCTATGACAAGAGACTGACCTTATGATCTTCTGCCAACTTTCTTGCAATAGGGCTAGCAAAAATGCGATCTTCTGATTGAGGAGATGCAGCACTTTTCTCTGTTTTAGGAGTTGCGACAGGGCTTGGAGTGTCTTCTTTTGGTGGAGGTGGTGCAGGTGTAGTTTCCTTTGAAGAAGCTTTTTCATCAGCAGTACCCTGCCCCGAGGGAGTGTAATCCTTGAACTTTGCAATGGCATCCTCATCTTCCACCATAATTGCTATAACCTAATTCAAAAAACAGTACAATAAAACACTCCAGACTTTGAATAAACCATACTAGTTCATTATACAGAAACTGCTGAATATTCAGATGACTAGACCAGCAAAGTTCACATATTGATGTAACAACTAGAACTCCTTTGCCAACTCTAAAGCCAAAAAAAGAATTCAATATGACAACTGCAAGGAAATTGTAGACTGAGAAGAAGAATACATAACGATCGTAAGTATACCTCCCCAATTTTAATTTCCTTTGCTCCGTCACCATGAACAATTTTTGCCAAATAGCCATCCTCCATACTTTCCATGTCGACAATTGCTTTATCCTAAAATCACTTCTTAACAGTCAGCATCCTTCGGAAACATTACAAATAAACAAGGAAAAGAATTTACTTGACCTTTAGCGTTTCTTTAAAAGAAGAAAGAACATAAAAAAATTAGTAAAGAATGCCTACAGTCTCAATTTCACAAAGTACATCTCCAGCTGAAACTTTATCGCCCTCTTTCTTTTTCCACTTTGCGACATTACCCTGCAGAATGCAAATAATCAATATCCTAGATGCCAATGATCAGAAATTTCAAATGTTCACTTCATAATTGGAGAATGTAGAAAGGAAAAAGGTAGGAATTTGGTAGCTATTGAAAGATGCATAAACATCTTTGTTGTCTATAATAAATTGCAAACAACAACAAAGTCTAATGTCAACAAAGGATTGCCAGATGTGACATCAAAATCCACCTCTGACATAGTGGGAGAAAGTGAAGGCATTCCAATCTCCTGATGCGAAGGAAGCCCTGCAAGAGTCGTTATACAGCCCATTTTCTTAGAACATTACCCATAACTCTTAACATCAACTACTGCAACTTTGCTTGCTAAGATAATAAAAAAAAAAGTAATATTGCACCATAGACGTAGAACGCCATCGATACTAACAGCAAGAATTATGCGTACAGCTATGAAGACATTTCAGGCACTTATAGCTAAGTGATAAACTGCAGACCAGATCAAGTCCTTAAAAGTTAAGATAAATATTTCGTTACTATTTTCAATTACATCATTCAAACAAATCAACCACAAAGATAAAACTACTCTATGCAAGTTCATACATTCATATGCCATGAGAAGTTAGAACACATACAACAAGACAACAAGGCACAAAGGTGCAAGCGATTGCTCAGTAAGTACAAAATAATGTTGTTAGTTGTCCCAAGGGAATCATTGATAATCTCAAAGTGACTGCTGAACATCTCAGTATCACTTCTTGGTTGCCAAAATAGCACCTACTGTCACTGAAAGCACACCAACCAAGCACTAGCAAATAATTGGTTGTCAAGTAAGCGTTATTGGGTTTAACGAGGAAGCAATTCTGGTTAGATGGGAAATGGTTGCACCTATACAACCATTGGCAACTGATTTGACAAGTCATTGTGCATCTAAAAAGATATTTCTTCCACTTTATTGTAAGACCCAAACAATCTGGGAACTCAACTACTAGGTTTGTAACTATAGGGAACTCCATAAAGCCATCTACTTGGTTGCACCTATACAACCATTGGCAACTGATTTGACAAGTCATTGTGCATCTAAAAAGATATTACTTCCACTTTATTGTAAGACCCAATCAATCTGGAAACTCAACTACTAGGTTTGTAACTATAGGGAACTCCATAAAGCCATCTACGTAAATCTCATTGTCCACGTAGACAACATCATTTGTGAATTAATCCTATTTCTTAGAACAAAGTTCCCTATACCCTTTAGTCTCTGCAAGCCAGAAGATGAAGGGTACTATGAATGCAAAACAAGTCTTCTACTAAATGAGCAAAACTGTAAATACTCTAATCCCTCCCACGTGCTGATAAACTAGGTACTTGTGCATGTTGTTGAAGTTGTAACTAGGTTCGGGTCTTCATAATAGAATTTTATTACATTTATTATTTTTTTGTCAAAGCATGTTTTCCATGCTTAGAGAGTCAAAAAGAATTTATTATGAGTCAAATGAAAAAAAAATTGAGTCACTGTCTGATTTAGACATTTGTAAGAAAAAATAATTTGAATTTTTGTTGAGTAATTAGTCCACAAGATAACCAAGCCGGCCCTCCTTGGACAAGCAGGGCCAGTCCTCCAAAAGACACCTATTCAACCCTGCTAGACAGCTATATATAAAGGAAAAGTTCGACTTACTTGACAGCTCATTCGTTAACAAGAAGTGAAGTACATCTGAACCTACCGAGGAAGGAAGAAATGGCCGTGTCAAGAGAGAGAGAAGAGAAGTCAAAGAATAAAAGAATATTCCATTGTTGACCAAAATTTCTGACCTACTACAGCTCACACATGTGGACTGACTTTCTATGGAAGAGGCCAAACCTTCCGAAGTAATTACAGGACGGAAATTTTCTGTGTTTGACCAGATTGGAGCAGATTTTACCAGCGTTGACTATGGCTCTTGGAGGTGACTTGGAGAAGGGTTGGCCTTCTAACCTTGGTGGCAGTTTGGTCTTGGTCTTGGATATCTCTCATTTTGATCTGATTCTATAAGAGAAGGATTGCTGGGTTTACCACTTGTGGGTTTTGCCCTAGCTAGCAGCCTAATTTCTAGTGTCCTTTGTCTGATTGTGATCTTTATGATTTGAAACTTTGTATAATTGTTTGATGAAGAAGACATAAGAAGTAATGAGAAGACATCTAATATTCACAAGTAATTATCAAGAAGAGGAATCAAGCATTAAACTACACTACACTTGATTTCTCAACAAAAGTAACCATATATCAAATGGGTTTAGCTCTTGGGCATGTACGCATGAATTGCCACCAGTCTGTTGGATATTTGCCACAACACCTATCGCATAAGCCTTAATTGTGCCAAATTCACCTCCCATGTCTGAAAATTAAGCAAATTGAGTTCACATGAGGGATGTTATCTCTAGATATGGTTAATAAATCTTCTTTACCACTGTAGTGTGTCATGAATGCTTTCAGCACCAATCTATCACTAGAAAGAAGCATCATCTTTGTGTTGGAGATAACGATCGTATTTAGAACTTAGACATAATAATTCTCACTAATAAAGTGATGTAATAATGAATCATTCAATATAGTAATTAATGTAGTGGTTCTTAGTTGGGCATTTGAGAGTTATATAATGTACTCCTCTTCTCCTACTATATAATGAAACATTGCATCACCTAATAATATGAAGGATTCCACTCTTTCTCATTATTATGTGTATTTCTATCTATTATCATGTATTCTCACTAATAAAGTGATGTAATAATGAACGATTCAGTATAGTAATTAATGTAGTGGTTATTAGTTGGGCATTTGAGAGTTACATAATGTACTCCTTTTCTCCTACTATATAATGAGACATTTGTTGGGGAACGAAGTAGGAAAGTTATTAATTCAAATTCTCCTTGACCTTAATAATTGATTGTGAACTTTAGTTATCTTCTTATGTTTCTTTATTAGATCTTTTCATCAAACAATTATCAAGAGCAAAAGCAATAAAGACAATGGACACAAGAATTAGGCTTTAAGCCAGGGCAAAACTCCTCCAAGGGAAAAACCCAAAAAGAATCTCTTCTCTTCTTATAGAATCTGCTTCAAATGAGAAATCCAAGACCCAAAACCCTAGACCAAGTCCTCCTCCAAGCACCACGTCAGCCTACAATAATTTCTTCCAAGCAAGTCAAAGTTTGACCAAGTCAACAAAAGCCAAACCTCTTTAAATTTGCTTTACTTAAAAATTTGGTCCTATTTCAGATCTGCAACTCGGTCCCTTACAACAGTAAAAACCCTTCTTTATGGCACATGTTAGACTTCCAAGAGATCCTTCTTTCAGCAAGTCAAGGTTTTCCAAGTCAATGAAAGTCGAACCCTTTACAAACTTCCCCCAAGGTCTTAGTCCTACAAATTCAGATCTGCAACTCGGCCTTCAACTCTCGATCCTACAATTAGCCCAGAAACCCTAGATTCTTGAACATGTGAACAGAATTAGGTATGATTTTCGGTCTTCCTCTTTTGCATGATCTTTCTCCTTGACTTCTTGACCTTCGCTCTTTATTTCCTTCTCTTTCACTGGAGATCAGACTTGATTCTTGTGCGAGTCGTATTATGTGCCAAGGAGGCCGAAGTTGTTTCTTTATATAGGCTTTCCATGAGGTCGAAGACCCCTTTCTAGGTTGACTTCTTGCTAGTAGGGCTGACTTGTGCTTGGAGGCTCATAAGGACTTTCTAGACTCAAAATAATATCTTTTACATGTTACATTTTATTGGACACCTAATCTACTAAGGGTTGGTGTGGAATGTGAACAGTCACCGAAGTCTAAGGGACCTCTTGGTATGTGAAGACCAAGGGTCACAAGGAAATGTATAAATGTACAATATTGTGAATAATAAATGCAATGAACATTTATCTTACCTGTTGTCTTCTCCATGTGTGTGTTTAACATGGTATCATAGCCGGCGAATTTTGGCCCTACTCCAATCTAAGCCACTGGTTTTGTCAGTTTTGCTCTATTGGCTCTATCCTACTTGCTAGAACTTGAGTGCTCTAAGTGTATGCCTGACCTAACGCTCCACTAATTTGACCTCTATCAGAAAACTGTTTTCTCATTTTTGGGCACTCTCTGCAACTGTTGGCGCTCTTTCTTTACAATGTCCACTATCCATCTGGTTGTTTCAATAATTATAACCTCTATCTCTATTTTATGTGCATTTGATAGCAGGTCACTCTTGATATGTACGTTGGTTATATCTCAAATTATTCCTTCTCTGCATTGATTCTTGAAGACCATTGACTAGCCCATCTGCACGCTGCCCGCCTGTAATGTTCCTTCTCTACGTTGAATAGTGCAAACAGTCCCTTCACTACGTTGGTTAAAACATTACTATGCAAGTTGGTCCGTATGAATGTATGTACGCAGGTCAAATATTTGCAAGACATGACTGTGGTTTCAATGATGCGTGTGCTCCTGCAAGAGAATATATATATCATATTTACAATGCATTGTTGAATTACCTATGAACTAGTGATGAATCTCTGTGTTCAAGACTTCTCCTAGCATATATATTATATTCGGTGTCGAAGACCGTGAACTATGCAGTCGGTCGAAACTCTTGTAATGAGAGGTAATTTATGGTATGTATGTTGGTCTTATTACATCATATACCTCAGCTTTGAACGAAACATTGTATGTTGGTCACCGTGACGTAATGTTGCGTTGAGTTCTTTACACTGGTGTTAAAGCGTTTTATTGAAACCTGGTATGAACGTTGTGTTGAAAAGGTCGTAAATGGGTTTTGATATCCGTGAATTATGCATTGGTGTGTTTGCAAATTGAGGTATTCATGCGTTGAGTGTAATGAAATGTTGATTGATATGACTTTATATATGCGTTGACTGGTTTCTTTGAAGGTCGATTACACAAAGCTACTGGTGTGGTATGTTATGATATGCTATGCGTTGGAGACTAGGTAATGGTATGTATATATGGTATATGCGTTGAACTTTATATACATTCTGCGGTAACTTACTCTTTAAGGTTGATATATGCATTATCGTGGGCGTACATGCGTTGAAGTTTTTTCAAAGGTCATATCATATATGATGGTATAGATTATGGTTGGTGCATTGTTAGTGTTCCATGTTCCATTTCTTTTATGCTCGATCCAGATATGTTGGCATACAGTTTCCTTCATCATGGCAGAAATTGACACAATTCTGAGAGCAACTAACAACAAAATCAACTGATCTCAAGATAGATTATAATGTAATCTAACGCCTATGTGGAGTGAACATTATGTGTTGCATTTGTGAAAGGGACCATTTACCTCATTTGAAGACTAGTGCAATTGCTTTGTTCTTCTCCGCAGTTGACTATTCAAACTTGTGACATCTCCCATCATCAAGCATCAGAAGTATAAGTCTACAAAACATCGCTCTCTAATACAAATTTGGGCTTGCTTTTCCTTCTTTGTGGCTTTTCCTGAATGATCAAGGTATTCAATTTGGGTTCCATCGAGGACAAAGAATTTGTTGAGCAGAAGCCCTCGAGAACATCTATGAAGAGCAAAAGTATCCCATGAAATCGATGAAATCCAAGCTCTCCAGTGAGTTGGGATTATTAGAGAAGTAGGACCATCTTTGGAAAGAATTTGCCTGGCACCCAGCTTCATAAGCTTATACAGAAGTTCATGTCTAGTAAAGAATTGGTCTGTATTTTGCGACTCCAGTTATGTTTCGCTTTTTGAAACGATTTAATAAGCCTATAATGTATCACCTATTAAGTTATATTGGAGCTATTTGAAGCAATAGCTAGAGCTAGCTTTGAAGGAGCACAACACAGGTTTACAAAGTTTTTTTACGTGCACAGGTTTATGTCCATTTTATATAACCTTTTTATCCAACCTCATATTATCACTGCATTTGTTGTGAGTGCGTATAAATATGTAAAAGTTTCCCAGCATTGGAAAACACTGCGTAGTAGAGCAGTGGAGTTGCAAGAAATTTTTTGAATGGCTCAAATTAACAATTTATTAAAGTTATTAAGCACTCTAATTTTGTCCACCGCTGAAGACACGGTCAAAATCAGCAAAACCACTCTTGTTGACATTCAAACATGTCTATAAGATGCTCAAGAAAAGATTGAGTTTCTACAACCCGAATCTCAATTCCAGCAAGAGCTACAGCAGAATAGACGTCATTTTGAACCTATTTTTGTTCAGAACATTGACACAGACTCCCATCAGCAACAAGAAATTGCAGACGCAGTAGCCATTTCAGGAGCAGATGTGCAGAAAGATGCAGAAGTTCAATCTGCACTTCCCAAGTCCATCATCAAAACTTGGGAAGAGCTTGTCAACAACAAGCACAGAACCGGTCTTGGATATGACAAGGATGTGTCCTTTCATATTTCGGACTATTCCAAGCCAATCTGATTTCAAAGTGTCGCATTTCTTCAGGATGGTTCATCTTCATTTGTTCCTCCTCTACAACAACAAATTGTGAAATGTCAACATTGTGACTAAGTTGGCCATGTGAAAGATCATATTTTTTCTCTTCACCAGTGCAAGCATTATGGTCAGCATACTCACTCTTCTAACAGATGCTTCAAAAACAAGCCTCCTGCAAGAATATAGATTCACCTTGGATGGATTGCTTCTTGGCAGTGGACTTCAACAGCCAAGAAGATATTTAAATCATACCACAGAATTTGTTCACGAGTACTGAAAAGTCTTGCAGTTGAGTTATGATCATCTTCTCACCTTGTATCTGACAGGGGAGGAAATGATGGTCATCTACAAGTTTCAAAGCCACATCAAGCAAGCCTTTGCCACAAGTTGAACCTGTTGCCTAAGCCTCCAACTAGAGACAGTCATACCCAGATTCAGAGTTGTAGCCAGAGACATACAACCCCCTAAGCATGCCTTTGGTTGGTACAAGTTGAAGACCTCCCTTTTTCAAGGTTGAAGGTCTCCCTCTTCAAAGCATTAGGGACACTTCCTCTAGCAGAAGACTTCAGCTTCTTGCCAGATTTAAAAGAGTTCCGAGAACTGCACCAAGCGTTCCAATGTTGGTGGCCATCCTTAAACCACTGTTGGTTGAGACCTCGATTTCTCCCACCTTATGCCATCATCTCAGAGAGCAGATTCAGCTTATTGTTGTCATGCATTGTTGTATTTTTGTATTACAGATCTCTTCTTGGACTTGTATATACCCCTTCGAATTACGAGGGGGGATGTTGGACACCTAATCCACTAAGGGTTGGTGTGGAATGTGAACAGACATCGAAGTCCAAGAGACCTCTTAATATGTGAAGACCAAGGGTCACAAGGAAATGTATAAATGTACATTATTGTGAATAATAAATGCAATGAACGTTTATCTTACCTGTTGTCTTCTCCATTTGTGTGTTTAACACATTTTGCCCAATATGGTCTTATACAATTGATAAAGACTCTCTTGACTCAAGAAAAATATTTTTTTCGACATGACAAACCCTAGGAGCATGAAATGCATGCTTGACCTAGATGACCAATAAAATGAAGCATGAAACCCATGCTTTAAAAATAATATTTTTCTTTCTTCTTTTTCTTGTAACATAAGATATACATATTGACATGACTACAATGACAATTATGAAGACCAAAAATAGTTACATTTTCCAACACTCCCTCTTAACTAGGGAGGTATTCATAATTGTACAACCAGTACAAGGATATTCTCAAACTGAAGAGTTCTCATAAAAAGAGTCGGATTAGTGAGCCATCTTTAAGCATCAACATCATGACCAGCATTGTCAACATAGTAAGGCCTTAACTTGGCAAGCTCTTCTTATATTAGAGCATAATGTTGGGAGGCTTTACATGAGATACCACGCTAACTCTTCAAGGTACATACCCCATCTGGTTGTTCACTAGGCATGTCCTTTTAGGACTATTCTTATCTTGGATTCCCAATCATCAAAGAATATTGGTCCTCTTCGACCACTGTTGTCTTGGATACTTGTCCAATCCTAAAAGAGTGTCAGTCCACTTCCTATCTTGGATTTGCTATCTTCAAGGAAATCACAGATGCTTATCCAATCCTCCATTCTCCATTCTCCCTCCATGGCCTTCACTTAGATGTACAACTATTAGTCCTGGCCTAGTGCATGACACATGAAGAAAAGAATACAAATGTGATGTTCATCATCACTCCATCTCAACCAAAGAGGAGATCTTCATTCCCTCTTGATTAAGGAATTGATCCTTGCTCCTATTAAAGGAGACTTCCTACTCCCTCTAAAGCATAGAGGAGATTCTTTGACTTCCTTTCAATTGGGAAGTCATAACCACAATCTCTTTAGCTTGTCTTCATAAGTGTATAAACTACCAGTTCTTCATGGAGATAGTTGCATGGCTCCTTTCCTTTGTATCTCATCATATTAAGCTTCTTTCTTCCTGGATGTTGTAGTGCCATCTTCTTCCTTTAATCTTGTGACAGGATTCAGGCCATCACCATATCATATCACTTTCCTTTAGATATCATCAATGAAGGAATTATATTGAGCTTATCAAAATATAGTTAACCATAGCTCCCTCTAAACATGAAAGTGAACATCAAGTTTTCTTCTTATACTACTACCTATCAATCCCAATATGATAATATAAACATCTTGACGACATAATCCTTTAGGGATTACCAAAACCATTCACTCAATCACTATGATCTTTGAATTAAGTTCAACACCAACAGTTGAACTCACCTCCATTGTGATCATCAATATCCTTCCAGGTAGAAAAACAATATGTTAACCAGATAACCAATACCAAAACATTAATATCATAATTACCTCATTATGATGGCCTCTTTGGATTTTTCTTTCTTCTGAGATCAACATCCTTTCACATGGTCCATCTCCATATTGTATAAGACTCTTTCTCCATGCATTCATCTAAATCAAGGTGCTCATGGATCAAACTCGATTACCAAGCTACAATATCTTCCTTGGAGTTGTCATTGTTAACTCCCTTCCTTTCTTCCGAAGACTATACTTGATGTTGATCAATATTGTTATATTTATGCCATGCAATCTTGTGTGAGAGTCATGATCTGTAGCCATTCCAAAGCATGTTAAATTTCTTCTTTCAAGCAGCATGTAACCATATGGAAGGCTTACTATGGACATTTTTATATCCAACTCTTTCTGCAAGATTCTTGTAGATATGAATCCTACCCTAGAGATGAGTGACTTAAAATATGTATACCTTTGCTTCCATACAACCATCTAGCCATTCCTTCTTGAACAAGCTTGCTTATTATACCTATCAAAGATAGGTTTCTTTTTCCAAGAAGAGAAAAACTTTCATTATGCCTTTCATACTGCAACTTGACCATCTGCATTCCTTCATCCTTCAAGAGTATCGTTTCCATACTAGATGGAGTATATACCAATCGCAATGCTTCTTCCAAGTTCCAAGAACCTTCTAAATTGATGGTTCATATAGGATCTTGATGAACTATAATATGCATTGTGGTCCCAATCTTATCATTCCTTTTAAGCTAGATGATCTTTACCAAAGCAAATTAATCAAGTAGACTCTAATTTTTCTACTATCATATGCATCTTTCTGTGATGGCATGCATTTACAAAAAACAAAACTCTTCTAGAGAATGCAACAATGCATGCTAGTCTACTTAGTAAAAGAAAGACAAATTGCATAAAGAACTTGGTAGAGATGGAGCTTCCTTCAATAGTAAAGATCCTTGGGATCTTCTCCTTTTGGCTTCTTCACAGGTTCTCCCTTTCCTTTCTTTTGTTGTTCATCTTGTTTGGACAATCCCTCTTAAAGTGTCCATATTCATTGCATCCAAAGCATTGAATCTTGGAAATATTTGGCTTTCCTTTTGACTTTCCAAACTTCCCTTTCTTCTTCTTCTTGTATCTTGCAACAAAGGCTTGAGACTTCTCATTTGATTCAGTGTCATCCTTTTCCTTTATTCTAGATTCTTCCAAGATACATTAAACCCATAACTCAAGGAGTATCCTTCTTTGAGTAGATACTAGTTGTAAAATTGCTCCAATAAAGTGGCAACGCATTCAATACACAAATAGTCATTTCGAAATCGGAAACAATTCCCCCAAGCCCTTGCAACTGGTCTCTTATTTCTGAGATCTTCATGAGATAAATGGCCATGTCTTCATCCTTTGATTTCCTTATTCTATATAGTTGATCTCTCAAGGAAATATTTTGACTTGATGTACTTATAGAGTACAGCTTTACCAACTTATCATACATATCCTTGGATGTCTTCAAATCACCAACAAAGGGAACAAGATGATCCTTAATGGATTCAACAATGATCCTTTGTGATCTTACTTATCCCTTCTTGTATTTTGCTAAATCTTGAGTCTTCTCTTTGTCAGGTACAGCCACTTCACCAAGGACATATTCCATGACCTCATTTTTGTGAGTGCCAAGTCAATCCTTTTCTTCCATGCTAGGAAGTTTGCTGATCCAATGAGCTTGTTGCTCTCCTTGCAAAATGTGGCCATATGATTAGAATATTGAGACATAGAAGACAATGTGATATTTACTTGTCAATCAAGATTCCTCCTTGATGACGTCTCCAACTATCTTAATGCTTTCAAGACCTTAAAGAGACTTCAAAGATGCCCTAAAATGATGACTTCTAGGATCCCTTCAACAATAGTGACTTCAAACAGCTTCAATGAGAGGATGATGATCCCAAAATTCTTTGATGCTTCCTTTTCTTCAAGATGATACACTAGAGAATCTTCAACAATAGCTTTTCCTTCCTTCCTTCAACGAGAGCTTGATCCTTCTTGAGATGATGAGATCTTTGATGAAAGTTTGATGTAGAAACCTTCCTTCTAGGTCAATAGGTCTCCTTCTTCTTTCCTTGTGTCCTCTTGACAAGCAATATCTTCTTATGTCAACAAGATGATCTTCCAACTACCTTCTTTTTGTTCACCTCAGCTCTGATACCATGTTGGAGAATGAAGTAGGGCAGTTATTAATTCAAATTCTCCTTAACCTTAATAATTGCTTGTGAACGTTAATTATCTTCTTATGTTTCTTTATTAGATATCTTCATCAAACAATTATCAAGAGCAAAAACAATAAAGATAATGGACACAATAAGTAGGCTCCAAGTCAGGGCAAAACCCCTCCAAGGGGAAAACCCAGAAAGAATCTCTCCTCTTCTTATAGAATCTACTTCAAATGAGAAAACCAAGATCCAAAACCCTAGACAAAGTTCTCCTTCGAGCACCAATTCAGCGTTCCAATAATTTCTTCCAAGCAAGTCAAAGTTTGACCAAGTCAACAAAAGTCAAACCTCTTCAAATCTTCTTTACTTCAAAATTTCAGCCTTCTATTTAAGATCTGCAACTTCGGTCCCTTTGAACAATAGAAACCTTCTTTATGGCACGTGTTAGACTTCCAAGAGATCCTTCTTTCAGCAAGTCAAGGTCATCAAAGTCAATGAAAGTCAAACCCTTTACAAACTGCCACTAATCAAGGTCTCGATCCTAAAACTTCGGATCTGCAACTCAACCTTCAACTCTTGGTCCCGCAATCAGCCCAAGAACCGTAGATTCTTACACGTGTGAACAGAATTAGATCTGATTTTCAGTCTTCCTCTTTTGCTTGATCTTTCTCCTTGAATTCGTAACCTTCGCTCTCTATTTCCTTCTCTTTTCATTACAGATCGAACTTGTTTCTTGTGCAAGTCGAATTATGTCCTAAGGAGGTCGGAGTTACTCCTCATAAATCAAGCCATCTCTAACCTCATGCATAGTAGGGCCTTTGAAGCCCTTTCTTGCAGCAAATATGGCATCAAACATAAGTTCATAATATGGTGAACGAGAAGCATTGAAAGGGATATCAGCATCATACCACCATCTAGCTATGTAATCACAAGTAGTTTCTCTCAATTCTTTCTTCCAATGTTGATCTAAAGTGGGTTGCATTTGACCTCTATTAGCTTTAGGACCATGTGCACTATCAGAGGGAGAGGAGAGTGTGAAATAACTTTTGATATTACCCTTATTTTTCATTGTGCCCTTACCATTTTCTTGAATAGACTCCAAAGAGGGAGGAACATAACGAAAGGGGTTTGAAGCATCAGTGCAAGGGATAGATGAAGAGCCCTCATAATCAAAATTGGGGTTCGCAGCCATCATGTGTTTTATATTCCTCTTCCTCCCAATTTCGGCCTCTATTTCTTTTTGCCTAGCTTTGTCTTCCTCAAACTTCTGAAATTGATCTCTCAACTCCTTCCTAATTTCCCCAATTTCTTCTATTGGCGCTTCACATGGAGTAATCTGGCCTCTAAGACCAGCCAAGTCTAGTTTTAGCCTATGAATGCCCCCTCCACCCACCTTAATTTTTCTCTTACAAAATTTGCAATGCATTTGATCATCAATCATCTCAACATATGCACAAGCATCATCTTTCATTCTAAGAGTCATTTTGGACTGATATTTGGACTTGGAAATGAAAGGTTTAAATCTGAAAATGAAAAGAAAAAAAACTATTCATTCTATGTTCATTTCTTTCACAAAAATTTATGTTTTCAATTTCCAGATTTGCAACAAAAAAAACAAGCAAAGGCAGATTTTAGAAGTGATAAAAAATAACTCTAGGCTCTAGCCTCCTCAATGTTTCTCCAATAATTGCCCAAGAAGCTCCTCACTGTTGCTCCAAAGATAGACCAAGAGATTCTTCAATGTTACTCCAAAAACCAACTCCACAACTCTTCACAAATTCCTCACAAATTCTCACACAAATGCAATGACATAGTTGTGAGGAAATGAGAGGGTTTGGGTAGCTTTTATAAGCTTGGGAGGGGTTAGAGAGCATACCAAAACCCTAAAAACGAATCAAATTTAGGTTTGGGGTCCATTTTGGACGGTTTGTGGGGTCCACGGTCGGTTGTGAGTTGCTCGACCGGTCTAGCTCGGACTCGGTCGAGTCGGTGACTGGCTCGATCGGTCCAGTTTTTCTACCAAGCCAATCTGGCCAGGGGGTTGGCTCGGTCAGCTCGGCCATTTTTTAAAACAGTGCCTAGAAGTGGCCTTGCCTCTGAATCTGATCCACAACCACATCCTTCTGGAAGACCTGTATCTTCGAAGATACCATCCTTATAGAAATCTCCAACTCCATAACTTTTCCTTGCATGGCCATGACTGTCCTCACATGTTCCACATCTTCTTTTTACATGATCACGACTTTCCATGAATGGTGCATGATATTCCTTGAATGTAACATGACTTTCCTTGCATGCACCATGATTGTCCAAGAATGCGCTATGATGTTGCCTGCACCACCACAAATTTCCTCGCATGGTCTGTGACTTTCATTGCATTGCCTAGAAGATTCAACTCTCTTGCCTGAACCCTGAAGGTTAAACTTCCATTGGGCAGTTGACTCTCATTCGCAGTCTCCCTTTCAATCCAGACTCCCTCTGATCCTACACAACCCCCTCTTGGCTCACTCTGTTTTCCCTCCCGGAAAGTGTTGCGACTAAACTTGTGTCCTTTCAAGATCAGTCCCAAGCTGTGGTTGAACACTTGGCCTAGCCCACTCTAGACCACTGCAACTCAACTCTGCAAGTGCCCTCATCCTCCTAGGCCAAACATCTCATATGCACACGGCTCCACTACTAGATGTGCAACTCTGCAACCCAGTGAAGATACTCTCACAATCAACCTGCCATCCACACGGAGCTACCTCGGCCATGCCAAAGCATTCCCTGTCAAGGTACCTGTTGTCACCCAAAGTGTACACCAAGTGCCACAACGCTCAAGGGAAAGGTTGTCACTTTAATCTTTGCCCACTCCGTTCTAGCTATCTCCTAGGCAAGCTAAGGGGAGTAGTCCCTAAGGGGTGAAAGATGAATGATGAAGGAAAACTTGTTGGGAATCAACAAGTTCTAGGAGATGCATTGAGAGTTATCTTATTAACTTGACTTAAATTAAATGCAAGCGAAAATAATTGAGCAATGTTTTAATTAGATTAGACAATTCAAATTTAAAGTTATGAGACCAATGCCTTTAATTACAAAGCTCAGAAGAATAAACTTGTCGGATAAACGGTTTGGTTTATTGAGTCACAATATAACAAACGCTGCATTAATGGATGATTAACTAGCCTATAAGTAATGCAAATCTTACAACTAGGTGAAATTTAGTATATAAACACAAATTAGAGAAACTATTTTCAAATTTTGAATGTGGGATAAAAAATTTACAAGTAAAATTTGAAGCTCAAATTAAAAGTTAAATCTAGTTTTAAAAAAAAAAAAAACTACAAAATTAAAACTTAAATAAAAAAAAATATTCACAATTTTGAAATCTAAAAGTTATTTACAAAATAAATCTAAAGAATATTTACAAATATGCTAAAAACCCCAAAATATAAATTTAAAACAAAATCCAAAACCCCAAAAATAAAATTTGAAACAAAATCTGAAACCCCAAAAGTTAGAAAATTAAAATTGATTGATTCATATCTATACAATTAAATTACAGATCTACTAGATATAAAGAGTATGAGTCCAACTTCGCTCCCAGATCTGTAGATATAAGCTCTTTCTAGCAAGATATATCTATTGAGCACAATTTATAAAAGATAATTAATTTTTTAAAAATGATGTACCAGCCCCAAAGACCTTGCAAGAGGAAAATCGTAAGAGAAGTCTAGGGATTTAAATCATTAAGGCTCTTCAAATCTTATGCCTTGGGAGTTAGTTGGTCCAGCCAAGGACTTCCCCAAATGCCCAATTTTTAATCCAAATGATTTTTGCACACTTCAGATTATACTGTCAGATCCATAGAGATGTAAAATAACAATGTAATTTTTCAAGAATTAGAGATACCCGCTAACTCTATTAAATTAAAATGTTATTTTAAAACCAACAACCTATGAAAGATACCTGTGCAATAGATTATTACATGAAGGCTATTAACCAACAACTTCAAAATAATATCAGCAGAACATTAAAAACAATATTACCATAAGATGCAGGAGAGATACACCACCATCAATGTAAACTCCAAAAGACTGTGTTATTATTATTCTAGAAAAGATTACAAGAGAGCTTCAAGAGCAAGTACACGCCTCAATGATTGGATTCTTTGATGCGACAAATGACCTCTAATTTATAGATAAATTCTTCAAACAACTAGTTGGCTTGATCCCCATCAAAGTAATCTCGACCGTCGATAAATATTTAATTATCTTTTAATCACCACCATCAAAATATTTATTTTTTAAGGAATTTTCGAATTTTTCTTTTAATTCATAAATAATTAATTCAAAATTAATTATTTTGAGTTAATTTCCTCTAAAAATTGACTTTGACTTAACCACCAAGGCCCAAGGGTCCGAAATTTCTTGAAATTTTTAATATTCCCTTGGCCAAAAATTAATCTCTAAAACCCGTGAATTTTGCAATTTGGAGAATTTATTTTTCATAAGACTTAACTTTGACTCTAATTAATTAAATTCCTGGCTTAGGATTTTAATTTATTTTTGCCAAACAATTTAATTAATTGACACGTGAGGGGATTATTAATTTTTTCCAACCCTCTAATATTTTAGCACCATGGATAAAATATTATTTACATAAGATAATTACAATATAACCCATGAAGGGGTAACACCTGTTCATTATAGACCCTCAATTATTTACCCAATTCTTCTGACTCAAATATGATCTAGTAGACCAAGTGATTTGTAATAAAATAATTTAGCCAACTAGCTAAAATTATTCCCAAATCACTTTTACAAAGACTATAAAAAACACTAGGACTTACCTAAGATCTTAACGACAAAATCCACCTTAGTTTTGGGGTGAGGCTGGAAGGAAAAACTTTGTCGATCATTTGTGTTTAGAAACATAGATGATCTTGACAACAAAATCCACCTTAGTTTTGGGGTGAGGCTGGAGGGAAAAACTTTGTTGATCATTTGTGTTTAGAAACATAGATGAATCGGTGAGACGAAAAACCTCCTAGGATGAAAATCGTCATTAAAATAATAGGCTTAACTAGGTTGTTACATACATTGTGGTCTTACTAAGATCATTTACATTATAAACATGCAAAATGCGTTTAAAACTTTAACAAACTGAAGATTGATGATGAATCCTGGATGATCTGAACATTGGAACATTATGAAATCCCTTTTGCGAAAAAAGGGGTGTACTGCTATAGGGTCGTTGACACGGAGTGGTCAAAAATACCTAAATTGTCTCAACATACTTTGACAAGTCAACTAAAGTCCATCATCCACACCCTGCCACACAACATACTATTGTGCATCGAGTTCTCCACCAATCCACCAAAACTCCTATCTTATCTCGTCAACAAACCAGTCAACACCACATATCCAAGTTCTTACTTGAACCTCCCGCTCCATGTCTAGTCAATTGTGAGTTAGCAACACAATTGTTTCCTACAACAATCACATAGCTCCCTCCTAGATCTAATATTTGTGCACACTCTGATCTAGCTACCCTTCAAAGTAGCTCAGAAACCATATTGGAATTCCCTTGCACCTTAGGTCTGATTTGACTTATCCAAGAACCTAAATACACTAGAGATGCCCAACTTTAAAACAACTTTTCACAACGGAATATAATAGCAATGAGTTCAACAACAGTACACAAGAATTTATGGCCTAAATCATGTTCCTTATTAGTCCATCAATAAGAAAACATTAGGGCCCTCGTACCAAGGATCATGGCCCTTTACAAACCTTGATACAATGTTAGTATACAATCTCTCCTTTGATTGAAACCCTATGGCTAAGGCCTAGTCCATCAAGTCATCATCTACCCATATACAAATACAAATGGTTGTCCTTTGCCTACAAAAATGACCAACAAGAACTTAACTCATATGGGTTGTTCCATTAGCCTTTAGTTCTCACACAAGTCATGTTGTACTTTGCGGTAGCCCACTTCCTTTTGTTGCTAAGACTTCTTTGCCCAGTCTACTCCTTTAGACTTATGCTCAACTTCTCGATAGCCTTGGCCAGCAACCTTGTCAACTTGTTGCAGCTAACAGCAGACTTCTCCTTTAACCCATTGATCCATTCACCCATTGTTTAGCCCTTGATGTATAGCTCGGCCAGCGTCCCGACAGCCCACAGCCTCCTTTCAGATCTCTATCAAACTGATCTGGCCTCTACTGTCCAGTTGTAGGCTTCAACCTACCCACCTGGGCACTTGTTCTATTGCAGCCTGCCCTAACTATGGCTACTAAACCTTTGTCCAGCCTAGATCTTCTAGCACAGGTACCAAAAGACCAAAGACTTCCACAATCTTGACCTTTGTTGGCCTTAACCAAGCTCCTTAAGCCCTTCGAGCAACCTTGTTAGTTCTTCTTTTTTCCTCAACCTCACTTGTTTCGCTCTGCGACACTACTCCAAGGGATACGGGTGCCTACGACCCTATGGCTGCCCCCTCTACAAATCAGACCCTCAAACTCACTTCAACAGCCTTCGTCCGCTTGCTAACTCGACCTCCCTCTTCATATTGGTAGCGGCTCCTTTAGCTAACCAAATCACAGAGAAACTCGCCCCTCCTTAGCTTGGTGAAGCTAGGTCACTTTAGCTCCTTTTTCCACAAGATGAAGTCCTTCTCAACCTTGTAATGTGCCTCTCTGTTGGCCTTCTATTTATACTTTTCTCTTATGTTACTTAAGGAACCCTTGGTCCTTTAAGGTTTTTCCCACTCAACCACTTAACAATAAATTAGAATAAAATATTAATTAAACAAATTACAAGCCCACTGCTTTGGGTCCAAAACCCCAAACCTTGGGTTCTTTGCCCAACAAACTCTCTTTCTGTGGGTTTTCTCCACTTGGAAATACCTTTCAAGCTACCCAAATTTCAACATTTCAAAACAAACTTCAAAAATTTCACTTGCAAGGCTAATCACCATAGTAACTATAATCTTGGCGATAGGGCATATTAGTTGCTCTTCATGTCTCTTTAATTCTACCACAAGTTATTGGAAATTAGGGATTCTACTTAGGAGGTTCCTTTATAGCACATAAGAAAGAAAGAGAGGTCTCTTACTAGGAATATGGAACATTTTCATACGTAATCAATTAACCTATAACCAACTCAATACACCAGCACAAAGCCTATGTCTATTATTGAAATTTTCTCTTATATGTTTAAATGATACGTGAAATTAATAATGATTTCAAATGCGAAGAAGTCAATGTGTGAAATACTACAATCGCACAAAATAACACATAGAGAACTTATCCTAGAGAAACCCAATGGGAAAACTCCAGCTTGAAATGGCCTGGTCAATTCTCTTTAATCAATTCATAGGGCAATTTGCAAATTACAAAGGGCTCGATCCAAGCTTTGCTCATATGTCAGTGACTCAATGGCCACAAGATTGGAATTGGCCTGTGAACAAATTTAATGGGCTCAGAATTGGCCCTAAACCTTCGTCACAATGTGAACTTGCTTTCCAAACTATAAATTTCCCTCTTAAGCATTAAAGCTTGTTTACTCACAATGCCATCTCGTTTTGAAGTTGATCCCTTCAGATCACATTTATACAATTCCTAAGCAAGCTGGAGATTTGACTGATATATGATGTTAAGAGACACTAATTGGGAAAGCTACATGACAAGTTCTTATTAACCATTGCATATAGAATTAAGAGTATTTTGGTAGGAACGGTAGCTAGTACCTAAGGAGATATGTGCAATATCACTATGCAAGTACATAACGATGAACATCAGAAAACCATCTGGCATCAGTGTGTTATATGATGACCATCAACAGTGTCACATTAAGTCAATTGCACTCATCGAAGTGGTTGCAAGTAAATCAAAAGTTTACATTTCAAGAATAAATAAAAAGTTAGGAGTGGCATATCAATGTGGCATTCTGTGACAGTTGCAATAGTGAGAATATGATGCCTACGTTTTAAATCATTTAATGCAAGAGTGTTCCACCAAAAATTAGCAATAGTAATTCAATTGGCAACTCTAAAGTCAAGAACAAAGGACAATAGGAATAATTCTATTACAACCAATCTGATAGTCATGTATGTTTGTAGCAAGTCAAATCATTGGTTACCAGCCATGAGAGGAACACAACATGCAAGCTAACCCTTTTTAAGATTGCCCTGTGTTTGGATGCTTGTGATTCTACTATGTGTTTTACCAACTAGTTTAGGATGTATGGTCTATTGCTTATGCACTTTTATGGATAGCATTTTCATACACATGCACACACACAACATTACCCCAAGAATATTGACAATAAATATGTTACTCATAAACAGGAATCTTGACAATAGAAATTTAAAAATTAAAATGTAAATCAGCCTTACCAGAATCAGTCGCAAAACCCCGCTTCATATAAATGGATGAACTGAAATAGGGATGCAAATCCAACAATCAAAGTATTTAACACAAAAACAAGAAGAATAGAAACACTTAGAAAAACCACAAAAATCTTAATTCTAAAATAATATCAAAAGTGAAGTACAAAGATATTTTTCTACAAACTCAATAATTAGTTTTGGCCATGTTAAAAGCTTAAAACGTATGATCCTCTGGGGGGTACAATTTGCTATCGGAAAAAGGCACCATTAAAATAAACATTTAATACGCTTTCTGTCTACATTGAAATCTTACTTAGTCTAAATTACCCAACACAACAAGGTACTCAAAATAAATCTTTACCTGTTTAGCGAGTGTGAAGCTATATATCCTGCTGATAATCTATCCCCAACAATTTTAGGCCAGTGAGCATTTTTTGGGGACCGATTAAGAACAGATATGTTTGGAAAATATGTAGCCATTTCTGGACATGTTGTAGTCTGTACATTTCTTGATAAATTCTGAGAAAATGTGCGTACATGTGTTTTCTGGCTGACATTCTGCATTAAGCATTATACAATGGGACTAAGCAAATAACCAATTCTACAATTAAAGAAAGAAAAAAGAAAACCTCAAAACTACATGCTTATATAAATATGGTGTATCCCCTTCGCCAAGCATTCATCTAAGGTATAGATGAAATACTGACAGTAAGCAGAACTAAGAAAAGGTTAAATACATTCAGCAGAATTTGTCACTTGTGACTGTCATACTTCGCCTTAATGTGCTAGAAACAGTAAGCAAGCCCAAATCAATAAGAACCTCAGAGAAACTGGAATACTCTATTGTGATTGAGGTTATGCAGGTTTTGTATCTGTAATTCCAATACCTTACACACACTGGAATTTGCATCTCCCTTGGCACATGCTCTTCTCTCCAAATCAGAAGCAATGGCAGAATATCCTCGTTCAAAGCCTCTCAAAATGCCTGCAAAATTTCAACGTAAATTGAGTGAAACAGGTAACAGGTATTACTTATAGATTAAATAATGAATTGCAATTGCAAGAGCAATCTTCTGCTACAACCTGGGTTTCTCCAATTTTTCATTATCAGTGTCAAATTTCAATATTACTCACATTAAAGACAAACTCAAGTAACCAACTATAACTAACTGCCATTGTGAGTCAATATAGGTGGTTTTACCCAATTTTATTTATATTCATGTATACTTGCCTCAATGAACAGATGTTCAGTTAGAATATGTGAGATGCTATGTTGTTAATAGACCCAAAATCTGTAGTTACTAGCTCCCTTAAAACAGTAGGGATCACAATGCCAATTGCTAATCTTTTCCCTTCACATAGCATTGTTTTCCATTCTATATGTGCATTTTCTAATGTTCAAGTTCTAACTTTCTCATGGTTTTAGACATCGGAAATATCATGAGTCTGGAATTATCTGAATGGAACCCAGAGTAACCTCAACATGGAAGTATATATCTTCTCTTCATCTGCAAATAAGGTAATTGCAGTCATATAACATACATCACATCTATATGCATCAACATAAAGAGAGTCAACTTTTGTACAACAATTACATAAGCACACTTTGACCAACGCTATGAAAATCAATACCACTATGCCAAAGGTCTCTTAGGTAATCAGCATTACACCACTGATCAATTACAAGGTTACACATGCCACAAACGGACATGTTGCAGCTACCAGATTTGTTAAACTATAACAATAAAAACACAGAGAAGGTTGGACAAGCCAGCAGGGTTGGGCATCGATATTCATGGTCATTGAATTACCCTCCAAATAATTATATGCTTTGATAAGGTGAGTCATAACATCCATCAAACCTGATTGCGAACACTTTTGTATAGACTAGAAAATTTATAGGCGGTTTGGCAATATAATCATAACCAAACAACAAATTTCATAAGCATACAATATCCTCATATTCATGGTCTTTGGATTACCCTCCAATTTCCAAATAATTATATGCTTTGATAAGGTGAATCACAAGTTACAACATCCATCAAACCTGATTGCGAACATTTTTGTATAGACTAGAAAATTTATAGGCGGTACTAGGGTGTTGAATAAGGTTAATTAATTATAGATAAGGATAAATTTGTTATAAGCAAGATCATTTTGGAAGCACACAGTTAAGATAAGAAAAAAATGTCAATGTCCATCAAATGACCACAAGTAGATCAATGGAACTGCTAATTACAACAGTATCAACGGTGGGGGGGCACAAAGGTCAATCCTATAAAAACCAATGTTCCACCAAGACTCCGGTGCGGGGAGACGCACAGGGGGGACGTGTGGGAGTACCCTGAAATTTTAGGGAAATTTCGGGGGTGCGGGGAGTCGTCAGGGTATATATATATATATTTCAAGTTCATATTCGTTGTTAAATAATAAATAATGAAAGCATAAATATTAAATAGACTAATAGACTAATAATAATATACTATATACTAATATGAATACCAATACATTGAAAATTGAAATTTGATCTACACATGATAAAATTTAAATTCGTAATTGAATTGAATAATGACATACATTGATCCATCCTCATTTTTCATTTTGATACATACATCATTCTTATGACATACTCATTATTCTAATATTCATCCATAATCAATGATCATTCAATAAATAAATTCAATAATGAAACCTTCAAATACATTGATCCATGATTCCATATCGTTCATCATTCATCACTCTGCAATCTACAATGTACATTGATTTAAAAATTAATTTCACCATTCATCATTCTAGAATCGAAATTGAAAGCAAAACATACTAGAAGTAGATAGTAGATACTAAAGTTTGAACTTTGAGTACTAAATAGTAAATAGTAAATTTATATAACTCAAAGTTTCAAACTCAAAAATAGTTAAGAGTCGAGAGTAAAGAATCAGTCTAAGGTCAACAACTGAAAAGTAAAAATAGATAATTTATTAATTAGCATTGAAAATAAAATTAACATCAAGGACACAGAGAGGTCAAGGTCGAAGTAGAAAAGGTCAGCCAGAGGTCGAAGAGCTAGAAATGAAATGAATCAATGACTAATGAATCGTAATTTTTTTTTTTAATTAAATTTCTCTGAAGCACCCTTTTTGGGGAGTCGCGTCCCCCACACTGGGGAAACGCACCCCCTTGCGTCTCCCCAAGACTCCCCAAAAAGGGTGCGCGGGGAAACACACCCCCAGGAGACTCCCCGTCCCAGGTGCGAGGGGTGCGTGCACCCGACCCTGGGGGACGCGACCCCGTGGAACACTGATAAAAACCGAAAGCAGACATTATAAGTTCATAACTATCCAAAGGAGCAATATATAATCATAACAATGCATAACAGCAAGTATAAACTTTGTAGCTAACAATTATTAAGAGAACATGCAAATGCAGGCTCTTCAATGCATGAGAATGCAATAATAGTGCTACATGGAAGGATCTGATAAGAAACATATGAAACACTACTGAGCTTTTGCACCCTCTTCAATGCATGAGGATGGGACAATAGTAAATACTGCCACTAAGGATCTGATAGGAAACCTATGAAACATTACTGAGCTTGTCTATGTAACTGAGCCCACCCATTCTGCATTAGCTAATACTAAGACACACCATTATTATTCCTCTAAAGTGAAAGTTTATTAAATAATAAAAAAATCAGTTTACAAATACACAAAGATTTGCAAGCAAGATGGTACTAAACAAAATAATTAGATAGAACAAATTAAGCTCAACAAGCCTTAAGCTAGACCAAGAATCAAAATCCATATCACAGTTGAATGGAAACAGCCACAAAGATCCTAATCAGTGTACAAAATGATTTTCAGGTTTCTGAGCACCCTCCCCTTGCCATGAACAAGCCCAAGTTAGAGCAAGAATCCAAGTCTATCCACAGCCAAATGGAAACAACCATGAAGATTGTAATCAATGTACAAAAAATGACAACATGAGAATCTCCAACTGTGACTTTTGGGTTTCTGACTACCTTACCCTTTGCTGATATCTACTTGACTGGCCTCCTTTACCATGTCCATCCTTTTTCTTGCTCCACCTCTCCATCGACCAAATGGAAACAACTACAAACTGTTGGAGACATAATCCTGCGGGATTTTTTGTAACTGTTAATACATTTTAATTAAGAATCTAAAATGTCAAAGAGCCATTTTCCTAATGTATAAACATAAAAATCGGTAAAACCGGCCAATTAGCTCCCTGAGATATCAAACCGGCCCAATAAATCTGATTCATCGATTGGTCAGGACCAATTGGGTACCAAACCGACCGTTTTGGTACCTAACCGGTCCTGACAGGCCGATTTCGTAATAAACCAGCCGGTTAGGAAGCCACGTGGCTGGGCATGCTGATGGGACCCACAGGTGGTTTTCAGAGGTGGTTTTTGGAAAATCATGGCAGCTTCCCTCCTAAATCTGGCTCCCTAAGCTTATAAAAAGATGCCTAAGCTCCTATTTGCCTCACACTTGATTATACTGTTGGTGAGCATATGAGAGCTTGGACAGTTCTGCAACAACATTGAGTTTTACAGCAACAGCAACAAGTTTGGAGGTTCTTTGTCATCTTGGAGCTGTCAAGTGAAGTTGGGGTTGTCAATCCTCACATATGAGGCCCCTCGTTTTCTTTATGTTTAGATGATTGCTTGAATCCACGTCCACAAACAATTTGTGGTGTGCCAGGCTGGTCTAATTGTGCAATGCACAAGCGACGCCCGAGAGCCCAATAGCTAGGTTGTTGAAGATGAAGGATGGGGAGGATTAACAAACCTGCAATACAATTTTGATTGTGCTTGCAGTCATGTAGCCATGGCCTTCTTGATGAACACTTATAGTGTTTCTGTGTTTAAGAAGTTGTTTGACTTTGAAAATCATTTTATGATTTAGTGAATTTGGGAAGCTTCATTAGCAGCTGTATTGTCTAGCAGATATTAATGTATAGTTTTCAATATACAGCAGAAAAGAGAGTATTGAAATGTTCAAACTGAAAAGAGATATATTTTGCAAAGAAGGATCTAGCAGAAGTTCATGCTGGTTTAGTGAATTTGGGAAGCTTCATTAGCAGCTGTATTGTCTAGCAGATATTAATGTATAGTTTTCAATATACATCAGAAAAGAGAGTATTGAAATGTTCAAACTGAAAAGAGATATATTTTGCAAAGAAGGATCTAGCAGAAGCTCATGCTGGTTTCCAATACCAACTGTGGGCAGCTCACTTGAATCTTGTGGCTGGTTTTCCTTCACCGCTAAGTGGCATGAGCTCCTAGGGTTTAGAAATTATATACGTTTCAATGGTCGGCAATAACTTATTTATTGCAGTAAATTTAATCCCCACTCTAATCATGCTCAAATTGTGGTTTGAAACTCAGAACCATGTTGAAAATGCATTCTCTCATTTCCATTGTTAGCATGGTACTGACTAGCAAGGATAACTAACCAAAGTAGTCTAGACAGATCAAAAAAATACTAATTTTTAATGATTTATGAGATGGCATATGTGAAGGAGAAGCTGAAGCAGGGGTGCAGCAAAATCCTAGTGGACCTTGAAAGCCTACATCAGCTAAGAAACTTGTCATTTGGAAGAACAAAGGCAATAAAGCATATGCACTAATTGTAGTGACAAGTGAAGAGGTCAGCCTCCATATTGTTGACATTAATGATTCATATGGAGCCTTAGAGAAGTTAAAGGACTTGTATGACACATGCTCAGAATAGGAACTCGTACAGTTGCCAGTGAAGCTCTTGAACCTAGAGTTGAAGGATGATGATCCCATGACTTTAGCCTCTAAGATCAAATCCATCATGCATGACATAGATGCCAGTAGAGTGAAGATACATCTTCCTCTCACAGGCTTCATCAAGGCCCTCTACCCTACATGCTCCCACTACCTTGAATCCCTAAAAGCTAGTGACCAACTAAAGTCTATTACATTTGACTCTTTGGTGAAGAAAGTTGCCGAATGCGATAAAGTCTTTGGAAAGAGGAAGACAACAGCCTGGCCCACTTAAGAGAGCATGTGCCTTGCTCAGAAATGGATGAATCAACCACGTGATTCTTTTAGAGGAAGTGACATTAAAAGAGGACATGGAAGAAAGAGTTCCAAAGGCAGGCAGAGTAGACACAATCATATGCATTGCAGCATAAATGGACATAATGCAACAACATGCAAAAGCCCTTGGAAGAAGATCAAAGACAAACAAAATCAGAAAGAAGATAGACGTAAAAGTTTAAAACACCAGATCCAACAAAAGGTAAAGCACCTGAATTTGCTCATTACATTGTTTCCCATTGCAATATTGGAGTAACTAAAGATCTATTTCATACTTCAATTGCTTTTTGGAGAGATGCATGGTCACTTGACACAGGTGCAACATGCCACATGACCTTTCGGAGAATTTCTATGAAGATTTCAGTAACAATGTAGGTGGAACAGTGTATTTTGCAAATAAATCAAATCTCATAATCACATGGCTCTCTTCGTACTAATAATGGAGGAGAATATACATCTAATGAATTTGAAAACCATCTTTACCAACATGGATTCAATATCAAACCACAGTTCCATACAATCCTCAACAAAATGGCATAGCTAAAAGAATGAACAGGATGTTTTTCAAAAATGTGAAGTTGATGCTTTGGGCTGATGTCGTCCTCTATGCAGTAGTATATGTGAAAAATAGGTGTCCAGCTCATGCTCTTAGAAATAAGACTCTTTATGGAATGTGGTATGACCACATTCCTTCGATGAGGCATCTCATGGTCTTTGGTTCCACTTCTTATGTCTTAATTCTTGAGGAGCAAAGAAACAAGCTTGATCCAAGGAGTCAAAAGTGCATCTTCTTGGGAAATTAAAATACCACCAAGGCATATCATCTTTACGATTAGGTAAACAAGAAGTTTATTCTTTCAAGAGATGTAATTTTTCTTGAATCTTGCAAGACAAACAAAATTGTTGAAAAGGCAGCTGAATCATCTTGATAGATTCACTCAAGTAAAGACATATCATAAATTCAATGATGAAATTCCACATCTTGAAGGGGGTATATGTATCTTGGATCAATCTTTGGAATCTCCTTTTGAAGCACCCATCTCCCCCACCTGAAGTCTCAGCCACTCATCAAATCAGGAAAATCCTTTGAATGATGTGATTACGAGGATTGAAAGGATAAATCTTGATGCAGCACCATCTTTATCAGTGGAGCAATCTAGACCATCTCAGAAAGGTCTACCAAAATGACTCATCAAACACTTGAAAGTGTCCATCATGATGAGGTCGAAAAAATAAGAACTAGAGGTTCCACCAAACAAGATGGAGGTGACATAGATAATTCTAATTCAAGTGATGTAGATGATATGGATGTTTCATATGATTGTGAATTGAATTTATCTACTGATTTTGAACCAACTTCCTTTGAAGAAGCTACTTCTCATGATGGGTGGAAAGAATAAATGCAGGAGTATGGTGCTCCCATCAAGAATGGGGCATGAAAGCTGGTGCACCCTCTATTTGAAACCAAACCAACTGGGTCCAAGTGTGTTGACGAGAAAAAGTACAAGTCAAATGACTCACTTGACAAGCACAAAGCAAGACTCATGGTAGAAGGATTTGCACAAAAAGAAGGCATTAATTATGAGGAGACTTTTTCCCCCACAACAAAATGGGCCACCATCTGCACTCTATTTGCCTTGGCAACAAAAAAATGGATGGAAGGTTCATCAAATCAATGTGAACACTATTTTTTGAATGGATATTTGAAAGAGAATGTCTCTATGTCTTAGCCTGAAGGTTTTGATGTGAAGGGACAAGAACAAAAAGTATACAAACTCATCCAATATTTATACATCCTGAAATAAACATCGTAAGCCTGGCACAAAAAATTAATTACGCGTCTTTCAAAAATAAATTTCGAACAACCCTGTTTCTCAAGAAAGTTCACAAAATTGTTGTATATCTTGTAGTATATGAAGATGATTTGTTAATGACAAGGAACAATGAAAGCTATATTGCATCCATAAAGAAATAATTGAAGAAGGACTTTGAGATGATAGGTTTGGGACATCTTCACTACTATTTGGGCATTGAAATGATTCAACATTCAAAGTACAAAACCATCTCCCAAAAGAAGTAAATTAGAGAATTGTTGAACAAGTTTGGCATGGTGGAATGTAACCCTTTTCTACTCTAATTGAACAAAATTTGAAGCTTACGTCAAAAGAAGGAAATAAATTTGAAAATTCAACCAAGCACATATAGCTTGTGGGAAGTCCTTGTCTACCTTACCACCACTAGACCAGATATTTCATTTGTTTTTGGAATTCTTTCTAGGTTTACGAAAAAGCCTCATGAAGATCATTGGTCTGTAGAAAAAATATTTTTGAAATACTTCGAAGGGATCTCAAGGTGGATGACTTCAATTTGATTGGATATTTTGCTTCAAACTTTGATGGGGATAAAGAAAATGGAGTGTCAACTTAAGGCTATCTCATGAGTCTTTCATCAATAGTTGTCTCTTGGAGGTCACACAAACAGTCAATGCTAGCAAATTCCACAACAAAGGCAAAATATGTGGCAGTTGCATAAACAAAAAAGGAGATTGTGTGGCTCTATAAAATACTTGAAGATTTGCAAGAGAAACAAGTGGAGTCTACTCCTCTTGTAATCAAACTAGCCAAGAATCCCAAATTCCATGATTGAACCAAGCACATCAACACAAAGTACCATCTTATTTGATATCATATAGAGGCCAATACTATTCATTTAAGAAATTGTTCCACAAATGAAAAAATTGTTGGCTAAAGCACTTAGAAGAGAAAAGCTTGAAAAGTTCAAAATGATGCTTGGACCCATAAACTCCTCTTTGGCTTTAAGGGGGGGATGTTGGACACATAATCCTGCGGGATTTTGTGTAATTGTAAATACATTGTAATTAGGAATCTCTTACGACATGAAGGCAAAGAGCCAACGTCCTAATGTATAAAATAATAATTTGAGCTAATGAAAATCAATAAAAAGTTTGGATTTATCCATCCAATCTAACACAAATATCCTAATTAGTGTACAAAAAATGACATGTAAATCTTTGACCTCGATGTTTGAGTCTCTGATCACTTTCGCCTTGTTGATACCTATTCAGCCTTCTTTACCCTATCCAACCCCTTTTATGGTCTTGTTGACCACTACGTGTCAACTACCCTATAGCAGTACACTTTTTCGCAAAGGGATTCCATCATGTTCGAGCACTCAAATTATCTTGGATTCCATCATGTTTGAGCATTCAAATCATCCTAGATTCATCATCATTAGTCGTCAGTTTGTCAGAGCTGTAAACCCATTCTGCAAAATGTTAATATAAATGATGCTAGTAAGACCATGTATGTATATAACAACCTAGGTAAGTCTATTATCTTGGTGACGTATTTCATCTTAGGAGGTTTTTCATCTCACTGATTCAATTGCGTTTCTAAACACGGATGATCAGCAGAGTTTTTCCCTCCAGCCTAGTCCCAAAGTTAAGGTGGAATTTATCGCCAATGTTTTAGGTGAGTCCCAGTGTTTTAGTTGAGTCTTTTGTAAAAGCGATTTGGGAATAATATAAGCTAATTGGAAAAATTATTTTATTACAGATCACTTGGTCTAGTAGATCATATTGAGTCGCAGAATTAGGTAATAAATTGAGAGTCTATAACGAATGGGTGCTCCCGCTATGAGGATTGAAATGTAATTATCTTATGTAAAAAATATTTTGGTGCATAGTCCCTCATACTTAGACACCATGGCTAAAATATTAGAGGGTGGAAAAAATTATTAATCCCCTCAAATTAATTAAATTAATTAATTTAAATTTTCTAGCAAAAAATAAATTAAAATCCTAAGCCATAAATTTAATTAATTAGAGTCAAAAGTAAAGTCATAGAGAAATTAAAATTCGTGGGTCTTAAAGAAAATAATTTTTGGAGGTCCTCCACCAAGGGAATATTGGAAATTTCAAGAAAAATTGGACCCTTGGGCATTGGTGGTTAAGTCAAAGTCAATTTTTTTAGGACATTAGCTCAAAATAATTAATTTTGAGCTAATAAAAATGGATTAAATGAAAATTTCTCAAAAATAAAGATTTTCGATGGTGGAGATTAAAAGATGATCAAATATTTATCAACGGTCGAGATTATTTTGACGGGGATCAAGCCAAATAGCCGTTGTTTTCCACTTGGAAGATTTATCTATAAATTAGAAGTCATTTTGCTTCTCATGATACCGAAAATTTTTGAGAAAGCTCTAAGCAAGCTCTGCTACTGTAATATTTTTCTGGAAATAATAAAGAAGACTTTGGGATTTATTCATGGTGGTGTTACTCTTTTGTCTACTGGTAATATTTTTCTAAATCATGTGCCTAAATGCTTTATTGAATTAAATTTCATAAGTTTTTCGTTTCATTAGCCAGCAATTGAATTGCCTATTTGCACAGGTATCTTGCATTAGGTATTTGGTTTTAGAAAAGCGTTCTAACTTGATTGATCTAGGAAGTATCTCTAGATTTTGAGGGTTTTTGCATGTATCTGGCCCATTTTGAAACTAAAAACTTAATCTAAAGGGTGCAGAGATTTAATCAACATTCAAATCTTGGGCGTGAGGGGAAGTCTTTGGTTGGACCAACCAAGTCCAGAGACCTAAGAGCCCATTGTGTTAAATTTCCAAGATCTATCTGATGATTGTTTTTTGCAAAGATCTTGACCATGGCTCAAAATTAAAAACTCTTATTTTGCTCATTTATCTCCAATTTAATTGTGCAAATAAAGACAGATCTGCTAATTAGAGCTTGAAATTTATTGTGATTATTGTAAAATAAAATTTGTGAACAAAATTATTTTCTAACCCTTGTGTGCAGCTAGGGTTTTGGGGTTTCATTTTATTTTTTGTATATATTGGGATTTTGGGCTTTTAATATTTTATTTGTGCAGGTGAATTTCAAAGCTAGATTTGACGAATTGTTAATGGTTTCAAGGGTTTCAGACCTTGGAAAATTTTAAGAGGGTTTCTAGAGGTGGATCTAGGCCTAGGAAGGCAAAATCCACCCCCTACTGCTCCTCCAAACTCAACGAAGAAAATGTCAGCCTTAGAGGAAATTTTTTTGTGATCATCTAGGGTAAATCTGAAAAAAAATTGCATAAGATAATTTTTGGGGTTCTGTTGGCCCTCCAAGCCCAACGTTCAACCAAAGGAGGCCCTCCTAGGCCTGCCACTGACCTCTTTCTTCCCTACAGCAGCCTTTTTCTTCTCCTCCAAGCTATGTCGTGGGCCTTCCTCCTTTTCTGCCCTCAATCCCTTCCACTGGCCTTTATTTTTCATTGTTGCCCCACGGCAGCCTTCCCTTATCTCTTCTGTCAAGCTTTAGGGCCTAAGGAAGCCTTCCGCAATCCACTACCCTTCTCCCAGCTTGTGTGGCCTTTAAGGCCCTCACTTCTTCAACGCAACCTTCAAAACCCTTAGACACTGGCCTGAAAGGACCTCCCCTCCTCTGCGGCATCCTTTCATCTCTCTGCCAGCCCTCACAACCTTAACGCGACCCTTAACTTACCTTCTGTTGTCATAACTAGCTCTGCCGTCAAGCTTCAAGGGATTTCAGCCCTATTTTTACCCTTTTTCCTTGTTGCGTTGGCCTCATTAAACCCTCCCTTGCCCTCATTTTTCTCTGTGTGGCAATCACTTAAATTATTTTTTTTGAGTTAATCACTGTTTGCAAAGGAATTGGAGTAAGATTTGTGTTTGCAGGAGGATCATCTTGTTAAAGAAATTCGTGAGCAGACTTCTTGGTTTCATCTAGCCCTTGGGTTCGTTGGTTTGATCTCTAACTTATCTACTTTCCTCATAATTTGTTAGCAACCCTTATAAATTTATAACAGTGGTAAGGAACTTCAAAAAAGAACCATTGACAAACATCTTGTAAATTTTTGAAGATGTTCTATGCTTGATGCAACTTTACTTTTATCCCCAATGTCAATCAGCAATCACATAAACAAGAAAGTAAAGTGCTGATAGAACATACCAGTAGATCGACAGAAGACAAGCCAGAAAAATCTAAGTGTTTTGGTGCATTACGACGGTCAACAGGATGCTTCAACCAGCAAAGTCTCAATACGGTCAGCCAACCAGAAGTGTCACACCCACAGCCCTTAAAGACGGCTCATCAAAAATCAACATAATTCAACAAAAGAATCCCACATCCAGATTTCCGGCATCATCCAGATTTACGGCATCATCCATATTTACGGCATCATCCATATTTATGGCATCCAGATTTACGGCATCCATTTCCGGCATCATCCATATTTACGGCATCCATTTCCGGCATCATCCATATTTACGGCATCCATTTCTAGATCATGAGGATGTGTGTGATGAGATGATTGAAATGTCCTCCAACATTGACTCTATTTATATCAATCACTGAGGGTTTGTGACACATTTGCTGGGGGTGTAAAACCTTAAGGCCGACCTGCACATATTTTGAAAGTATTAAAAATAAATTCAAAATAAATGTTTTGCTCATCGGATCAAGATGATCTTTAGATCGATCGTGCACCTCTTCGAAAGAGGAACCCAATAAAAATATTGGTGTCTTCATCCGAGCATCACAACATGGAGTTCGGACCTAGTTGTCCAATTTTAACACTCCCTCTCAACTAGGGAGAACTCCATCCACCTGTGCAATCAAACATCGTGCGTCATCCCGCCGTAACTTGCTTTGTTGGCCTCTTTATTTCAGAACAGAAGTGGGTCAGTCACAAAGACATCATTCCCGGCTGACAGATTCAGCCCAGAGGTCCGAAACCTCCATAGGACTCGCAAAGAGTCTCATACCAACCCGGAGTCGGTTTATCTAACCCGAAGTCAGTAGGAGGTCCGAAACCTCACTTGGACTCAAGAGAGTCATATATACTAACCTGAAGTTAGTCTCACTGACCTGAACTCAGTTGGAGGTCCGAGACCTCACATGGACTCAAAGAGTCACATACCAACCCGAAGTTGATTTATCTGACCCGAAGTCAGTAGGAGGTCTGAAACCTCACATGAACTCAAAGAGTCACATACCAACCCGAAGTTGGTTTATCTGACCCGAAGTTAGTAGGAGGTCTGAAACCTCACTAGACTTGATCCCAGATCAAGTGGTTGGACACGTGTCATCCTAGATAGAGAGTACGGCAATCTCTGATGCGTCCATCAGTCTTTACTACTAGTCTCTAGCTTTTCCCACCTCATTGGCCAAATGAGAGGTACTTCCCATGAGTCCAGAACTCAAATGGGTAGGATGCATACGGGGCACAGATCATGAGAGGCGAACCAACTCAATCATCATAACAATGGACCCAAGCACACCAACAAGGTTCGGCAAGCCTAGCCATGTGGTTGCTTATGGCTCCGAGAAGCTATCCCCAAAGCCCCCCATAGCTCCCAAAGCTCATCGTCCAACATGACCCTCAGAATAGGGTTGTTCCACGATACCAAGATTCTCACGGAAGGTTAGGAACATGACCTTCCCCAAGGGCATTGTGAGAATATTCGCGACCTGCTCATCAGTTCCTATATGATCGAGCCTTACGGCACCTCGTTGTACCATATCTCAGATAAAGTGGTACCAGCCATCAACATGCTTGGATCATTCGTGGAACACGGGATTCTATGACAAACGAATCCCCCTCTAGTTATCACAAAGGATAACGGTGGCATCTAGCACATGCTCGAACAGCTCACTGAAGAGCTTTCGCAACCAAGTGACTTCACAACAGGCCATACATGTTACAATGTATTCGGCCTCAATGGTGCTCAAGGCTACCGACTTCAGTTTCCTGCCCGAAGCAGATCTACGTATGAAGTAGCATCCAGATGTGCTCTTGCGATCCACCACACTGCTAGCCCAATCGGCATCAGTATATCCATGGATTGTCATGCTCCTGGTAGTGTATCTCAGCCCATGGTCTATCGTGCCTCAGAGATATCTCAAGAGTTTCTTGGCACCAACGCAGTGAATGTTATGATGAACCATGTGTTGACTCAAAGTGTTTACTGCACAACATACGTTCGGACGGGTGTTCACCAAGAACATTAGGGCCCCTATGAGTTGAAGATACTCAGTAGGATTTGCTATCACGGGCCCAGCAATGCTGCCACTCAAATTCTTAAAGTTGAGCTCCATTGGTGTCGACACAGACTTACAGTCCATCATACTAAATCTTTCCAGAAGATTCACAATGTATTTTCCTTGAGAAAGGAAAATCTCGCCAGGTCTCTGCCAGACCTCCAGGCCTAGGAAGTAGTGCATCAGTCCTAGTTCCTTTATCTCGAACATAGCAGCGAGCTCCCTCTTGCACTGATGAATGAGAGGGACAACACCTGTCAGGAAGAGGTTGTCCACATACATCACCAGAATGAGAGGCTTCTCTCTATCAACCTTGAAGTAAAGGTTTGGATCAGCATTACTACGAGTGACGCCTGGCTTCATTAGGTAGCTATCTATTCTCTCGTACCAAGCTCTGGGTGCTTGCTTCAACCCATAGAGGGCTTTCTTCAACCTGCAAACATGGGTGTCCCGATCTTGGACTTCGAAATCCAGAGGTTGCTCCACATACACCTCTTCCTTTATCGCACCATGCAGAAATACAGTCTTGACATCCATCTGATGAAGACTCCATCCTTGTGTAGCAGCAAGGGCTATGATAGTTCGGATGGTGGTATATCGGGCCACAAGTGCAAATATATCATCATAGTCTATGCCTTCCTTTTGAGAGAAGCCACAGGCAACAAATATTGCCTTGAATTTTTCAGCACTTCCATAAGATCCATGCTTGATCTTGTAGAGCCATTTCGAGGTGACACCTGCTTTGTCCTCTGGTCTTGGAGCCACATCCCATAAATCTTTCTTCTTTATGGACTCATACTCTTCGTGCATAGCCTCCTTCCAGACTTGATGCTTTATGACCTCCTCAAAATATCCAGGCTCAGATTGTACAATAGTACTCATGGCTGCTAGATACCCTTGGTATCTACTTAGCTTCTTGCTTTCACGAATGTCCCCCTTTGGGTCCATATGTCCCTCGACATCCTCGAGATTGTCCCTAAGCCATGATGGTATCTTCCCTACTGAAGGAGGTGGATCAATTGGGTACATTGGTCCTTCAACATCGGGCATCGTCTCATCCTTCGGTTCTTCTTGATTTCCAGTCCTTGCTTCATGATATTCCCCTCAGATCTCGGAATATTGACTACTTTCCTTAGGGAAGCATCTTTCTCAAAGGTAACATCGTGGCATATCTCCATTTCCCTTTGGCCAGGCACATATACTTTATAGGCCTTCGAAGTTTTGTTGTAGCCCACAAACATTGTGGTCTCCCTCTTGATGCTAGCTCCTCTGCAATAGTTCTTAAACTCCTTCGTCTCATATAATAAGAACATCCTCCCAAGGATGTCATGGGCAGCATACCAGAAAGATCAGAATGTACTAATTGCAAGACATCAGATGTATTTGTGACACTTGAGGGGAAATGTCCCCTTGTATGCTTTCTTTTGGCACAACCATGACATACACCTTCATGGTTATTTGAGAACTCAAGCATCCCTGTCACCACCTTCCTTGCTTCGGGAAGGGCCTTGTAGTGAAGTTGTTCAAACCTCCGCTGCCATAGTTCAGTCTGTCGGATAGTATCACATGTCATCGCTCCCAGTGGACTTCCTCCAACCTAGTAGAGTGTACCAACTCTAAACCCAATTGTGATAGCTTCCTTGAAACTCTTCTTCCACATGTGCACCTTCCATCAATGAATGCCACATTGAAACCTTTGTCTTCCATGGCCGAAACAGACACAAGGTTCTTCTTCAAATTAGGTACATATAGTACATCTTGCAGGTGGAGGACTTGACCTTGAGACAAGTGGAGGGTCACAGTACCTGTCCCTTTCACGAGATATGTGGCATTATCTCCAAGGATAATTTGTAGATTAGTATCCTTCTCAACCATATCAGTAAGTGCTTCCTTAAACCCAATGATGTGCCTTGATGCACCACTATCTATAAACTAGACATCCATAGTGTCGGGTGGAGATGCATCAGAGAGGGCGGATACAAGAATGAATTCATTTCTTTTATCATCAAAAACATTTGATTCCTCATACCTGGAATTTCTTGACCTTTGGAAGGTTGCCCATTTCTGCCAGAGGGAGCCTTCCTTTTCTTGACCTTCTTGAAAGGGCATTATCTAGCATAACGACCTAGCTCAGAGATGTAGGCAACCAGACTCTTATGAATTGAGTCCCTTATCATCAGCTTTGCTTTGATTTCCCCCTTCTTGTACTTTGATTTGGCAGCAGCAATTGCAGTGGATGGAGGCTCTTGGATTTTACCCTGAACATAGTCCATGACATCTTGGTCTTCCAAATTAAGATCCAATGTCATCTTCCAAGCATGGAAGTCATCCTTCCACTGTCAATTTTTCATCAACCTTGTAAAGCCATTGTGGTTTGAGGAACCCATCCTCTTCTTCGGTGATTGCTACAAACTAGGGCTTTGTCTTCACCTTAGCTGCGGAAACTATGTAGGCAGTGAAGATGTTCTATGCTTGATGCAACTTTACTTTTTATCCCCAGTAATAGGTCAACAATCACATAGTCAAGAAAGTAAAAGTGCGATAGAACATACCCCAGATCGACGAGAAGACAAGCCGAGAAAAATCTAAGTGTGTTGGTGCGTTACGGCGGTCAACGAGGATGCTTCAACCAGCAAAAAGTCTCAATACGGCAAAGTCTCAATACGGTCGACCAACCAAAGTGTCCACACACGGCCAGCAAAAACTGACTCATCAAAAATCCAACATAATTCAACAAAAAAGAATCCACATCTGATTTCCGACATTATCCATATTTACGGCATCATCCATATTTATGGCATCCATTTCTGGCATCATACAGATTTACGGCATCATCCATATTTACGGCATCCAGATTTACGACATCCATTTCCGGCATCATCCATATTTACGGCATCAATTTACAGATCATGAGGATGTGTGTGATGAGATGATTGAAATGTCCTCCAACATTGACTCTATTTATATCAATCACTGAGGGTGTGTGACACATTTGCTAGGGGTGTAAAACCTTAAGGCCGACCTGCAAATATTTTGAAAGTATTAAAAATAAATTCAAAATAAATGTTCTGCTCATCGGATCAAGATGATCTTTAGATCGATCTTGCACCTCTTCGAAAGAGGAACCCAATAAAAATATTGGTGTCTTCATCCGAGCATCACAACATGGAGTTCGGACCTAGTTGTCCAATTTTAACACATCTTAATCTCACCAACGTCATTTGTCTCATGAAAACTTTTGATCTCTGAAGTCTGAATACAACAGTGGCATGACTGTCTTTTCATAAGGTTGCAAGTTGAATTTCGATTGTTTATAAAGCACTGAAGTTGTTTTAGGACTGCTTTGGTTACAAACTTGCTCATTTGAATTTCACTGTTATCATTGCTCATGTTATATATGACTGGAATGTGAGTAGCATAGAGAAATCTCCTTATTCATACTCTAGAAATCATAGTTGCTACTTATTCCTTGGTTGTATGTGCCATTGTGCAAAATTTAATCAGCATTGTTACAAGAACACTGATTATCTGTCTCAAGTTGCCTAAATTACAAGTTTTGCACTAAAATCTCATAAACATTGGCATTGAAAATCCTGAAGGTGTTGCTGATCTAACCATATAATTATCACTTTGACAAAATCTTGGCAAGTTCGTTGGTAGCACTGTTTCTTGTCTCTTAAAGTAAACAAGTGGGTATTGGCACAAAGCATATCTGAATTGTTTTTAGTAGCTTGTCTCCAAGGAATCATCAATTAATTGTTTTTAGTAGCTTGTCACCAAGGAATCATCAATTAATTGTTCCAGAGAGTTCTAATTTCTTACAGTTGATAATTCAGCTTGAAAATTTCTGTTGGTGAATGACAACATTAAAGCTCTCTTAAGAAATTGGCCATCTAGGTGTTCCTAATTTCGCATTAACATTGAAAGCCTTCTTGTTTTATTGGCATTAAAAAAGTTAAGTAACTGAGGGACTTTTTGCTTTGAACGAATATCTCTTATTTGGCATATTTTCGTTGGTATATATTGAGGGTTCCTAGCTGTATAACAGCATTTATACGCTTGCTGAGAAATCACTGTTGGCATATTGGATCATTAGTTAATTATCTAAGTGAACAATTGCTCTAGTTTTCTTAAATTATCTATCAATTGATTTATCTGTGGATAACAGTTTTGCTTTGAGCTCTTGAGCAATCACATTGCGGATCTCTCTTGTTTATAGTTGGCACATATAATTTGACATATTGTCTTGTAGATGAAAAATTGTCCTTTTCATTTTCTCATTAAATACTCTGGTCATAAGATTAATCCATAATTAAAGTACTTAAAACATAAACAATCTCACATCAAGATCACTCAGCTCACGTTGCATATCTTCCTAAGATAGTGTTGCATCTAATAACTTACCTCCAAGCATAAGCTTGGTTGATAGATTTCTGGGACAACCCTTCTCATTTAGCTTGATGGTCCTTGGCAACTCTTCGGTGGTTAACACGGTGACCTTGCAGTCGTGAGAGCTACAGTCTCTGCAACGTCGGAGGCATCGAGTGATAGGAGGCTAACAAAAGTTTCGTTAATCAAACCTTTGCTTGCTTCCTGTTCGCTTCCTTCCCACAACCTAACTTGGAGCCCAGCTTCAAAATAGTTAAGGGAAGGTCAAACTTAGATTAGGCAATTAATTAAAATTAACAAAGATCTTTGCATTTCACGTAGGTCTTAGGTATTGCATTTCATATAGGATAGTAACACATTAAAGCAGCAGTTGTCCATCCGAGACTTGGTCTCAATTTTATAAAGCAAGAGTGTTGACTCCATAAGGCACTGGTCTCAAATATATAAATGCAATCTAATCCTTAAAATCTTGCTAGATTTAACCAAGTGCTAGGCCACTCAATTGTGTCTCCCGGACTAGTTGGTTCCCAACTTGTCTTTCTTCATTTCATTTCCATAGGGTCTACCCCCCATAGCCTGTTGTTGGGAGACGTCTAGAATGGAGAGGTTGGGGATCAGGGTGACAGCCCCCAACTTGAGTCGTTGTCGTGGTGCTTGTACAGTTTCAGCAACAACAGGTCCTCCTCCCCCTGCCCCTTCCCCTCCCCTACTCTTAACCATGCATATTACAATCAAGTTTGACTATTCTTATGTCTACACTTATGAGACTCGTTTCCATCAACTTCTCCCTAGCTTCTACTCTCTCCCCAAAATCACATTGAAAGTTGGAACTTGACCTCTAACTTCCTAACTCTTTGGGGGCTTGCAGAGGACTCATTTACACACATATTAACTATACCGGGCCCATTCACTCTCTTGGTTCTTGTCCCATGAACAATGGTTTGATGGAGACTACAAAGCCATGCATAAGAGGCTCATGTTTGATCTTTCCCTCCACACATAGTTGTATTATTCTCACATTCTAAAAAGAAAGAAATTAAGCTACCCACTTCCTATGAAGAGGGATCTTCACTACTCACTTCACACTTCCTTGAGAACTTTTGGGACACCCTTCTACCTCAAAAGTAAACTCCCTCCCTCCAGTTGGTCAAGTCATGCCTCATATCTCTGAGAAATTCAAACTATTGCCTCTACTTCCCCCCACTCTTTTCACTTCTTCACCCCTAAGCTTATTAGAAGACCCATTTGAGAAATATGTACTAACAAAGCTAGTGACTTGTAGGAGTCCTAATTTGAATTTCTTAAGTGTGCCATGGAACCCTTTATACACACCAAGGCTACTATCTTTAATGATGTCATTTGCTCTAGCTTCTCTATTAGCTAGTCCCAGCGCATCATTTATCCTATCCATAAGTTTGGGGACAACTCTAACCAAATAACTACAAGACCATCATGATTCAACATGTTATCCACCCCCCAAGATCATGTAGCCAAACTCCTTGTTGGATCTAGAAGACGCTGATTGCAAGGCAACGCCATTGTTGCCCACCTCGTCATCAGCTATCAAACTTGGGCATTCTTGACATCATCGACCTAACCCTGTACTTGTTCACTTAGATTTTAGCTAGCCTTCTTTACTTCATTTTATCCTAGATTTAGCTTTAGCATTTTCTAGGAGTTGAGTTTGCACTCCCACATTGTACTTGTACTGGTTGTATCCTTCAGTCCCATTGACCTATTTATGGTCATTAGTTGGATATTAATAAAATTATCTTATCATATCTCACCATTGGCTACTACTATCTTTGTGGGCCCTTGCTAGCCTCAGGGGGGAAGTGGAAACTACACAAGACTTCAAATCTGCAAAACACACTGAAATCTCAGATATTATTCAGATTTATTGAAAAACTGACATCAGCGAGTAAACTTCATATTTTTTATTTACAAGTTAAAATATTAAATTGGAGTTTACCCTATGTAAATCAGCAATAGACTACTTGTAATGAGCAATAAACTTCTTCAGATATGCAATAAAGAGTTGTAGATCTGCTAAAGGCTCAAAATGAGTAAAGTATAATGTTCTCATCATATATTTTTTTCCAAATGATATCTTTGATCCAATAAGCATGGAGAGAAGACAGCAAAAAATTGATGCGGAAAGTATTCCTCAAAGCTTGACTAGTCAGACAATTTCACATCAAACCATTGAACTCATGCATAACAAGTGTTTGGCCACCAAACAAGTTTCTTCTTTATTTCATAGATGTGAATACAAGGTCTGAATATCAAATCAACACCCAGAAGGACTTGAAGGGGCATGAAGTCACTAGTCAAGTGTTTCACTCTCACCATACTCAAGGAGAAAATCATGTGAATACCATGCAAGCAGCACCAACACTCAATCACAAACAAGCTCGATGATTTGGCATGAAGGGACTCAAAGATTGCAGTATGGGAGTAGAATGACGAGAAGTGGGCGAACTCAAAAAATGTAACAGCATACCAAATCTGTAAGTACAATAGCACCTGGATTTCGATGGTTCCATCCTCACCCAAACACAAAATAGTCAGTATAAGTTCAGTGCGCAACATATGCATGAAAATTGTCTCTAAAAGAAAAACTAATCTCCAAATGGTGCACCTTGCTTACCTTGGAATAGAATGGATAAAGGTAACGAGGGATCATCCAGAAAAGAGCTACAAACTGATGCATGAATCAACTAAAAGATAGAAAAAATGAACCTGCCTAGAATAACCTTTATAATCTGCCCAGAATACACTCCAAGTAAGGCACACTGGTGTATTTTTGTTTATAAATCAGATTTGTAAAATATTTAATGATCTGAGCATACAAATCTGAGTATAAAACTTATAGAAACAATAAATCAAATATGGGTTTTAGAGAAATTAACATGGTAGCAAAGCTTCGTCTCTGAAAGGGAAACCAAGTTTTGACACAGGTTGGACAGATTCCTCTTCAGTTGGTGATTATTCCTTTCTGAGTCTTCAAGGAAAGGTCAATATTTTTCTGGGTTTTTAAGAAAATGTCTACAAGGTTAAGATTAGAGGACAGATTGGAAGGGGCTCCCAACTTTAATCTTTGGAGGGAGTGAATCATTTTTGTTTTGGAGGAAAATGAGATTTGGGTTTTTTGTGATAAAACTCAAACACCTTTGACTGATCCTACACAGCTTGCAGCTCACAACAAGAAAGAAGTTAAGGCAAGAAGGATAATGGTGATAATCAGAGTGATAACCAGAACCTTGAGATAGTGCTTAGAGAGAAACTCAAAAGCCCAGAACTGAAAACGTTTCCACCCATCTCACTAAAATCACCCAGATCAGGGATGAGTTGGCAGCAGTTGGGGAAATACTGTAGGATTCAAAGTTGGTGAGAATTTCCTTAAATGGCTTCTCAAAGCTGTGGGATGATTTCATCCAAAGAATCATAGCACAGGCAAACCTTCCCAACTGGAAAAGGCTATGGGATGACTTTATACGAGAGGAGCTAAGGACAAGTTCCAAGCATATAAGTCAACAGAAAAGTGAGGATGACGAAAACCTTGCTCTTTTAGGGAAGGGCAAAGGAAAGGCAAAGAAAAGCTCCATTAATGGAGCTACCTCAAAAGGAGAGAAGAAGAAGAACATGAGCAAAGTTAAGTGCCTTGCATGTCACCAGCCGAGGCACTATGCTAGCCAGTGTCCCAACAAGAAGGACAAGAGGAGTCATAGGTAACAGCCTTAGCGGAGGTTGATGATTTGGCAGATCGGGTTAAGAATGAGCTCTCGCCGATAGCTTTTCTTTCAAGTACAACGGCCATAGGCATGTGGTACATTGACACCGATGCTTCATGTCACATGATTGGAGTATGAGACTATTTCACCAGCCTGACAGAGATGGACCCAAATTTCCACATTGAACTTGGAAACAGTTGCAAGTGCAAGGCAGCAGGCCTAGAGACAGTCACATTCCAAATGAATTCCGAGAAACCGTTGATGGTGAAACGGGTGTTGTATGTTTCAGAGTTGAAAAAAAACCTCATCTCAATCTCAGCACTGGAGGATAGAGGTTAAATCGTTACTTGCCAAGATGTGAAAGTGTATCTTCGTCTCAAGCGACCTAGCTTCAAAACACCTAAGGTGATTGGAGTTAGGAGAGGAAATCTATACAAGTTACAGTTTGAGCCACCTCGAGAATTAATTCATAGCAGCACAGACTTGTGTGAGCCAGTGTTAACGAAACCGAATCGGTTCCAAAAAACCGGTTCGTCCGACCGGTTTGGAGGCAAAACCGGTTCGGAGACCGGTTCCACCAATTCACAAGCCTGGGCATTAAAAAAAAAAAAACTACTTTTTTTTTAATTATTATTTTTCCTAGTTACTAACGCTACCCTAGCCCCCCCTAAAGCTACTTAAACACCCCCACCCCCTCTATTTCACTCAGACTATTCATTCGAGTCTCTTGCAATTCTTGAGCTAAGTTCGGTGAGGAGATTTCAAAGAGTTTTTTGCAGGGTTGTTTGGAGGGAGATTTGTTGCAAATTTGAAGAGATGATTATAGAGTCTTGGAGAGTTGTTGGGTTGGCAGATTTTCGAGCTACTTCAAAGATTTTGGGTTTTCTTAAATGGTTTTTGCAACTGGTGGAAGTTTTTTTTTTTTTTTTTTTTTGGGAGAGGGGGGGGGGTTGCTACATAGTTGATTTCAGAGGATTTTGGAGCTTATTTTCTCCAAAATTTTAGAGCGTAAATCAAGGGCCATGGGAATCAAGCCATAATCCCATTGCAAACTTGAATGCTGCTCATTCTTCAGATGAGGATAAGAAGGATGATTCTGATGATGATTGATGATTGATGATTTGATCATTGATTTGTTGTAGATGTAGCTTGTAGTATAATACTATGATCTACGATGTTATTTTGGACTATAAAGGCCTTTTAGAGCTTGCTTCTTGATGTTTGTAACATTTTCGTTCAACGATGTTTTGCACTAAGTGCTATTTTAGTTATATGCACTTGCTATATAAATGAGAACTTTTGCATATTTGTGTATAAATGGTTTCGATTCATATGGATGCACATGAATACATCTGTTTTTTCTTTAAAATATGAATATTTTATGTGTTTTTGGTAAACCGGTTTTTTTTCCGGTTCTGACCGGTCACTGGTCCACAAGGTTTTCCGGTTCGGTTCCGATAACATTGGTGTGAGAATTGGCACAGGAGGATGGCACAATTGCATCATGGGGCACTTAAGGTATTGAGAGAGATTTACATAGGTCTTCTAGAGTTCAATGCAAACTAGCAAGATGTGTTTAAAGGGTGGGCATTGATGCATTCAAACATTTGTGGCCCAATGTCAACTACATTGTTGATGGGGTACGGTTATTTTGTCACATTTATGGATTCCTTTTCCAAGAAGGCATGAATCTACTTCATGAAGACCAAGGATTAGGTCCTCAGTTGGTTCCAAGAGTTTGAAGTTCTTGGGGAGAATTAGACATGAAGCAAGATCAAAGTGTCGAGGTCCGACAATGGAGGCGAGTATAGCTCCAATGACTTCAAAGACTTTTGTGCAGGTGCATGGATAAAGAAAGAGCTAACAATTCCTTAGAACCCACAATAAAATGGGGTTGCGGAGGGAAAGAACACGACCATAGTCAAGGTACAAAGGCGATGTTACATGACCAAGACCTGCCTATGTTCTTGTGGGCAGAGGCTTGCAACACCGCAGTCTACGTACAGAACAAGAGTCCTCACAAGGTGTTGGGGAGGAAGACTCCTGAGGAGGATTTTACACATAAAAAGTCTCAAATTGAGCACTTTCGCATCTTTGGGTGCCTAGTCTATTGTCACGTCCCTTTTGAGAAGAGGACAAAGCTCAATCCTACAGCACAGAAAGGAATATTTGTTGGGCATAATGAAACTTCAAAGACTTGCTGCATTTACATTCCAACACTAAGGGAAACAATGGTGAGAAAGGATGTTAAATTTGAAGGAGAGAAAGCCTTCAGGAAGTCTCACAAGACATGTTCAGCAATGTCAAAGGATCAGGAGCTAGTCGCTCTGAAGAACAAGACACAAGTTATAGGTACAAGTACAAGTGTTCAGACTCTAGAACAAGATGAGGAGCAGATAACTCCCAAATAGGATGTTGCTCCTACTTCTGGCAAGAGAAGGCCCAGATGAGTTGAGAAAACCCTAAGAGATGCTCAGGAGCATGTGGAAGCTCCTGAGAGGAGTACCAAGGAGAATAGGGCACCACAAAGATTTTCGAGTTACATGGCACTCATGAGTGATGTCATTGATTCCAAGCCTTCTAGTTTCTAGGAGGGATGCCATGGTGGAAGAGTATTCTTCCATCATGAAGAATGATGTCTAGGAGGTAGTGCCACGACCAAAAGGGGAAGAAAATCGTGAGCTCCAAATGGATCTATGAGGTTAAACATGCTGCAAATAGTAGTGTTGAAAAGTTCAAGGCCAGGTTTGTGGCAAGAGGGATTTCTCAGAACGAAGAACTTGATTATGAGGAGACATTTGCTCCTATTGCCAAATATACTTCGATAAGGGCTATCTTATTTATTACTTCGGAGATAAAGTGGAGGATAAATTAGATGGATGTAAGGACAACTTTCCTCAATGGAGTGATTGAGGAGGAGGTATCTACAGAGGAACCAAAGGGCCTTCAGGTGCATGACAAGGAGACTCATGTATGTAGATTGAACAAGGCACTATACAAACTCAGACAGGCTCCTCGAGCTTGATATTCGAGGATAGAAAGTTACTAGCAAGAGATGGGCTTCACCAAGAGTGAGGCACACTCCAACCTGCACCTCATCATGGTTAAGGGAGAGCTACTCATTCTTATGTTACACGTGGATGCCTTGTTTCTTACAGGTTCAGAGAAGTGCATAAGTGCAAGAAAGATCTTGTTAAGAGTTAGAGATTTGGATTAATGCATTATTTCTTGGGGTTAGAGGTGTGGTAGTGCACAAGTCGGATTTTTCTAGGACAAGGAAAGTATGTGATCGAGATCATGAAGAGATTCAGGATGCAGGATTGCAAGTCGATAGATACCCCACATTATTTAGACAATCAATAGGTTATTTGATGTATTTGATCAACACCAAGCCACATATTTGTTTTGTTATTAACACTCTTAGTCAATTCATGGTTGAGCCTAAGAGGGTGCAGTAGGTGGCAATAAAACTTGTGCTCAAATATCTACGAGGCACTGTGGAGTGTGGATTGAGCTATGTCAAGAGAGATGGAGTCATGTTTATGGGCTACCCAAATTCAGACTATGCAAGCAGCGCAGTTGATAGGAAAAGCACCTATGGGTGTTGTTTTCGCTTGGAAATACGAATTGTCTTATGGTTCAGCAAGAAACAGAAGTCTGTCTCTATGAGCTATGCTGAGGCAGAGTATATGGCAGCTAGTTTGGCAACTTGCGGAGCTATTTGGCTTCGAAAATTGCTCAGTTTATTTTGTCGGGAGATGGAGTCGACAATCATACATTGTGATAATCAATGTTGCATTAAACTATAGGAGAATCCAATGTTCCATCACAAATAGAAACACATAAAGATCAAGCACCACTTCATCAGAGACTATGTTCATAAAAGAGTTGTAAAGCTCCAACACATGTCCACAAATAAGCAGGTAGCAGACATCCTCCCAAAAGCTTTAATGAAAGGGAAGTTTGTTTTCTTCAGAGATAAGTTAGGGGTGGTGCAAAATAGCTTCCTCGCTAAAAGGGAATGTTGAATATTGTAGCTCGAACAGGTATTTCCCATATTTTTAAAAACCAACCATGTTGAATCGAAAACCAGCCAAACCGCCCAGTCAAATGCCTGAGCTTGCTAATCGAAGCAATAAACCCATTTCATGGCCAGTTAGGACTGGTTTGGGACCAAACCAACAGGTTTTGCTACCAAACCAACAGGTTTTGGTACCAAACCGGCCAATTTTGGTACCAAACCAGCTGGTTTGGTACCTAACCGGTCCTAATCAGCCAAGTCTATAAAAAACGCCCCCCTTGGAATAAGCATGCACTGGTTCTATAATTCTAAAGCAAAAGACTTGTTGTTGGTGAGAGGGATAGCAAGTCTAAATTGTCCACTCAAACCTCTATGTCAAGAACCGTGCTTCTTAGACACTCCCAAGGTGCTCCCTGACGCTTCCTAGATGCTCCCTAATGGTAATGTTAAATTCTTAAAGTAAAAGTAACAGTATGCTTTATCTTTCATTTTCATCCTTTTGCTTAAATTTTTAACATTACCTTGAAATGACTCAAGATGTTTGAGAGTGGTTCCAACCTCATCGAACTTCATATGGAGAACATAGAATTTCATATCCCATTCAAAATTTAACAAACTTAACAGTTTTCAGGATTTCAAGATTAATGGGATTGTGGCATTTCATTAGATTATATCATGAATGTGGGTATGGGATTGGAATTTAATCAAGACCACCAAGCCCTATATGTACACCAATGTTGGTGGTGTTGATTGGTGAACTCCTTTGTCATGGCCTTAGCAAAAATGTTATTATAAGGAAACTCGATGAGCTATTATCAAGCAATCAAGTTAATGTGCAAGCCTGAGTTTGATGAGTGATCATGTTGATCAGTGATTTGTAGTTGGCTAGTGGCCTAGTAGCTTGAGTTGTAGCATTGTTTTTGGACTCTAGAGGCCATTTAGAGCCTCATTGATTATGTATTTTATTAATGATATGTAGTGCACTCAATGCCATTTTAATATATGCACCCTTACATGTTATATAGATGAGAATACTTTGCATATATTGTCTCTAAAGGTTTGGAACCATTGTTTGTAATCTTAAAAATATTTTTTATTAAAAATTAATCATTTTAGGTATTTTTTTTTCCAGTTTTGGTTTATTGAATCTGGTTCAATCCAGTTTGATCCAGTTTTGGTTCGAATCACGGTTAGATAGACTTAGGTAGACGTTCGGTTTGAAACCCGGTTCTGGTTTTTAAAACTATGGAATTTCCACATTGGCTTGGTGTTTAACATGTGGAAATGTACAAAAGGTACTCTCTAGATATTAACTTTATTTTAAAAAGTTAAAGTCACTTGACTTTATGACTAAAAGGTGACTTAAGTCATGTCAATGAAAGATTAAGTCACAATCGTTGATCTCAAGTGTCCAAGATGAGTTCTTGATTGTTGATCACTTTGGAGATAAGGTTTTCATCATTGAAAGTTACAAAAGGCAGATCTAAGGAGAGGAAGGGACACATGAACAAAGTTTTGGAGAAGAGGTTGAAGAGAGAAGAGGAGAAAATCGAATTGCAGATAAAGAGACTGATGAAATAGGAAAAGGTCAAGTTTTCCAATAGACAAATCCCAAGGCAATTGTTCTATACAGACCTGTACCACATGGATTATGTACAATCATACTGACAACCATGTTGGACATTGGATAAACCAACGCTCCCCGTGTGTTTCTTGACATGGACTAACCGCCTCTTGTGGATCCTTATCTCTGGCGATGCGATCGTTGACTAACCTGCGGGTTTTGGTCTAACGGCAATCGTGATTCTCAACAAGTAGTATCAAAGCATAGATCACGAGTTCGATACACACCCGACTTGCGTTGGGGAGAGATTGTTGGACATTGGATAAACCAACGCTCCCAGTGTGTTTCGCAACATGGACTAACCGCCTCTTGTGGATCCTTATCTCTGGCAATGCGATCATTGACTAACCTGCGGGTTTTGGTCTAACGGCAATCGTGATTCCCAACAAGCCCTACAGTGCACATAGTGTAGAAATTAAATGCTCTGCACCCTTAACCCAGTTTACAAGTTTGCATGTGTTTGTTTACGCCCAACCCACATGTTTTGTCATGCTGATATAAATTTCAGAATGCATTTATTGCAAACATAAAGAGTGCTTATACTCTTTTTTTCATTCCTAACAGCTGATAATTAATGCAAGCATTCAACACATAAGAGAGAGACACTTATTTTTGGTCAAGTTGACCCCATAAAAACCCCACAGCCTCTTGGGGAAGAACGATCTTCAAAGGAGGATTTTATTGCTTGAGAAAATTATTAATAAGTACATAAAAACATAGTACTTGTCTCCCTTTCTGCTGTAGCATTAAACGTACAAATTTTGGAAATTTGTGCCCACTGAACAAATCAGATTTTCACATATTTTTGTGCCCAGAATTTCTGCATTTTTCCTTTGCTCAGCTCCTCGATTGTGTTGCCTCAAAATTTGTGCCAAAAAGCAGCAGAACAGCTCCCCGAAAATTGTGCCTCCTATAGCTGATGTCCTGAAATTCATGCCTCGAATTTCATCCTGAACAGCATTGTTTCTTCCCTCGAATTTCATGCCTCCTGCCTCGAAATTCGTGCTGAGTATTTGATGTTGTTACCTTGATTTTCGTGCTGCTATTCCCTTGAAAATCGTGCTGCTGCTCCTCGATTTTCATGCTGCCTCTTCCTCCTAGGAACTTGAGCTGAGGCATGTACAATCTCCTTGGGATTTGAGCTCCTTTCTCTTACCTGCAATTTCTCCTCCTCCTTGAAGTTTTCTCCTTAGCTCTCTTCTCCTCATGCTCTCTCAAGTGTGAAATGAAGAATGATTTCCCTTTTCCCTCTTTTGTCTCCTTGGAAAAGATTGAATCCCTAAACCTATGATCCAATGGCTGATATTTCATCCACAAATCTCAAGATGTGTGGTTGAGATCAATTCTCCCAAATGACCCCCCTCATACATTGGCCCCATCACTTAAAAGTTTCCTAGTACCTTTTACAAGTTGCGTACATTTTCTAATTTTTCTCATAAAGTGTTTTTCACCTCACTTTAATATTAGAAAAGTACACTTAGAAGTTAGTACTTTTCACATAAAGTCATTTTATAAAGTGCAAGTGACTTTAATATTAGAAAAAAAACATGGTACAATACTTCTAAGTACCTTTTGCACCCATGACAATAATATAACTCATAAATGTCACCAAGACAAGTAATTAATGTGCTCACTAGGCTAAAAGGGATAAAAGCCTAGTAACACCTCTCCTTGGTTCTATTTTCAACACATAGAGGCAGCATTTGGACTATTCGTTTACAGGAATATTGCAAGATTGATTTTTGGACAATTTTTGGGCATGTTTCTCAAGATTTATGGGTTGTATTAAGTTTCAAAAACAGCTATAAATTAATTTTCAAATTCTTTGTGGGTTGAATAATAAACACATGTTTGTTGGTTTTCCCCATTGGGGTTTCCAGGGTATATACTATGTCAAATTTCTGTGTGTTTGGTTTCCTATTTTTTTGCGTTACATATTTTTAAGTTAAAGAACTCAGTGTATTTTTGTTTATAAATCAGATCTAGAAAATATTAAATCTTTTGTGCATACAAATCTAAGTATAAAATTTATTGAAGCAGTAAATCAGATCTGGATTCTATAGAAATTAACACAAAGGTGATGACTCATGAGTGAGGCTATCGATTCATTTCACTAGTTTTAATTCCACATGAGTGCTCAGTGGACTATTAATTCAAAATCATGAGAAATTGGTCAATTTGTTAATTTCTGAACCCAACACCTGGCAATTAATTCCAGGCAGATTTTTAGGCCTAATGAATAAAAGCATAGATGAGTTCTTAACATATCAATCACGCATTTGACACACAAACTCTACCCAACCAAATTACTTCTTAAGTTCTTCATTAAATTAATCAGAACCTACTTGGGCTCCCGTAATGGGATAATGGCCCAACTAAGGAATTTACAAATACAACATACCTTGGATCTGATCCAACTAACAAGACCTAGATTTAACCTTGACCTACTTGGTTAATCTAGATCTCCCATGTTGCACCCTTGCACCTTCCTCATACCCGACACACTTGAGTATCTCACTCCTCACTTAAGAAAATCTCTTTCTCAATGCCTTATGTCGTAGTATGGTATGTCTTTCTCCTCTCCTTAACCTTGCTTTTATAATTTCTCATTGAGCTTAATCCCTAACCCTAATCCCCAAGTGATGGATGGTCGAAATTAGATCTCGCCTCACTTGAGATCGACGGTTAAAATTAAAACATAATCACTAAAGTAAACACTTTACTTTTCCTAAGTTTAATTAGCACAATAGCCAAAATAATAATTATGTGTTTTTCCCAAGTTAGACCTAGGCTAAATTACAAAAGCAACTTACTCAATACTTGAGCAAATATCCTAAAGAGACTTTGGGCGACTTCTACACACCTAGACACATAAGTACCTGCCCAAGATACAATCATCGACACAGTTGTGACTAATACTCATGGATATGTTTCATAGATTAATGACTTACTCTACCGCATATAAGCCCGAAAATGATATCTCATAAGAATGAACACATTCTTTTATTTTTATCTTTTTTGATGGGAGAGACCCACTAGACTACTTAATCCAGCCAACTTATCTCTAAATCAACTTAAGCCTATGCAGAAATACCTGACCAAGCTACAATCATCAACACAGTTATGACTAATACTCATGGATATATGTCATATATTAATGACTTACTTTACCGCATATAATCCTGAAAATGATATCTCATAAGAATGAACACAATTATCTTTATCTTTTTTAATGGGAGAGCCCCACTAGACTTCTTAAGCCAACTAGCTCATCTCTAAATCCCTGAAAAAGCATTTTATGAGTCATGTGAGCAAAGGGAAACAAGAGGAGAAGGGTTTTGTATAAGATCTCATGATTTTTTGGGTGTAAGAACACAAAGATAATGTGTTTTTTCATCTTCAATAGCATTTTATTGCAAAACGAATTTGGGAAACATCCCTAAGACATCCCCAAATGCAAAGGAAGTACCGGTGTCACCCTACGACAAGACCACCCGTCCCCCACCAATAGAAGAATGACAAACACATTTTTTATTTTTTTCTCCTTTTAAATGGAAAAGCCCCGGCCGACTACTTAAGCCAAGAAACTCATCTCTAAAGCTCTGAAAAGGCATTTTGTGAGTGATGAAAGCAAAGGTGAGCAAAAGGAGAAGGGTTTGGTGGAAGGTCTCACAATTTTTTGGGTGCTAGCATTCAAAGAAACGTGCCTTGCATCTTTTGGCAATCGTCGTGTTATGAAGTATTTTGTAAACCATGAGTTCCAAGGTTCAAATCCCCCGTGGGTCAAACCAACAAAAAAAATGTGCCTTTCATCTTCATCAGTACTTTATTGCAGAACCTCAATATGCTTTCTCTCGGTGAGGTCACCATTACACTCTATTGAGTCAAGGACCACCCTTACATGAAGGTTGTGGAGGTACTTATTTCTTTGCATATGTTTTTTTCTTCAGCTGCAAATTTTATCCAGGTGGATGGAGGCACAAGGTCTGAATTGATGTGCATGCCATCTTCCTTTTCCAAACATACCTTAAGGCTTACTTTGTGTTTATAACTGTGTATCACAGAGATATGTCCCATGCATCCCGATTCTCCTGTGATTAAAGTATTAGAAAATGGCTAGGAAACGTCCCCCCACAATCCCGAAATGCAAAGGACATGCCTGTGTCCCCGTGGCAGGGCCACTCCTACCAGTAAAAAACACAACATATTTTTCAATTTTAATGTTTTTTTCTTATTTTTTATGAGAAGCCCACTGGACTAATTAAGCCACCCAACCCATTTCTATAACCCTAAAACGTATTTTGTAAGTGAGGTTTGCACAGGACAGCGAAGAGAACTTAGAAGTGTTTTCCTGTAACAGCAGCTGTGTTTTTCACTTGGATGACATATTTTCGTTTGGAAAAGCAGCATATTAGCTTGCTTGTTTTTTTGTTGTTTTAATTGTAGTATTATGTATGATTATTTAACATTGATCATTGTTAAAAAATTGACATTTATGTATCAAAGACTATAATATTATAAATAGAAAATTGTCATTAAAATTAAAACTTTTCTAGTGACTCTTAATTTGCAATGTATGGATATGTCATTATAATTTGTATGATTTGTGGTCCTGTGGATGTTTATTTATACTGAATCATAATCTATTGTGAAAAGAAACAGTACTTTTTTTCCTGGGGTTCCCTATGTCCTGTACATTGTCCACCCCTGAAATTAGGGGCTATCTCCAGATGTCCCATATTTTGTCTCTTCTGTCCATCATGTAAGTAGTTTGTAGGAGCTGCCTGATCTGATCGGAAATCAGATGAACCCGATTGGCCAACCACTTTATTGCATCTGTTATCCATTGTCCAAGCTATTCTGATAAGGAGATGACCGAAATCCTTCAACTTTTGATTCTGTTGACTTTTATCTTATAGAATTATATAGAAAACTGCTATTAGCCACGCAGTCATTATTATAACTAGATTGGTACAAGGTATGACGCTTTGTAACCCCCATCCCATTCCATATATTATGCATCGTTTATGAGCCTTTTCACATTTTTCCAATCTTTATCTTGAAATGCTATACCCTCAAAAATTCACACCAGTATGGAATTCCTAACGTAACTATTAGTTTATGTTTTTCATTTTCACTATCAAATATAAGACAGATCTATTGGGCAAAATGGAGGAACCAACCTAACATCAGCCCTTGAGAACACACACACATACATAAAATAAATGAATTAAAGCCACATAGTGAAAAGATTCCCAGTGCCATTAATTCCAGATCAGTTTTAAAGCAAAATCTAGATATACTCATCATACGAAGAACTGTAGAAACTGAAAAAAATTAAAATCTGAATACCATTTTTAATATCGGGGGTTCGCTAAAACCCCTGCAATATGTTATTCGGTCATTGAAGAGAAAATGGTGACTCTGAAATGATCATCCTCATACAGTTATTACATTGATTTTCATGTTTCGTTGAAGTGAAGGAGTGGGGCATTTCAGAAGCAATTCATGGTCATTTAGTAAAAGGAGCTTGTTCTTACCACTTCGTTGAAGAGGAGCGTGGAGGTTGCGTGTGGATCTGCGAGCAAGAGGCGCGATCGTCCTCTGAGCCATCGTCCTAGAGATCCTTCAGTCCAAAGCTTCTCCGCGCTTCGAGGACACTCCTACTTTTCTGCTACCAAACCCTCCGGCCTGAAAATGATGCGAGTCTTCCTATGGAATATAGGGAATAAATAACCATCAGCAGGGCCTTCACTTGTTCAACTATAAAATACCATGAACTCTCAGTCCAGAGTTCAACTATGGTAGGTTTGGTTCACCTAAAGGTTGTGTAGATGTAGTTTCGTCTAACACTTCCGGTCAACTTGAAAGAGGTAGTGGCCTTCTTTGAATATAATGATAATATTACTGTAATGAGTAGGGTGATTATGATCTTCTTTTTTTCTGTATTTTCCATAATTAAGTTATTTTTAAACTCATTTATTCATAAAATTTATTTTTAAATTCAGTTATTCACAAAAATATTTTCTGAACTCATTCATGAAATTAATTATAAATATATAATATTATTAATTATAATATTTGTAATTTATTTCAATTACTTTTGATTTTAACTTATTTATATTTTTAATGAAGATGAGTCAGGGTCAAAGTCTTAGGGTAGTCCAATTAACAAGTGTCGTGAAAATGAAGTATTATGTATCAAGAAATTTATGGTTCAAATTCCCCAATTTACTAGTGAGTTTACGGAAAGGGCATATGTAGACACTTAGGGACTATAGTGGTAGTGGTCATAATCAACCGTGCCTGGGACAAGTACAAACCTACTCAATTTCCAATTTTTCTAGTCACCAAAAAAAAAAGAGTCTAAGAGCATGTAGATTTCCACAATCCATAATCATGATATTGTTGTTTTTGGAGGTCATTAGTGTGTGCATGGTGTGGGGATTGTGTGTGTCCAACGTTTTGGGTAGACTCCACCCATCCTCAAGGACCAATTTAAGCAAAATGATTAGAAAAGAGTACACATATTTAAATAAGTGAGAGATACATTAGAGTCCAATAGTTAAATTGAGAATTCAAAAGTCAAAAAAAAATTAATGAAATGAATAATAAATATTTTAATTTACTATACAAAAATTAATGAATTTATTTATTTTGCTAAGAATAATTTAAAAATGAATATAACTAAATTGAAAATAATAATAATTAATTAAGGAAAATGAAATTTATTGGTAGGAAAATATTACAATTCATACCTCCTTTTTACCTTTGAATGGCTCTATTCTTTGCATACTAATGTTCCCTTAAGTCCCAAGAAAATTTATTTTTCTTAATTAATTATTATTATTTATTATTATTCCCAATTTAGTTTTATTCATTTTTAAATTACTTTTAATAAAAACAAATAGTTAATTAATTAATTTTAGTAATTAAAATATTTATTATTTAGGGGTGGTAAGTGGGGGAGGGATATTACTAAATTCTAAAGGAATCATTGTGGAAATATTTTCATGGGGCCATGGGCAGAAATCTAACAATCAGGCAAAAATGTATGGGTTTTTCCTGGGAGTAACTCTGGCTCAAGGTTGAGGTGTTAGAGACATTGTTATTCTCAGTGACTCTTTCCTTGTTATCTAATATCTAAGAACTGGCAATCCTCCAAAAGCCAATACATTAAGCCTTTTGTATCATAGGATTAAAAGCACACTTCGCTCCTTCTCTAACTCTACCTTCTTCCACATCCTCAAAAATCTAAATTCTGAGGCGGATCAACAAGCTAATAAAGCTTTCCTTTTGGATGAAGGGTAGTCAAAGATCAATGGAATAAAAGGGTACGTGTCAATCACGTAAGTTTAATTTTTTCCTCTCTGATGCTTCCCATTCTTCCTTCTCCTCCTCCCCCCTCCTTGTGCCCTATGTCTCATCCCTATCTTGACTCTCTCATCTTCTTTCAATGTTGACTATGTTCATTTGATTGAGCGCACCAAGTCCTCCATTAGCCTCCTCATGGTTGCCCAGAACTCCATGTGTCAGCTCAATGCAATGTGGACAGGTCGCTTGCCTCATGTAAGCGTGCCTGAATTAATTGCCTTGGTGTGGAATAACTTCAATCTCATGGTCAGCTCTTGTTTTGTCACCCCTGATCGATTCATGATGATTACTTTGCTTTGAGGTTTTGGAGAAGTTAATGTCAAAATGAAATTTTGTGTGTGGCTTCCATGGCGTGAAGGGGATAATTTGGTTGTGGGTGCATAGTAGCATTCATGCCCTGCTAGTGGAATTGGTTTAGAAATTAAAATTCGTTATTGATTTCGCAGTGGGCTACCTTTGTATCAAGGGTGGCATCTAGGTGGTGGTAGAACAGGAAGCTCTACAATGAGTTTCAAGTAATATTGGAGGCATTCTTCTGTTATGAGGAGCTCACGAGGGTTCAACATCACTGCAGCTGGGCGATTTGGTGCATTGCCCCTATGGGGTCTAAGGTAAGTGAATTAGTTGATGGCATTTCTTGCACTATGAGAACTTGGATCGATGTTTCCAATTACTATGTTACTGATTTTACCTGTGTTAATATTCAAGACTCCCAATTAACGAAGGCTTTCTCCTTCCCATTTGGTCTTGTCCCTTTAATTTGCTCTACCAACATTATTTGTTACTTGGAGGCTGTGTTGGAGCCTTTTGATATGAGAGTACTCTCTTAGCTCTCTCTAGTCCTCTTCCCTATTTCGTCTAACTTCTATTATCTCCCTCTTTTGGTACCTACATAATTATGATCCCACTATGGACTCTAGCTCCTCGCCCTCCATTGTGTGTGACCACTGCAAAAAAGTGTGTGAAGCCATTAATTCTAAGATATATAGCTTGCATGTTCAGATGTATCAGTAACAGGCCTCTGAATGCAACTATTCTGAGTCAATTATGGCTCTTCAGCAAAGAATCTCTCACCTAGAAGATGAGGTGGATGTGTTGTGCAGTTTAATCATGGATCTCAAGCTTCAGGGTGTTCATTTAGAGAATCCACCCACAGGACCTTCCCGAGATTTCAACCTCAACAAGCCAATTGATTTTGCAGACTAATCAATGGTATCATGTTTAGTTTCAAATGTATGTATTTTTTGTTACAATTTTGTCACATCTACACATGTTGGCAAATAAGAGTATTGTTTGGGTTTGGACTTTTTGATGTATTATGGGTAAGGGCAATTAGACACAATTTGATATACGATATGCCTCTAACAAAAATGGCCATATAATTTTCTCAGGTATTTGTCGCAACCGGGTGCAGATTTAATACAAAATTGTGCTCATTTGTGCTACAAACAAAAAATCATTATTTAAATGCATATGTACTCTTTTATAAGAATTATGCCTCAATTGGTCCCTGGGGATGGGTGGAGTGTCAACCTGAAACAATGGACACAATCCCCACACCATGCACATAGTAATGACCTCTAGAAATAGCAATACCAAAATGAGTTTAGGCCAGGGCAAGCCCATCAATGATCTACCAAGACCGAAAAATATTGGTGATTGTTACGTCCACAAAATATTTGTACCAAAACATATCTACCAAAAGGGATAATTTCTCGTCAACTCAACCATGAAACCTAACTCTAAGAGTGTCAAGACAATTGAACTCGTGACATGTCAATAGCAAAGGTGTTTTAACAACAAGGATGCAATCAATTGAGCTAACACTCAAGGCTTAATAATTTAATCATTATTATTTTAATTAAATTTCTTTTAAATAATTTAGAAAATTATTATTATATTTTTCATTGTTATTCAATGCTTAAAAGTTTGAGCAATGAAATTGTATATTGTTTAAATTTTAAATTTTCACTTTTAAATACAGGGAAAATTTTAAGGATGGAAAATTGTTTAAAAGTATAAAAACCTTTGTGAATTTTACTAATCCTTAATATGTAAATTATAAAATGTTTGGAAATAATTTTGTAAATTCTTAATGATTTTATGTACTTTTTATAAAATTTTGGCAAATTTTAAGGTAAAATAATTTTATACTATAAAATTTGGCCAAGAACTTTTTAAAAAAAATGGAAATTGCCCTGAATAACACTATTATATCCTTTCAGCCTATAGGGTGTAGAATAGACGGCGATGGGGTGTATTGTTAAGTCACTTCGTGATGTGAAGGTCACCAGTTCGAAACTTAATGGGCAAAGCTCCAGTCATGTTAAGGGTTGGTGTGGCCCAGGCCAGGTGCGATTCCTGGATGATTTTGATGGCTTAGATGCCCCTAGGTCGCGGTTTCTCAAGTCATGGGTCAAGGTCGATGTAAACTTTGATAATCTCAGATCACTTGACAAACAACAACCAAAAACACTCTTATATCATTTTTTAAAGTTAATCAGATATAACTAAAATGATTAAAAAAATATTGTTAACCTTTTCACCCAAATTCAATTTCCACATATAATATGTGAAATTCATAAAAATATATATGTTTTCTCATAATCCTCTAAAACTCAAACTATATATTATTTATATAAAATATAAAAATATTTCTTCATTGGAAATCATCATAACAAAAACTATAACTTATTAATATAATAAAATATTTTTTATAATTTAACTTATTAATATAATAATTAAATTTTGTGATTTTCAATAATAGATTTGCTAAAATTCACTTAAGACTTTAAAAATAAAGTATTTGAGACTATAAAACTAAAACGGTTGGATGGGCGGAAATTTAACTATAATTTTTATGATTTATTTTGTTTAATTTAAAATGGAAAATAAAAGTAAAAGGCAGAAGCCGAAGTCTATTCTTTCAATATATTAAAAGGAAATAAAGATGCATTGGGTCAATCCTGTTATGGAAATACGGTATTTTGTGATTTTAGATGGAGCCGAAGAACTTGACCCAATTCTCTTTATGCGTGTACAATGGAGGTTTCGAAGAAGATTTTCTCATTATTATTCATTTTAAATATATGTTTTTAAAATGAATGAAGATTTTATTTTGGTAAATGAATGAATGAATGATATTTTAATGAGACTAAAAATAGTTTATGGGATTATTAGCTCTTTTTTTTTTTGTTTTTTGTTATTTAAATTGGAGTATGTTTTAAAATTGCTTTTATTTGGTTAAGAGCTCATTTTTCTTGAATGTAAGGAACGAGGGTAATGGCCTATGATCCATAGACATTTGGTTGGATCAAAACTCTGCCCCCTTAGGGACCACCAAGAAGTAATTACAAGTGGAGTGGTTTTCTTTGAATAACAATGATGAGCCAACTTGCAATAGCGAATAGGATAGTAGCCAATGACAATTGTCCCCACTATTTGTTTGACAATTAAATTACGATAGATTTTTCTATTATTTGAGAAAATATAATATTGAGTTTTTCTTAATTTATCCCTTAATAAAAAAATTATATATTTTTCTCTTTGATATATTATATTTGGATTTTTTTTTTAATATTAAAATTTATGTATTTTGTATGTGGTTGGCTTATTAATTTGGAGTCTTATTGCAAGATTACCAATGACTTTTTAAAATTAGAAAAAATATATTCTATTTTGTTTTTATTTATTTATTTTATTTATTCTTCTTGTTTTAACTATTATTAATTTTAGTTGTTCTTAGTTAACTATATATATAGCAATTTATATATTATAACTTGTGACTAAGTAAATTGTTTAACTATCCTTGGTTATTAAAAATTTCATTTTTATTTCCAACTTAATTGACTAAATCTTACAATAATTCTAACTTTTATTCTTTTTATTTTGTGATTATTCTAACTTTTATTCTTTTTATTCTTCTAGTTTGTTATGATTTTTCTAACTTTAATATATACATATAATTTTGTTTAGTTTAAAATTTTTATTTATTTAATTAGTTATTTATTTATTTATTCAACTATATTGAATATAATGTTTTAATTCATTAACGTTCAATTTCATTAATTTATAATTGAATAATTGACCTAACTGTTGAATTTCTGAAATTTATTTATTGATGGATGTAGATTAGCACAACCACCATTCTCCTGATGATGAACTACACTAAGTGGTTCGAAACGCGTCGATTTCTCAATTGATTATGTGATTTTCCAAAAGATTTACGGTTAATTTAGATATGGATCACAGAAGCTTACACTCTCAAACAATAATAGTGTCACATAGCCTAACTAATATACGAAGTGGCTCTTTTTTGGGCACATTTTCTAGTCAATTTTTTTTTTCTTTTTAACGAAATAGGTAGGGATAATTATATTAATAAAGGTTGGGAGAGAGTCGAGAACCTTTACATCTGATATCTGATAAAAAAATTTGATCTTCATCAGAGTAAACAAATAGTTTAATATTCCTTTCGATGGCAACCCAGTTCATACAAAAAAAGTAACCACTATAAATTAAGCAACATGTCTCAAGCATAAGTATGCATTTACAAAAAAAAAAGTGCAAACAAGAAGATAAGAGTGAGACCAATCCCATAGCCAAAATTATCTCCAAGGCAAAAGGTAAAGTTCACCTCGTGTTGCGACCACCCTCGTCGGGCCCTCTAGGACAATGAGTTCTTTTACCTTCGGCAAGTGCCCCCATAACTAGAACCTTCGTGTGATGCTCTTGTTGCAATGCACTAGGAGATTTCCAACACAACCATCTGAGTGCTAAGAAGATGGATTTCCTCCTTCAGACTATTAAGGGAGTCCTCCATTTCAGCGATTTAGTTTCCAAGAAGAGTTGGAAGCTTTATTTCTCAACCATGTTTTCAATCCTCTGAATAGAGATAAACAGAGCCTTAGAGGCATCCAACAACTTGTTGATTTGTAAAAAACAACGTTCAGTGATAATCACATATGATCATGTATTGTCGACGCGTTTCGAACCAACCAGTGTGGTTCATCTTCAGGACAAGATGAGAAATCAAATCAAGGAGACAATGTTAAAATGATGGAGAGAGGATCCAACTAGTCGTTAAGGTATAGCAGCTAGTTTGACTGAGAGAGGGAAAATATATAAATGAAATAATTTATTAAAATATTTTATTATTGTATTATATTTAATTTAGTTTAATTAGTTAATTATAATAATTAAAAGATATTTGTTAAAATTGAGAATAAATAATAAGGGAAAATTAGGGTTCAAAAAGTTATTATTTAATATTATATAAATACAAAAAAAAAATATGGTCAAAGGTGATTAAGAATATTAATAATATCCAATTAGAGGGAAATATATATAAAAAAGAAATTTATCTAATAATGACTCTATAATTAGATATATAATATAGTATTTAATTATTTAATTATTATGTCAAATTAAATTCGATTTATTAGTTAATATGTTTATATATATATGTGTATATATATATGTGTGTGTGTGTGTGTGTGTGTATATATATATATATGTATATGTATACATATATACACACACACACACATATATATATATATATATATATATATAGACACACACACACACACACAGATATGTATAAGAGTGAATTAAGGGAAAAAAAGGTAAAAATAAAAATAAAAAGGGAATAAGAAAAAGGAATCAAAAAAGAGAAAAGAGGGGAGGGGCGCTAAGGCTAAACCCTGACTAAGGATGAATGGTCGGGATCCAACATCTACTAACACTCCATCCATCATCTCTATTCAGGTTAACATGCCTTTTCTCGATTTCTAACACTTCCCTTAACTTACGGTGATAAAAATGGTCAATCCTAGCAATCACCTTAGCTTCTTCAATGCAAATGTGATGCTTCGTCTTTCCGCATGCTCTGCCAAGGGAGAGGATCATGACCTACCATGATTAAGGTCTGCCACATACTCATAAATCCTTTGATTATTGGAACGACCATTTTCACCAATGTAAGGAGCCCCACAGGTGCAAGGAATTAGGTAAACACCTTTACCATCCCTAGGGCTTATCAGGTCTTTAACCGACCTTAGAGAACTTTGAATAGTATGGAGGGGCTTGAAAGTCGATGAAACATTATGTTTCTTAAGGATCCTAGAGATCTTATCAATAGTTCCTTGAATAAATGAGAGGAAAACCCCAGATAACCAATCACTGGAATCTTTTTTTATTCCTTGGACCTTTTTTCGCTCTTTGAAAACCTTTAAGACCCTCAAACTCGCTATAGTTGTTCTTATTGAAAATGCTAAGGAGGTGGGATTTTTCTTCTTCGATATGGTGTTCATCTGAGACTCTTAATGCTATGGTAGCTAAGGTGTTGAGAACACCTAGCTTTGAGTCAGGAAATGATGATAACCAACATGAAGATATTCTTCAGTGTGTGTTTTCTTTCTAAAGACCTGATGGGAAAAAGAACCATCATCATTTCTTGAAATAAGAACGTTGAGAAAAGTCAGGCTTCCATCAACTTCACATTCCATAGTATACTTTATGGAGTCTGATTGGTTGTTCAGATGATTGAAGAAATTTTCCAAATTCTCCTTGCCATGAGGTCAGACAACACAAGTGTCATCTACGAACCTTTTCCAAAGTCTAGGTTGGAAAAGGGTTGAGGAGAGGGCCTTAGATTCAAATTCCTCCATTAAAATATTAGCCACAACATGGTATAGGGGGGAACCCATGGCCACACCATAAGTTTGCTCAAAGAATTCACCTTCGAAACTGAAGAAGGTTGAGGTGAGACAAATCTTAACCAGATGGGCCATATCAAGATTAGTAATTCAATTAATGAAATCCATAGCCTCATTAATGGGAATACAAGTGTATAATGAAAGAAAAAATAATCACTTCAACAAACTCAACCTAGCGAGGCAATTGAGATGGAGAGTAATGAGCCAACGCATAAAGAGAAACAACAATATCCCATGAAGGGAGTGTTGGAATCACGATTGTCATTAGACCAAAACCCGCAGGCATTAGTCTCCACTACAATCGCTAAAGTTAGAATCCACGAGAGGCAGTTAGCCCATGTTGCGAAACACACGGGGAGCATTGAACCCAATGTCCAACAATCTCTCCCCCAACGCGAGCCGGGTGAGTTTCGAATTCAAGACCTGTTGCTCTGATACCAATTGTTGGAATCACGATTGCCGTTAGACCAAAACCCACAGGAATTAATCTTCACTACAATCGCCAGGGTTAGGATCCACGAGAAGCGATTAGTCCATGTCGCAAAACACACGGGGAGCGTTGAACCTGATGTCTAACAGGGAGTCGGGGACCTACGAGGATTAATATATAGAGGAAACCCAGGCTCTGGCATGAGTCATCCTGCAATGATGAGACCAAATTATCCATTGAAATTTCACTAGAGCATAGGGGCGATGTCGAAGAGACACTAAAGGACGGGGGAATTAACTTCATTCCCTGGCAAATTGCACTGAGCACCTCGACCCCACGGAACTGTAATGACCCAAACCTCATGCTAATTAAATAGAAAATACTTTTATAAAGGTTGGAGCCAGAGAGGGAGGCCACTTGTACTCCATCAAGAGGCACTTGGGATGGATTATGTATCGAATATTAGAGAGAGACGACCAGGAAGATGGTGGAGAGCTCTCTCTCTCTCTCTCTCTCGACGTCAAATTTTTAATTTGAATACTCAAGGTATTAAGGGATTGGCAAGAAGTCTCGTCTTTGTTTTAGATCTATTTCCCCTTGATTCATGGTTGCACCCTTTTTAGCTAGCTCAACGACATATGAGCTAAGGTGTCTAAAAACATGGTAGAAATTCACTTACTCAAAATGGGAGATTGAGGCAAGAATTCTTTGACTTAAGGCCACTGATTCGTTTCCAATGGCCTTCTTTGCCTTTGTAAAATGTCGAATGAGAAGCATCGAGTCCCCAAAGACATTTATTGTAGATATATTACATTCCTCGGCAACCTCCAATCCCTTCCATAGGGCTAGGAATTCCACTAGGTTGTTTGTGGCTATTCCAATTCCCCAAGCAGATTGGGAGACCATTTTTTCATTTGGATCAAAGATAACCCCTCCCGCTCCAACCTCCCCCACTTTTTATAGTCAATTTTGCCAAAAATATTGTAGACATTTTTAAGAATCATAAGTTTAGGTTATTTAATCTGCAAAGTTCAAGTGCAACATGGGTATTTTAGGGTGCTAAATCCATTTATGCATTCAAAAGTGCATTTTAAACAATAAGAAATCACAATCTCGCTAAAAATTGTATTGTCGAATTTCAGTTAAAAAAAAACCATTTTGTCTATTAAATATACTGCACTTTAGAATATTGTGCAATTGTAAATAATAAGTGTAACAAAATTATTATTTTTTGTCATGTGGTAAGCGATTTGAAAAATTGTTAATAAAAATGCATCATATTACCATTATGGCAAAGATGCTTGTGAAATATAATCAATGTTGATTACATTAAATGTACAAACACTATAATCTTATATGCATGTCGAATGGATTTTTGGTTGTCGAATGGATCTTTGGCCAATCCCAACTCCTAAGCCCCTTCCCTTTCATATTCTCGATTATATATCAAGTGCTATCAAATGTTAGTATAATGTCTCCTACTATCCACATACTCTCCTTGCTTCACATAGACCAAATATTCAAATGTACTCTCCTTTAAAGAAACAACACTTTTTATATATTCCAAGTGAGGCTACGACTTTATGCAAAGGTTATCATGCTCTGCTACATTATCGTCGTTCAAATGGTAAAATTTGCAATTATGAGTTTGTCTACACAAGGGGCTATGGCAAATGTAATTGTTATTGTGGGGAATGATATGAGTAAGTTTCTATGTTAACAAATGAATGGAGAGATAAATGTAAATAGAAGACCAAGGAAATTTAACTAGAAAATAAAGTAGAATCACATAAAAAGCCAACAAAAAATTGTCTATAAGTATGAAACAGTGGCTCCTTGACTTTGATGATCTTCATCAGGAATGTATATTTACAAAGAAATGGTTGTGTGACTTGCCAAGACAGAGAGCATGAGCTTCATGTGAAGATGTATTTCTACCTACACTGGTGGTAGTGTTTTGGTACCTTGATTGATTTTGTTGCACATTTGAATTTATTAATTTTGAAATATATGCTTGCGAAATTCAATATAGTTATGTTGAACTACTTCTTATTTGTTTTTCAGAGTTATCATGAATTCTAAAGTCTATGTGTTGCATGGGTTGGTGTAATATTCCTAATTAGCACCGCTAATTGGAATATTTGATTTTTGTATAGTTTTGCCGACTATAGTTAATTAATAAATAAAAGTGAGAAAAGGGGTCTAGCTCACTTAAATAAAATAAAGTGTTTCCCTAGTAGAGGCAACGTTGTAACTTAAAGGGGAAGCCTTGGGGGTCCACACACACATGAGAGAGGCCTCACGTAGACTCCTAAGGTAACTGCGCAGGTCAAAGAGGAACTCAAGGACGCAATTAGGGTTTTGAGGGAGCTAGCACTATACAAGGTGGGGGTTTCACTCCATTTGGCATTATTGATATGTTATTGATATTGAGAGCTAGACTTCTGTCTACTTCAGCACGCCGGTTGTTTAGTCGGTCTGCAGCACTGTTTAGTGCGAACTGAGTGTCTCCGGTCGAAGATCTCACCCTTGGCTCCGGACTTCGAGTGCCTCGTGCCGAGCAAGCCGTTTTTCCTCTGGGCCCAGCTTGGTGGTTTGCGGGTTTCGGTGGACGTTTTGGCAAGAGGACTCGCTTCTTTGAGGATCAGCTTCAGAGAGAGAGGACGAAGCCATTGAGGAGGATTTAGGCTTTATGAGTAAATTTTTGTTGAGTGCTATCGGTGCTGGCTTCCAGCGTTTCTCAGCCTTGGAGGAAGGTTGCCATTTCACTGAGGTTTTGCAGAGGATCTCAGCCCTTTCCTCGCCGTGTTTCTTGAGCTTTCATACGTTCGGAGGCACAACGTTTTGTGTAGAGGGGCTTCTGGGGTGGATTTTCGCAGGTGGTCCGTTTTGTAGGAGGTGGTCCGTTTGGTATATGGTTTCTAGGTTTTGTCTGGAGCAGCGAGTATAGGTGATCTGTAGATTTTTAGCTCATTCCGGTGGCAGATCATCCTCAGCTTCAGCCTTTATTCCAAGAAAGAAGCAGCTCACTTTGCTTTCTTCCAAAGAATGATGCGTCAGAAGAATGCATTTCCTATTTTCCCGAGAGGATTCTTTTATTCACTTGCCTTGAGCAAGGATAGGTGCATTTATTCTGATTATCCATTGTATCTCATTATATTCTCAGATTAATAAAATGGCTTAGCATTTCCGGCATTTTTATGTCTATTTGTTCCATATTCTAGTTCCGGCATTTTGCTCTATATAGCTGCTTGTTGTTTTGTTGTGTATTACTGTTTATTTCCCATTGGGGATATTACAGTGGTATCAGAGCATAATTCTGGCTCAGCCTGTGGTCTATGACATCGGGAAAGAGATCCTACAGAGCAATAGCAGTTGCAGTACCAAAAACGCAATTGGAAAAAGGGCCAAAATATAAAGGGTCAAATTTTGAAGTTTGGAATTAGAAGAAACGTTTTCTGGGTTTTTCTGGGTTTTGGGCAAGGATCACCTTCCCAAATTCCTGGAATTTTCTGAGTAGTTTTCAGTGGGTAAATCGGAAGTCAAAGTTAAACAGCAGTATGGTTTTGCAGCAACCGTGCAGTTTCTGAGGAGCCTGTAGGCACCTAGCAGAAAATGCCAATGGCAGACAGAGAGAGGAAATTGGATGCACTCCTCCGTCACGTGCAGGAGATATCACAGAGGCTCACGGCCGTAGAGATCAGACAGAGGAAACCTCCCAGGGTTTTCCAGGTCAGTGAGGGATCAGGCACATCCCACCATTTGCGGGAGCATGATGCCACTCAGCATATGGCATCACATACACCCACACGCCTTACCATGCCTACCTTCTTGCCAGAGGACGCAGGGACAGCAGCACAGCGAGAGATGGATCCGGCTTGGATGGCTGACATTTTTGCAGAGTATCAGGCTTTCGGACCGGCATTCATGGATGCTATCACCTTCAGAGCCTATATCCAGTTCCAGTATGGCATTAGATTCAATGATCATCATCATCGAGGGCACCGGCATCATCATGGTGGAGACTACCACCGCACAGCTAGCAGAGATTATGTTCAGCTCCAGCGTGATAGTAGACCTCACAACTTTCACAGAGGGAACAAGCACTCACCTGATAGGGGCTTACAGCGCACAGTGGACAGATTCCATCTACCTACATTTGACGGGTCATCCAGGCGCTCAGAAAAAGCTTGGGTGGACAAGTTGGATACCTCTTTCCAGCTTGACCGAGTATCGGAGAGGGAAACCATTAAAATGGTTACCTCGCACTTGGAGGATGAGGGCGCACAGGATTGCAGGGAGTCTGAGGTTACACCTAGTGTGACACAGGATTCACCCTCATTGGAGACCTCCTTGGCCATGTCGATTGATGTGGTAGTGGAGAAGGTAGAGCCTACCTCAGTAGAGCAATCCGTTGAGATGATGACCGGAGTCGTGTCCGAGTCTTCGGGTGGTAGCAGCACACAGATGGGTGCAGTGTCAGGAGATGTATCCACCTTCGATGAGGCACTAGCAGGTACAGAGGTATTGGATGATGGTCGCAGACAGCGGTATCATCGGCTTCGGACGGACCTTCGAGCTTTGAGAGAGAAGGCCACTTCAGTCCGGGAGGCCATTTTGTTGCAGGACCAGGAGCTGGAGGGTATGAGAGTGACTTGTGCCAAGTCGGCGGCCAAGTTGGTCCGCATTGGGGAACAACTGGATTCCCTGATGGTACAATCAGAGGGCACGTTGGAGCGTCAGATCATTCCCCTTCAGGCATGCATGGATGGGACTAGCAGTGTTGTTGGGTCATCTCTTCCCGTCGGAGAGAGAGAGGCAGAGCCACCTAGTCAGATCTCATATGTTGACTTGGATAGCGGTATGACACGATCAGAGTTGCATAGGGTACAGCATCCACATGTTGAGGTTGGATGGCAAGAGATTTTGAGTTGGTACTCGGTGGAGCGGGCTATGGAGATAGTGATGGATCCGAGTGTAGCTCAGCAGGATTTTCTATGCATGGGGAATACAGGAACCCCAGATTGGCATTGGGATCCAGGAGGGATCACCTACCGTTTCCCAGGCAGGGCAGCTGACTATGTCTTGGAGAGTACAGTTGGCCTAGCAGTAGAGCATGTGCAGTTTCGGTCAGCTCCAGTGGCCAACCAGTTTATGGGCAGACTCCCTAGGTTGTCTTGGCATGACATTCATACACGGGGTCACGGGGTGGTCAGCACACCTTGGCAGGAGCTTGTCGGAGGAGGTGGCATTGGCAGGCCACCAGATGGCACCTTGTATGGGGCCAAGGATTCTTCACATTTGTGTGGGGCACAGAGGACGCAGCGGAGCCGAGCAGTGGTGGTAACACTACTGACCCATAGGGAGATTCACTTCTCGGACCCCTCGAGGAGGATTTGCAGTGATGATCCATTTGTCGGCGGGTATAGTGATGCGACGGTGGACATGATGATACCGATTGGTGGTAGTCCGATATGCAGAGGCACAGCTCTAGGACATCACATCCATGGATGTGTGGGAGCCTCTAGCAGTGATCAGTCGACTACCGGTAGACATGGAGCTACATGGTGGTGTACCGTAGTGTGTGGGACTGCATTGTGGAGTAGGAGTGCCCTACATCACATTGAGAGCACGCAGGGAGTCACAGATTCCTGGACACAGTCAGGGCACGAGACGGTACAAGGTGGTACAGTAGTAGCATGGGGTATCCAGCAGTATTCAGGGGTATGCCTCAGTGTGCAGTGGCATGTCGAGGAGTGTATGGATGATCAGTGGTATGCGAGGGCATACGGTGCTACACAGCAGGGACTTATAGCTTTCCTTCCAGAGAGACTCATGGGTAGGGACATCAGGCTTACCTTTGGGAGTAGTTCACCCAGGATCGATGGAGAGACAGAGGAGCGATACTTGGTAGTATCTGTGGGGACTCACACACCTGACTTGCTTCGACATCACTCACAGGTACAGTTGATTATGTTTTTGACCTTTGGCACTTTGGGCGTGAGCAGCAGGGTACGCGAGGTTCACCCAAGATATTTGGATGACACTCAGTACACGAGGCGAGAGACTTCTCAGCAGTGGCACTGGGTTGGTGTGCTAGTTGACAGCCACAGGTTGGGGGATGAGATGATCCTTTGCAGAGGTGGTGCATCAGTCATCACTGAGCCTACGCTTGGGGAGCAGGTCATGAGGGAGACATGCATCATTTTCCCCTCAGGGCATGTCGAGATCATACATGAGCAGAGGATACGGGGTACAGCAGAGGTAGTATCCCAGTATGTGTCTGGGCTCCAGACACTGTATCGACACTTTGTCGAGAGGGTGGATGGCATGTTCGATGCGGATGAGATGGCGGAGGTAGAACAGGAGGGCATTCCTTCTGTATGCCAGGGTGAGGACTCCTTTTCACATGAGTCCATAGGATCAGTTGAGGCCGCTTCTGGGGAGCGAGGGCAGTCATGCATGGATGGTGACAGTAGACCGGAGCTATATTCTAGTGTCCAGGGTGAGCAGTCATGGGACTTTGCGAGAGATACTCTGGGTGGAGAGTCACTTGTGACAATTCAGCTAGAGCAGCAGGTGATGGAGCCTGAGTCGACAGAGGGGGACACTACTCACACCAGGCATGATATTCCTTCGAGAGAGAGCCAGATGGGCACTCACATCGAGTCTGTGGTGGATATGCAGCTAACCGCAGGGTCAGTCATTGAGGAGGAGCAGTCAGTTGCATTGACACCGAGTACCGTGACAGCAGCTACAGATCCATATCCTCTGGAGATGTTGGAGGTAGATGTGATAGTTTGGCAGTGGGAGATGATTACGGGTTGGCGGCAACCTTCCAGGCATGTTCCACATGCAGTTGTTGTTGCTACATCAGATGCTTCCTCCAGGATGGATTGGCAGGAGATCATGAGTTGGTACCCTCTTGATGGTACGGTACTCTTCGTAGGGAGCACAGCGGAGCAGGGGCCCTTGGACATAGTAGATGTTACAGATCCCAGTTGGCAGGAGGGCACCGATTCTCATTACTTCAGGACTCCTTCCCAATGTCAGGAGAGCAGGGTCAGCATGGGATTGAGTCAGGACGTGGATTGGAGAGAGGTGATGAGTTGGTATGCAGTTGGAGAGGCAGCATATGCAGTCACAGGTACGTCACAGCAGGAGCCCGAGAGCATGGATGCTTATTGGTGGTCTTCACCTCTTAGAGCATTAGTCATAGCCAGAGGCAGTGCACAGTCCAAGCCGTGGGACTTGGGCTATTATTGGCCACGGTGGCGATGGGATCCGGGAGGATTATTGGTTGGCTGGTACTGTGAGAGGTCACTTTGGGATCCCGGCGTTGAGATATCCCTTCGTATCAGAGTGATGCAGGAGACAGAGAGGTTTCAGTGGGACCCAGGCACATTTTGCAGTATTGGTGGGGAGCATCAGCTAGAGAGTAGGCTTGTTCAAGCGTTGCTTGAGGACAAGCAATTTTTGCCGGATGAGGATGCCACTTGGGAGAGCGAGCAGACTTTACAGCATCCATCACTTCAGTTGCTTGAGGACAAGCAACGTTTGCCGGGGGACACTGTAATATTCCTAATTAGCACCGCTAATTGGAATATTTGATTTTTGTATTATTTTGCCGATTAAAGTTAATTAATAAATAAAAGTGAGAAAAGGGGTCTAACTCACTTAAATAAAATAAAGTGTTTCCCTAGTAGAGGCAACGTTGTAACTTAAAGGGGGAAGCCTTGGGGGGTCCACACACACATGAGAGAGGCCTCACGTAAACTCCTAAGGTAACTGCGCAGGTCAAGGAGGAACTCAAGGACGCAGTTAGGGTTTTGAGGGAGCTAGCACTATAAAAGGTGGGGGTTTCACTCCATTTTGCATTATTGATATGTTATTGATATTGAGAGCTAGACTTCTGTCTACTTCAGCACGCCGGTTGTTTAGTCGGTCTGCAGCACTGTTTAGTGCGAACTGAGTGTCTCCGGTCGGAGATCTCACCCTTGGCTCCGGGGGACTTCGAGTGACTGCTCGAGCAAGGTTTTTCCTTCAGTTCCAGTTGGTGGTTTGCAGTGGTTTCTGGTGGACGTTTTGCAGAGGAGCTGCCCTTTTGAGTGACTGCGCAGTCTAGGAGAGAGGACGCAGTCTTTGTTGAGCAGCTTTGTTGCGTGGTTATTTGGCAGTGGTTTCAACGTTTTTCAGCCTTGAGGAGGTTGCCATTTCAGCCGGAGGTTTTGCAGGAGGATTCAGGCCCTTTTCTCAGCGTGTTCCTTGAGCTTCTGCGCTGTTCCTGGAGGCACAACGTTTTTGTAGGAGGAGGGTTTCTGGGGGTGATTTTCGGAGGTGGTCCGTTTGGTATATGGTTTCTAGGTTTTGTCTGGAGCAGCGAGTATAGGTGATCTGTAGATTTTTAGCTCATTCCGGCAAGGGGATCAGCCCCTAGCTTCAGTTCATTCCAGCAGCAGCAGTTCACGGCAGTTTCTTCCAGCAGCTGGGATGCAGTTTCTGTAGCAGCCATTTCCTATTTTCCTGAGAGGATTCTTCACTTGCCTTGAGCAAGGATAGGTGCATTTATTCTGATTATCCATTGTATCTCATTATATTCTCAGATTAATAAAATGGCTTAGCATTTCCGGCATTTTTATGTCTATTTGTTCCATATTCTAGTTTCGGCATTTTGCTCTATATAGCTGCTTGTTGTTTTTCTATGTATTACTGTTTATTTCCCATTGGGGATATTACAGTTGGTTGGGTTTTGTATGATTAGGAAAATAGATCTAGTGTATTTAAAGTCATGCTTGAATCTGATCCCAAGGAACTTGGCAAAACAAGACAAATTTGCATACTAAATGTTTCAAAGGAAAGTCTCCAAGCTTTTATCACCTCCTATAGACTACAAAATTGGATAATGTGGACATGTGCACCAACATTAAAGACCTAATACAAGTTGCACACCAATATGAAATAAAACTTTTGTTGCTTAGGTTGGAAAAATTGCCTCTAAGCATTGGTTACAAGAGATACAATGATTGATTTTATGAAGATAGTCTACTTATTTGGCCTCACCTCAACTAAGAAAGTTTCTCTTCAAGTTATTGATCAAAATCATTCATGCTTTAGCAATATCATAGCTGAACTCCTAGCTCAACCTACAAATTTTCAAGACTTGACATGTGCACTATGTATAATGACTTAAGCTTGGCCACACATCATTGTTAATGAGAATCAATTCAATTAATGGCTTGCTCATGTACTACTTGCCAGACCTTGCAAATATTGTGTTTAAGTGCTTACATTAAACATAGTTTTGTTTATGATGTATTGTTTCTTAGGTTGCAACAATTATATAAATCATTATTTTCGTTTACATTTTATTGTAATATGAAACTCTAAGTTTTTATTTGATTTCTTCGAAGTTGTTACGTTCATGGTGGTTATTGTATAATTTAATTTTACTCAATTGTATATGGTATTGATATTACCTGAAGATTATTTTTGTTATGTTGTCACTTTTTACATGAATTAATGTACTTTGCCAGTTATGAATATTTATTACAGGCCTCACAAGACAAGTTCAGCCGCTATGCAACACTTGTTTAACGTATGTTCTTGGTTGAGTTAAAGGAGTTAACCATGATTTTTTTGGGAGTGAAAGTGTGCATTTATATGAATTGCAAAAATTTCTTATTAATAGGTAAGTAGGATTGTTACTTTCATCTTGATAATACGATGGCATTACTTTTTGTTGCATCTAAAATAAAGGACTTGAAAGTGTTTAGTTGTATAAATGATTTGTTAGATTGCTGAGATTGAATAATTATTGGAAGATAAGTAAGGCTACTACTTTTACCCATGATTTGGTGATAATACTTTTGGTCATATTTAAAATAAAAGATTTCAAATTTTAATAATCCAAAGTTTATATTTTTCTTTGGATGCTTTCAATGGAGGAATGTTTTAATCATTTTTGTTTTGCCATTGGTGCGAATCATTGATGGGATTTTTCCAATGAGATGTAGGGTGAGACTATGGTGTTTCAACATTTTTGAAGTGTTGAATTGAATGTTAGAATTGCTTTGAGCTTTAATAACTCAAATGTTTACCTCTTTGGTAGTTAGAGTGTATACTTGTATATATGATTTGGTAGATTGTTGAAACCAAGGGATTTACTAAAGAAAAAGAAGACTATTACTTTTGCATTGGCGGTATTAAAAGGTTTGAAACTTTAATAACTCAAATTTTCTTTTTACTTTAATGGTTTTGAATGGAGGAATGTTTTAAACATTTTTTTTACTAAAGCATATCATTAATGGGATTATTTTCCCATGAGATGGGCAATGAGATTTATGGTGTTTCAACATTTTTAAAGTGCCACATTGAATGTTGGTGTTTCAATATAATGCCTATTTTACAAGAATCGCGAGCCTTGTGGTTACCATTATTGTCAAAGCATTTATTCTCTGTGTTATTATATCAATCCTCAAAGTAACATGAAACTATAGTGCATCTAATGGACATCAAATGTGAACATGGAGCATGGCACTGGTAGAGATAATAATTTTGAGTTATAGTTACCATTATTGTCAAAGCATTTATTCTCTATGTTATTATATCAATCCTCAAAGTAACATGAAACTATAGTCCATCTAATGGACATCAAATGTGAACATGGAGCATGGCACTGGTAGAGATAATAATTTTGAGTTATACAATAACTCCTTGTAGGCTAGAAGAATCTACTCCAAATATTCCAAGTACATCTCTATTTCCAAATCATGTGCTCATGTCCACGATAATGATTATTAATCCATATGTACGTATTCTCACCCATTGCACATGTGGGACATTTGTGGATTGATCCCTATTACATTTATACATTTAGCCACATTACATATAAATTCAACTACATATATATCCTCTATAGGGTTATCATATAGTACCTCCCTTCAAAAATCATTGCACTTGAAGCTTTGTAGCTAAGGATTTTACACATGATGAATCCAATTTACAACATTTGCAAAGATTCAATATTTATCTTAGTATTGTGCTTGCATGCAATAGTAGTGGGTATACGGGTGTCTATAATTACTAAGGTTGCTTCTTTTAAGGATACAATGAAAAAGAACCCCTCTACCTCGATAGCTCCAAACCCTCCCATGCCTAGTTGTATATAGAAGAATTTTCTCTCTCTCTCTCCCACACACAAACATACAAGAAAGAAATAACATTTATTTTACTCATATATGAAAGACTTTATATAGTAACGGAAAAATAAAAGCAATCCACGAAACCTCAATGTGTTGGAGATAATGTATACATGAGAATTGAACTATGAAATCCAAAAATCAATGAAAAGGGACAACAATTAAATAAGTTTGTGATTTTACCTAAACATTACCTTTATAGCATAGGTTTCCATGCAATTCAATGTCTAATCGACAAGCATACACTCAACAAGTAAGAGAGTGGTATCTTGTCAAGCCTATGTACAACTTGTATGACATATGCACAACCTACACAAACCGCCCATAGTCGAAATATATTTTATGCAATGAAAATTTTATTAAGGGAGGGCACAAGTGACCCTTGAGGTGTTTTGCATTTGTTGAAGGTGAGCTTTATCTATAGCCAATGACGTCATCAGGCAAAGAAATGATAGTCAACAATCTCATCAAGCAATAGTCTAATTTTCCCCTGTAAACATAATTAGAAACTCAAAGATTGACTTGCAATAGTCAATTAATGGCAACCTTAGAACTCCATCCTCAAATAAAAGTGAATTTTGGAGAATAGTGAATTGTTAATAATATTCAATTGCTAATGAAGAATGAAACCACAAAAGAAAATATTCAAACTATAACTTGGAATGAATTCACACCATTAAAATAACCAAACACCAATTGAATATGAATAAAAACAACATACCAAACACATATGAGAGATTCTCATAGTAAATGAAAGCAATCATGTCATGGACATAAATATTTTACCCTAGAAACCCAAATGGAAAAACCAACATTTAATGGTTGCTTATGCTCTTATTCCAACAATATCTCATTACAATGCAACTCATGTCTCTTTAAGATTTCTCCTTTCTTTATACAGCAATCAACAAAAATCCCTTTCAGAGTGAAGTTATAAGAAAAAATAAGGAAAGGTGCAGTAAAGGAAATGTCGATAGGCTTGACCTTTCATTTCTTGTTCCTTAGTCTTTCCTCTATTGTTTTCATTTTATGTTTTATTTAATTGTTGTTTTTCATCTCTTTCATCTGTTGGTAGCATGGTGTTGGCATTGATGTCAACAATCACCAATGAGCCAGTTGATTTGGGCATTGATGCCACCAGCTACTATATGATCTTGATGATTGGGTTAATGTTCAAGAAGTGTACAGGTGTTGGGAAATGTGTTTGAATATGGATTGAAGTGTTGGTTGTAGATATGGGCAAATTATTTTGATGTTTTCCAATATTACAATTTTTTCCACGGTCTTGCATTATCGGCTAGCAGCAATACCTCACTTTCGTGCTCTTTCCCTTGTGTGCCCATGGTACTTGCTATAGGCTTCCCGTTCTGTTCTCGCAACACTTCTTGTAGGTGTCGAAAATAACGCTACAAGCTTTTACTATGGATTTTTCCCAAGGTATTGAATGTGCTCAATGTCTTAACGTGGCTAGTAACAGGTATGAATGATTTGGTCATCAATGGGTGTATGAACGCATTAATAAATTAGTAATGGTATAATGGCATTGACCTGGTCATGGCAAGTAATATTTTGATGTGGTCATGGTTCATTGATTCAACGTTCATTGATCTAGTCTAAGAAGGTGTGAACATATTAATGGATTTATTGTTGCGTTAGTGACAATGGTGGCTTAATCGATTCCAATTAGAGTGTTGAACATGTGAAATACATCATATGATGGACTAAGCCTAGCGGAGACAGTGCGTTGATGTTTTGAGCATATTGTTGAATGACAGAGATCAATGGATTGTGTGCATGAGATGTCAACAACAAAAATAATGCATATCCAATGCATTAATAGTGACAGAGCAAGAATAATGGTGTAAATTGATTGGAGATTGGATGAGATACCAGTCTACAACAAAGAGAGAGTTCGATGGAAAAATGTTGCGATTAAACTGCATTGTTTTGTCGCTGATGGTAGAGACAAATTTTATAATGCATGATTATGTTGTTACTAAGAGTGTGGTGCAAGGGTTGGGTTTTGTATATTGAGGTTGCTACTAATTATGTCAAATATGTTTATTTTGATTGAGAGTGTGAGAGGATGCATTGTATGTATTGCTATGTATGATTGAGCTAGAATTTGTATGTTATAGACATGCCTTGTATTATAATGTTGAATGTATGGTTGAGTGTTCGTTGTTGAGTGTATGTTGCAAAGATCCCTATAATGTCATATGCTATGTAATCTTTTGTGTGTTAGGGTATATGCATAAAGAGATTGTATGCCCTCTGATATTTTGTGTGCCCCAGATAATGTATGAGGTTTTGGTATATTGTTGCTGAGAGTGATTATGGAGTTTGTATATGACTGATATATTGAGGTCAAATTATTTAGTCAAAGTTAATGCTAATTGAGTGAGAAAAGTTTTATATTGTAGTTGTTCTATCGAGTTGGGCAAAAAGGATCAAGTGGGTCCAAATTGAAAATAACATGAAACATTTAACATTGTTTTGAGCAGAGGATAGTGGGCCCTATTTTGAAAATGGATGAAATGTGGTCCACGACAACTTGACGGTTGGGGCCTTCAATAAGAAAGTGGTAGCTTGTTGGTAAATTGTGGCTCGTTGATTTAGGGAGTGGTGGCTTCCTTTAGGTTATGGCCTGAGAACTTGGGAGTGGTGGATTCCTTTCGGTGGTGACCGAAAAACTATTGGAGGTTGGGGCCTCTAGCAGGTAGTGCCATGCAATAGGTAGTGGCTTGCATAGTTGAGGGAGTGGTGGCTTTTAGTAGGTAGTGGCTTGCATAGTTGAGGGAGTGGTGGCCTTCAGTAGGTAGTGGCCTGCAAAGTTGAGGAAGTGGTGACTTCTGTTAAGTAGCGGCCTAGAGCGAGTAGTTTCTTGCACGCATTGCAAGTCAGGGCTTGCACACTAGTGGTGGCCAATGATATGATGTAACATAAAGATGTTAAATAATAATAAGAAGAAGCATTATACAAGCATATGGTGGTTTTTCTCTTAGAAGGGTTTCCAACTTATATCTTGTGTTCTCATGTCTGATGTTGTGTTGATGTGTTGCTCTCATGTCAATTTGTGTTTATAGTTGTTGTTTGTATGTTTAACATGCTTATGATATCTGCTATATATTGATTTTCTAATCAGTTGATGATTCAATGTCTGTAAAGAAAGCGTAAAAAGTTTAAAGAATTGATCCATCAGTACGATATTGATTCACCCCCTATGTTGATTTTTCAAGTATCCTCTAAACTAATAATTACTTCTTATGATTTCTCTTAGATTTCTCTTTTATTGCATTCATATACATCATAAAGTAATTACATAGATGATCTCAATATAAAACACAATTCCATTAGGATCATAAAGAGATAGCCAAACAACAAAACAAAACATTTTCCTTGGTAAAATGTACATGGGGGAAAACCCGGTAACCTTTTCCTTGGAGAAATTATTCAATTCAACAAGAGACACAGCTAGACATCTAGTCAATCCTGGTCCACTACCTCCAATTTAAGTCACGAGTGTGCCCAAAAAAATTTGTCTGATTTGATTTCCTTAGGTTTAAATGTAGTCTCCTTCTGTAGATAGAAATTCAGCTTCTTACCTTCCCTCATAAAATCTAGTCCTGCATCATCTCAAATTTTAGGTCATGTACCATATCATAAGTTTGGTCCTGCACCATGCCAAGAGTTTGGTCCTACACCATGCCACAAAAACTCAATTTTTGTTATGCCACAAATTCGTCCTTGTATATCCTCAGATTCGTCCTTCTTATTATGCCTTAGAAAGTATGAGCTTGTGGATTTTGGAGAAAGGTCGAATGGACCATATATACAGTGACTATGTTGGCAAAATGGGTGCCTCTTTGAATGGCACTGACTTGATTGGGAGGAGGGCCGAATTGGCTTCTTTGAGGCGAAAATTCAAATATTTAAAATTTAAAATTTCTTTTTTTAAGAACCGACATGTCATCTATTTTTCTCTTTTGACAAGGTCACGGAGAACATGCCTTATTTATTATTTCAAATACATCAATAATTAATATATTAATTATGAAGATCAACCATAGCTACAAAATTCAACACTCCCTCTCAGCTAGGGAGGTATTCATAACAACTATATAGATGATCCATGTTGACACATTTCTTTAAGAAAAGTTATAACAAATTCAATTACCATAATTTGGTCAAAAACTGTGACACGTGGTAAAACAAGCCACCATACTTTGGTGAACAACTACGACACATGGTAAATCAATAAAATCAATTGGTTACCATAATTTGGTCAAATAAATTTGACACATGATAAGTTAACAATATGAAAAAGTTACCATAATTTGGGTTGGTACCTCTAATCTATGGTATATTATCGCCATAATCCTGGTCGTTAAACCTGATATACAGTACATCATTTTACATCAACTAGTCACCGTAATTTGGTTCTATATGACACATGGTATATAGACTAGTCTTGGTTCACCATCATTTAGGTCAAAATATTTTGACACATGGTGAGTATCCATAGGCCACATTCTATCTGAGTAGTTCTGATTCTGATGCTCCATGACCATTCTTCCTAATTCAGGTTGTCATACATGACACAGGAAGACTATTGTCCTCTGTTGGATCTTGTATTGAAGCAATATCCTGATGAAATCTTTGTCTTCAACACACTTTGAATCTTTAATTCCTTACAGATGTACTTTGTTATTTGACGAATATATCTCAAACTTTAATTTATTGTACCATGACTAACTACACCATGTTGGTACTCCAACTCATGTTGAGCAACATGCCTTAGCTCAACCATAAACCGATCTTCTGGATCCATCACCACAACTACTTTTCTCTCACATAAACTAGGTTCTCCCTCTCACGCTGAACATATCTTGCTATGTTAATCCTAGTTTCTCCCTTAACCTGATAGACCATTATCTTGAACTCAGAGGTCAACTCCCTCTGAAGCTAAAACAAGGCTCTTTGACTGCTCCCTTTGTTATGAAAGCAGTTATTTCAACCACACCTACTCACTTTGACAGATGAGTCTAAATGCTTCCATCGGACACATGATCAACCAAACTCAAAGCCTTCCTCAATTACAAGAAATATTCTCATGTACCTTGAAGTTTTGAGACAAATATGTGTACACTTATTCCTTCTTTATTTACTCCATTGAGAGAAATGATCTATGCATCCACCTGGTGCAATTTTCAAAGCAATGATAATAATTCTAACATAGGTGTACTTGACAACTGCAGAAAATGTCTTGTCATGATCCTCTCCTTCTTTTTGGGAGAACCTTATAAACAAATTTACTGATCAAACGAGTACTATTACCTCAAAACGAGAACTCTAACCAAAAACATGAAAAGACAACTTGAAAACAAAAAGTGTTATTCTAGAATTACCCTTTTCTTTCAATTTTGTTTTTAAAATGGAGGTAAAAGCCAATTTTTTGTGTGAAAAAACACCCTGAAATTGAAAAGTGTTGATGTTGGAATAATGTCGCTAATTTTTTTGTGTGTGCAAAAAACACCCTGAAAACGAAAAGTGTCGATGTTGGAATAACATCGCCAATTTTTTGCGTGCAAAAAACCCCCTGAAAATGAAAAGTGTTGATGCTGGAATAACGTCGCCAAATTTTTGTGTACAAAAAACATCCTTAAAACGAAAAGTGTTGATGCTAGAATAACATCGTCAATTTTTTGTGTGCAAAAAACACCATGAAAATGAAAAATGTTGATGTTGGAATAACTTCTTCTTCTTCTTCTTTTTAATGACGTTAAAGATAAAATATCATGACTCTGAAAAACCTTAAAATTCCAAAGATAGACATGACATTAAAGATAAAATATCAAAAGTCTTAAAATTCCCCCGATTTTTAGGCATGGTATTAAAGATAAAGTATCATGTCTCCTAAAAGCCTTAAAATTCCAAGGATGACATTAAAGATAAAATATCATGTCTCTGAAAAGCCTTAAAATTTCAACAATTTTCTGCCACGGTCTTAATATTATTTTAAATAATTATTACCATTTAATTTATGTTAATTTATTTTTTATTTTAATTTTATCATATTAATAACAATTTATTAATCCTCGGATGCGGGTGACAGGACATGCACGTATGAAACGACTTCTTCCCATGCACGGGCTGACGAAGACTTGCACTGCCAATTTTTACTTGGTGTGGAACCTCCCTCTGAAATCATTTACATGAGTTCCATGATGCATCTAATTCACTGCCATACCCTGAATCACATGCCACACCATGAGAACTGTTGTAGCCTGCACCTGCGAGCGTGTCACAATAATGCACAACATCTGCGCTTGTGCCACAAGTCTTCAAAAGGCGAGGTTCATCCTCATCGTGCTATCCTCTAGCTGCTCTTATTGGTTCCCAAAGCTCTCTATGCCCCCTTAGATATTTTGTTGTTGCGTCATTCTCTTCGAGTTTTTCACCAGAGGTGCGCCCTCCCCCCTATGCGTCTCCATTCTAGCGCCAGGCTACCAGGCACCTACCCTGCTGTGCACCCTACTCCCCCCTGATTTTCCTTGCCTTCATAGATCCCGTCGGTTGTGCGCTTTCAGTGGAAAACCCCCTCGCCGCCCCCTCCCCCCCCCACCTGCGCACCCCCCTATTGCACTTTGCTCATTTGCACACATCCTTTCCCTGCTCCTCTGTTGAGAGTTCCCCTGAAGCGCAAGTATCCACGTGTACTCTATCCCCCAATCCTTAGCTGCTCCTCCCCCCCCATAGCTCTGCGCCAACGCCAAAGGACCATCAGGGGAGGCCAAAGAGGCGCCTTATTGGGACGTTATCAGCGAGGTCAAGACAACCATTTGGAATCCTTCTAGGGCTCCTCTTCTGGTAGCCACGACATGGAAGCATCACAACGCCCTACGCGCACCCAGGAGGAGGTTGCCCCAGCCCAGGAGACTTAGAGGGGCAAAAGTGGACCTAGGAAATCCACCTTATCGCACCAGGAGCATCCTAATCCTCGCAAATCTGAGCCTCTTCCAGTACAAGAGACTGCGGGGGAAGACACTGATGTATGGATCATGGACTTGGAGGGTGTTTGGACGTGTGTACCAGATGTTGAGTACCTGGTTGCTCCCATTCTCTGCACACCCGCCTCAAAGCCCGCACGCCTACCATCTGCTGAGAAGGAAGCCATATCGTAGGAGTATGGATGTCGCATCGAGGAGGAGGAACCTGTTACTGATGATGATGCTGGAACACCATGACTGCAAGGTCGCACGACTCTTTTTTGTTTTCTATTATTTTAACACATATTATAGAACTTTTGTTTTTTCATGTCTTAAGGCACACCTTGTAATTTTTCACTGTCTGAAGCTACTACAGGGCTGGTTTCCTCCTAGGAGGCAACCCCATACCTGCACTACTCTGAAAGCAATGAAGACTGGTATTGACTAAGCGCAGCTTACCAATTCAACCAGTTGTATATGTAATGTTTCTCTTTGAATTAATATAGATTAAGCTAACTTACCAAAAAAAACAATTTATTAAATATAATGTTTTTTTATATAATGTATTGAAATCACTAAATAGGAAACAATTCAATTATGATAAATGAACAAGTTTACAAAACAAATGAATTTATATGCGATTTTGGAGCTTTTGGTACTCTCTACATTAAAACATTTGTTCTTTTAGAAATTATGTAAATATTTTATTTTTAAATAATTTTACGATTTTGAAATTTGCAAATTATTTTTTAAAAACTATATTTCATTATTGAGAAATATATATTTTTTAATTTTATTTTTTTTTTCCATAGAAAAAATCGAACCTTCTATTGTAAAAGAGGGTTACATAGCATATGCGATGCATTTCTTTCTCTTTTCCAGAGAAAAACAGCTGTTTTTTGGATGAAAACCACCCAAATTTTATTTTCATATATAGTAATATTCATAATAATTTAATATTAAAACTATATATAATTTTAAATTTAATAAATCGAAACTAATAAACATATTAAAGATTATGCAAAAAAAAATTGTCGTTTCCTGAATCGTATCAACCTACTAAGGAAGTACACCATCAACAAAAAAATGTTCTCCTAAACTTATTACTTCTGCGTATTTTTTATTTAATATATCCAATCAAATATATTTAGAATATGAAAAAAAAACTAAAAAAACTAAAAAAACACATTTTTTTAAAAAAATAAGTGTTAAGTGGACTATTCAAAAATCATTAGAAATTAGTCATAGATGAATGACTTACTCAACGCAATTGAAACCCAAAAATGATATCTAAAATAATAACAAGTAAATAAAAATATATGTTAAAAAATAAAAAATAAAAAAACATGACAAAATAATACAGTATAAAAAGAAAAAAAAAACAAACATAACAAAAATGTTAAAAAAAAAAACAAAATTAAAATTTAAAAAAATAAAAATAAAATAATAATAATAATAATAATAATAATAATAAATAAATTAAAAAAGGGAAACATTAAAAAAAAAACACACACACACACACACAATAAAAATCATTTAAAAAATAAAAAAATAAAAAAACTTTAAAAGAAATAAATAAGAAAAAAAAAACATATAGAAAAAATTAACACACACACACATATATATATTGTACGCTTGGTAGGACTACATCTTCAACATGTCTAATATATAATTCCGATCAGGGCGGGGAATTGAACCGGTGACTTCACATCAAGGAGTTCTTTAACAAAAGCACCCGATCACCGTCTATCCAAGACCCCATGGAAAACTTAAAAAAAAAAAAAAAAAAAAAGAAGAAGAAGAAGAAGAAGAAGAAGAAGAAGAAGAAAGAGTTAAAAAACAATATTTTTAAAAAAAAAACATTTAAAAATATGTATATTATTTCAAATAAACTTTAAAAATATATATATATATATATTAAAAAAAAAATCGAAATGCGAGCTCTGCGTGGGCGAGGTGCTAAAAATGACATGTTTATTATAAGATTTTTTTTTAATCAAAAATTTAATAAAAAGTTAAAAAAAAAAACAAAAACAAAAAACAAATTTTATGCAAATTTTATGAATTTATATTAAGAGATGATGACTATTTTTTTTTCAAACAAAAATGATTCAAATAAGCTTAAAAGCAAAAATAAGCAGACATTCATAATAATAATCAACTAAAGTCATCACATCGTGTTTTCTGCACCAGACCGACCGCCATGACCTAGGGTTTGGAGGTTTTCGCGAAGGTTGCCCCAAGAAGACCTCCCCCCCATACCGTTAGGCCGCGATTGCTCTCCTGGTCAGCCTTGAGGCTCACCTATGGTAGAAACCAGTGGGGGGATCGTTGCTCCCCCCATCACAGGCCAACCTCGCATTGGGGTAGCGACAGGGGCTGACACCGACAATCAACATCACTCTAGCCTGTCTCATGACATCTCAGGGGCGACTCGCACAGCGCAGCAGACAACTACATCAGCAAAAAAAGAAGTGAACATCAAGTCAACAACATGCATTCCGAAGAACCCCAAAAGAACAATGATCGAGCTTCATGCGCATCGCATCAACGAAAGAATCCAGTTCATGAAGGATCATGCATTGATAGGCAAGTTCATGGGTTTCTGGCCCACTGAAAAGCCCTTCGAGGATGGATAGCTTCCAAATGGAAACCTAAGGGCCATATTGACCTTTAGCTATGTGCTAAAGGCTTCTTCAATGTGATCTTTACCTGCATTGAAGACAAAAATAGGATCATGGATGGAGGACCCTATTTCTTCAACTCTGCAGGCTTATACCTCCGATATTGGACGGAGCGGTTCAACCCCGACAAATAAGATCTTACATGGGCCCCAGTCTAGATTCGACTCTACTCCCTCCCCCAGGACTACTGGAATGAGTTGACACTCACAGATATAGGCAACTCCCTAAGGGAATTCGTCAAGACAGCAGAGGAAACAAAGATCAACCGCTACGCAACATATTCTTGAATTTGCATCTACATGAACATAGCGGAGTTGCTACCATACAAGGTAAGTTTGTTGGACGAAGACTTTGAATGGATACAAACTGTAGATTATGAGCATGTTCCTTTTATATGTCGGAGGTGTCACCAACATGGGCATCTATTCAGAGATTGCCCTCTAAAAAAAAAAGCGACGACTGAAAATGAATCCAATGACCAAGCAACAGAAGGATTCACGAAGGTAGCAAGCAAGAAAATGCATAACAAGAGAACTAATTCTCACCAGAATAAAAAAGGACCTGCGACTAGCAATAGCTTCGCAACCCTAAATCAGCTGAATGAGAACGAGAATGAACCAGCCAACAAAGTTGGGCGCACCTCGAAGGAACAACCCCAGACCTCCAAGACACAACAGAACAAGATCCCACCAGAGACCTTTTTGAAACCCAAAACCCCTAGCTTCGTAGGGGACAACCCAATGTCAAAGGGAAAAGAACAAGTGTTGGATGTGATCCCAAAAGCCATGGAGGAAGAGCCAGAGAGCATTGATCTTGAGGGCCTAGACCTCACAGGGTTAGAGGATGCTTGCAATAAGGACTTTCGATCAACATTCGAGTAGCAGGTCCAAAATCTGGAAGAAATCCTAACCCAAGCGCAACAACTCCCCTCTCTGGGCATTCAGGGGGGTATGGTCATAAATACAAAATACTTCACGAAAGAGTCCCGCAAAAGAGGTAGGAAAAAAATGCTGCAAAGAACTGTAGAAATGGGCAAGGAAATGCTGGATTCGGGAGATTCCCCAAGTTAACAAGATTCTACGCCTACACTACCAACACCCCCCCCCCCCCCCCCACAACCCAATGAAGATCATCTCATGGAATATAAGAGGGCTCAATAACCCCACCAAGCACATGATAATAAAGAAAAGAATCGTTGAGGAACACCCTGCAATTTTCTGCATGCAATAAACCAAATATTCCAACTCCACTCTGGAGACAATATTCAAAAAGATATGGAAAGGATGTAATACAATAGCGGTAGATGCCAATGGAGCGTTTGGAGGACTGGCAATCATCTGGAACTCCCAAACCATCTCCCTAGAGAACTATCGTGCCAATAGGAATTTCATCCAGGCCAAATTTCACCTTATTGGAACGAACACCCATGGCCTACTAACCAATGTCTACATTCCCCATAATCTTCACCAGAAAACAGAGCTTTTGGGCAACATAGCTGAACTCAATAAACAAATATCTCTACCACTCTGGTTGTTGTGAGGAGATTTCAATATGATAACAAACCTACAGGAAAAGAAGGGAGGAAGAATGCATCTTGACCTGGATAGTAATGGATTCAAGAACTTCATCCAAGAAAACCATCTCATTAATCTCCAAACTTCTAACGACGTCTTCACCTGGAATAATAGAAAAGGAGGCACCCACCAAATAGCTTCCAGACTGGACAGGTTCCTCATCACGGAATATTTCATCCATATGGGGGTGATTTAGTAGCTACCATCATCCCTGCCGCAGGTTCTGATAACTAGCCAATACAACTTCAATGGTTAAGACCAGGTATGCACGCTCCCAAACCATTCTGCTTTGAACACTGCTAGCTCAAACACCCAGGGTTCAAGGAAATGGTCTCTACTTGGTGGTCCTCCCTATCACCTCCGCAAGGAAAAAAAATGCTCAAAGGTAAAATGAAGGTATGGAGAAAATCCACCTTCGGCAATATCTTCAAAGATCAAAGAGAGTTGGAGGAAAAAATGAAGAAGCTTTAAGAAATGATCATCAAGGAAGGACACTCTGATTCAGAGAACCAAGAGAAGATATTATCAACTCAGATGGAAGAAAGAAGGAGCTTGGAAGGAATCCCATGGAGACAAAAATCGAGGATCTGCTAGCTCAGAGAGGGAGAATGGAACACAAAAATTTTCCATTGCTCCATTATTCAGCATAGGATGCATAATAGAATCACTGTCCTCAAAAACCAAAATGGAGAGCGACTAGAAAATCAAGAGGACATAACTAAGGACCTGTGGAACCACTTCAGGAACACTTTGCATGAACTTAATCATCATAGGCATGAGGTTATAGGGAAAATCACTCACCACATTCCTAAGCTAGTTATGGAAGAACATAACCGGATGCTACTCAAAGCCACCACTCTTGTTGAGGTGGAACAAGCAGTATTCCAACTGAAGGCCAGAAAAGCTCCAGGCCCTGATGGATTTACCACCAAATTCTTCCACTTCTTCTGGGAAACCATCAAAGTCGAAGTCTGGGGTGTAGTAGACGAATCGCGCACCACTCACTGGCTTCTTCCAGCGCTTAATGCCACTTTCTTCACTCTGGTTCCAAAAGAAGAAAACGTAGCCACGCCAAGTAAGTACAGGCCTATAACACTCTGCAATGTCATTTATAAGATAATCTCCAAACTTATTTCTAACAGGCTGAAGAAGCTCCTCCCCATGATCATCTCCCCGGAGAAAACGGCTATGTGGAAGGCAAGCAAATCCTTGATGGCATCATCTTAACCCATGGGGTCATACATTCTCTCAAATCTTCCAAAACACCAGGTATGTTCCTCAAAATCGATCTATCCAAGGCTTTTGAAAAACTTAGTTGGGACTATATAAAAAATGTCCTTATGGCCTTCGGCTACAGCCACACCTTTGTGCGTTGGATCATAAGCCTCATTACCTCTCAGTTTCTTTCCATCTAATAGTATACCCTCTGCAACTTTCAGGCCCTCAAGAGGAATCAGACAAGGGGACCCCCTCTCGCCCTGCATTTTCATCATTATGGTTGAAGGGTTAGGTCGCCTCCTCAAAAGATCCATCCACTCTGGTGCTCTGCAGGGTATACCCCTCCACAACCTTCCCCCCTCCTCCCATCAAAAATTTGTGGATGACAACATGATCATGGGTTACACTTAGGTACAGGAAGCCCGTATGCTCAAATATCTTCTAGATTCCTTCTCTGAAGCCTTTGGTGCTGAGGTAAACCCTGACAAATTGCAAATCTTTTTCTTCCACACCCCCCCCCTCTATCTCAGCGCAAGATTTCCTGCATCCTAGGCTTATCCATCACATCCATACCCTCCAAATACCTTGGAGCCCCTCTCACTGACACGACCATTAATCACTCCTCTTGGCGAGCTCTACAGGACAAAATGGAAACCAGAATATCCAACTGGACCCATCGTACTCTCAATATAACAGGCTATTTGGTTCTCATCAAAGCAGTAATGCAGTCCCTCCCCATTTACCTCTTTTCGGTACTGGCAGCCCCCAAATGGGTCCTCAAGGCCATGCGCAAACTGCAAAGAAATTTTTAGTGGGGTGGCACCAAAGATAAAAACAAATGGGCTTTAGTCAACTGGAAAGAAGTATGTACACCAAAAAGTCATGGGGGGCTAGGGTTGCGCGACCCTAAGCACAACAACAACATCATGGGAGCCAGTATCTGGTGGAAATGGGTCTCCAACCCCCACACTCCGTGGGCTAACTTGTGGGCAGCCAAATATGCTTGTCCATGGCCCAAGGAGGACCTTACCAGATTCAACATAGAATCGGGAGGATCACAAATCTGGAAAGCAGCAAGTAGCCAAAAGTAGATGATATAGACCCACAGCTTCTGGGAGCTGCGCAGCGGCACTCAAGCTAGATTCTGGGAGGAATCCTAGCAGCAACTTCCAAGACTCTCCTCCATATTCCCCATACCATTATGGAGTGAAAATTTACAGGCAAGGCAAAGGAAGAGTGTACAAGATTTCTGGACCGATGAGACAAATCAAGGATACAGGAACTGGCTACATAGGGACAGATGGCAAGACGACTGGAACAATGAGAGTCACACAGACATTTGGGTGGAGCTAAGCACTAAAATAAAAATCATAGCCCATCCAAGACCTGACATCCTTCGTTGGGGTCACATGCCAAGTGGAAACTACTCCACCAAGGAAGCTTACAACCTCCTACATCAACATAACCCAGATCCAACCAATCTCATTCGGAAAAAGATATGGTCGTCCAAACTCTGGCCCAAAGTAGCCACATTTTTATGGCTACTCAGTAAACGACACATCCTCACATGGGAGAATCTTTTGAAGGGAGGGTTTGTAGGACCCTCCAGATGCCCTCTATGCTCGGAAAACTTGGAAACCATCGACCACCTGTTAGACCAATTCCCTACCTCTAATTCCATATGGGACAGCATAACAGTACTATGCAAATGTACCAAAAGAGAAAGGGGCAACATCATCAACACCATCAATAGTTGGACGGACAATCCTTACTCCAGCAACCTTCTGAACAAACTCTGGCAGATAATTTCGGGCATACTTATCTAGAACATATGGAAAGAAAGGAACAGTCGAATCTTCAAAGACAAAGTATCCACCCTAGAGCAGCTCTGGGAAAGGATACACGACAACCTCACTGAAACGATGGCCTTAGAAGCTTGGAGCCAGGAGTATCTCCCCACCTCTACTTTGAAGCGTCACATATGGAACAACTGGCACATGAGCATAAATACCCCCCTGGACATCAACCCAAGGAGCGTTGGTAGAACCCCTGCTCCTGAAAAATGGAAGCATCCCCCAAATGGCTTCTTCAAATGTAATTTCAATGGTGCGTCCAAAGGCAACCTTGGAAATGCAGGATTCAGAGGTATTCTCAGGAAATCTCGGGGCGAACCACTTCGGATCTACTATGGCAATATGGGGTGGGATAGAAACAACTTTGCGGAGCTTGAGGGGCTCATCCAGGGTATCTACATAGCAATTGAGTTTCACTATTTCCCCTTGGAAATGGAGGGAGTCTCGGAAATCATCACTATGGCGGCCACAAGGATTCTCCATGGTACGACTTCCACAAAGGTATCTACCAGTTGGAGGCTATCCCACAGGCTCAAGCTTCTGGAACAACTGATACACAATCACAGAGCCATTACTTTTAACCATGTGCAAAGGAAAGCAAACTCAGTTGCAGACCTCCTCATGAACAAGGGGTGGAAATCCATAGAGAGTTGTATCATTCCAACCTCACCCATGTAGAGGATGATTCTTTAAGACGATAATGCCATACTCTCATTCAAAAGGATCTACTCTCCCTGGATGCGGATGATAGCAGGAGTACGAATGACAATCGCCTCTCCCACGCCCACAAGTATGAAGATTTGCAGCACAGGTCCTCACCCAATGTGGATCCTCAAGCCAGTAATCATCTGCACGAGATGAATGAGATAAGGTATGATGAATACACGCTTGGACAACGTCACCCCCTCCAGGGTAACTCTCTGTAGCAATCGTTCTAAATGATTACCTGGATTGACACGTCGATGGGCCATAACTCTTCACTTGAGCCCAATCATGAAAATGGTTATGAAATGCAGCTGCGTGCCAGGAACAATCATGTTCTACCACTTCGCATGTGTCGCAGGCCTTTTAAAAGGAAGTCTCCTTAACACAAAGAGACACATAGTCAGTTCCTCCAGTCTTATTTGTTGATATTGTTCTTGCCCTCTTGCGCACCCAGTCCACTACACAAGCCTCTTCCTAGAGCTACGCTACGCAAAAATCCCTGGGCTGCGACTCATCTAGCCTGTGCATCTTACCCCAGCTCCATCTATCCTACCAGTCTCATAAATCTACGCGCACCAATTACCCTATGCCCCTTGACATGCTTCCTCCCTCAACGTTCCCCCCAGTCCTCTGGCGCTTCTCCCCAACTTCGAACCTCCCCCCCCTGTTGAGCATTCCCCCAAATCTGTCACACCTCTGCTTCAGCTGACCATGGCATGTAGGCTGCGCCAAAGAACCATCCGTGGAGGTCAGAGAGGGGCACTCCCCGGTCATTACCACCGTGGGACCGATAATCGCCTGGAGTCTGTTTAAGGCTCCTCCTCAAGCTATTACGTTAGACAGAGCCCCGAACTTGATTAGGAGGAGGAGGCCCCCGTGCAGGCTTCACAGAGAGGCAAAAGTAGACCACGGAAGTCCACCATTTCACACCAAGCGCACCTCCCGGCTCACAAGACCGAACCCCTTCCAGCTCAGGAAGATGAGGGTGATGATATAGATGTTTGGATTATGGATTTTGAAGGTACTTGGACGTGCGTCCCTGACGCATAATACCCAGTGGCTCCCATCCTCTATGCACCAGTCCCCAAGCCTTCGCGTCCACTCACTGATACAGAGGAAGCGGCTGCGTAGGCATACGTCTGCCCCATAGTGGAGGAAGAGCCAAACAACGATGATGAAGTTGAAGATTAAGGACTGTGAAGCTGCTCAGTTCTTCCTTGTTTTTTTTCATGCTTGTTTTCACCATAGAATTTCAAGTTATACTTATGCTTCTGCATATTTTGAAATCTCTAGCTACACCAGCGCTTCTGCGCATTTTGTAATTTCATGTTTCAAGTATTTTCGGGGTTGGTTTCCTCCACAGAGGCAGCCCCTTATCCACATAACAAAGGCTGGGATTGGTTAAGCGCAACTTACCAATCCTGCCTGTAGCATATGTACTGTTTCTATTTTCGAATTAATGTATATTAGCCTAATTTACCCCAAAAAAAGATTAAAAGTAAAAATAACCAAAAAAATGTAAAAAAAATAGAACACAACCTTGGAAAAAAATAGAAATATTAAAAGTTTAAAAAAAATAAAAAATACAATCAAATTAAAAAATAAAATAAAAAAACATAACAAAAACTAAATAAATTAATCCAATTTAAAATAAAAAATAAAAAAAATATATTTTTCCTCATAAAATAATCAAAACTTTCATTATAAATAAGAAAAGTTACATGTTGTATATGCATTTTGCATATTCATATCAGCTAAGTATTGGATGTTTCAATTACATCTCTAATAAAAACAAAACCAAAAAATAGTATGTGTTCAGTAGAAAGTATGATAGTTAATACTGCTGAAAATGTACATATGGAAAAATAACAAGTAATAAATACATAGGAAAAAATAATTTAGCATGTAGTAGCCCAAAAATATATCATAGTGTTGTAACATCCGCAGGTGTAAGTCATGTTCCCACGACCCTTTGTCTATTTTCTTCAAAAGGTCGATGGGAAAATTGGTAGAATAGGTGTTCATTATGCTCCTGGATCTCCCATTGATCCCTCAATAAGTTCACTGCCTCCTTGGATAACTGATCATTAATCGTGTTCCTCTCCCTGTAAATATGTTGACATGAGATGTAATCAAAACGTGCTTTGAGCTGATGTACCTCATCCAAGATGTTCTTTAGAGTGTGCACGTGACATGCAGAATGCTAGTTGAACCAATCAATGATGATTTTAGAGTCGCCAAAAATCTGTAGTTTATTGCAGTGTTTTGTGATGGCAAATTGTAGTAGTGCAAGGAGGCAGGATAGTTCAGCAAAGTTGCTTGTACCTCTACCGAGGCCAATTTTTATTTTGAAGAAGTGAAGTTGAGATAGGTGTAGGAGAAAACCTCCCCCACAACCATCTAGTTGTGCCGAACCATCAAAATATGCCCATGGAAGTGTGGAGTCAATGATCTCAGGAATGATGTTCCGGGGGTGGGTGGGGGAGAGTCATCCGGAATCAGGCGATATATAGAGGATATGTGTGCATTAGTTATGTTCCAAGTGGGTTGTATGTTTTGAAAGATAGCATGATTGCGTGCAAGCCAAATACCCCAGCAGATTAATGTTGGAATATTGCGGAGTTTTTGGGGATTGGATGATCGCCACCATGATTCCCAAGCCAATTGTATAGTATGACCTCCCCATCTTAAGTTTAGGTTGAGTGTGGAAACAATGAGAGTACAGAGAGCTTGGATTACAAGGTAGGTTAGAAATAGGTGTTCAGTGTCTTCCTCTGCCATCATGCATAATATACATCTGGTGGGTCCAATGTGAGGGCGCAGTTGAAGGTGTGCCCCACTAGGTATTTTGTTCGAGAGTATACACCACATCAATAATCTAGCTTTTGCAGGGAACTTGAGTTTCCATAAAGTGCTCCAGCATGAGCATTGAACCAAAGGAGGATGTGTATCCAAAATGTGTATATACCCCTCCCTAGGTGTATATTTACCATGTTTGGAGATCATCCATATGATTTTTTCCTCTATGTCGATGATTATAACATGTGATTCCAATAGAGCATTTAGGTAGTGTGTCCAGGCCTCCTCCCATTGTTGATGGATGTGTAGGTCTCAGAGGGTCAGCTAGCATTGGGAGAAAATAGTAGTATGTTTCCTATCTGCCACTTGATGAAGAGTATGAATACCAGATTGATTAAGTGCACGGATAAGTTCAGGAGGGAGGATATGTGCATTCCCGCAACTAGACCACAAATCACTACCAATATGAACCTGTGTACCAGATCCCACCTTCCAGGCGAGTCCATTGCTAATGTGTTCAATTGAATAAAGGATGGTCCTATATATAGTAGAGATGTTGGATATGTGACCTGGAACATTTCTGATCCAATCGAGTGGAAAGAGAGGGTAAATATAATTTTGTGTAACAACCCTGGTCCGTGGGGTATGTTCAGTGAGGATCTTCTAACCTAACTTTGCATCTAGAGCCTTTGCAAAGGAGTGTATATCTTTAATGCCCCAGCCACCCCATTTTTTGGAAGGGCGATTAGTGCCTACTTGGTCCAAGCAAAGTTATGTCCCTCCTTAGCCCCATTCCATTGAAACCTCCGACATATTTTTTGTATCTTGTTGAGTATGCCTTTTGGTATCCAGGCTAAGGACATCTAATAAACTGGGATGGCCTCTAATACAAATTGATAAGGACCTACTAGCCCGAGAAATCCATCGATGGTACCAAGCATTAAGCCTTTTATCGATCTTAGCAATGAACCATGTCCAATCTGCAGATTTTGTAGTTGACAGGCTTGAGGTGGAATCCCAGGTATTTTAGGCCATCTTCAAATCTGATCGAATTAAAAGGAAACTGTTGTTGTGCAAAGTAAGACTCATGTGGGGAGTAGCCATGACATGTGATTGTGGATTTGATGTTATTACAAGACATGCCAATGGATTTGCAGAAGAGTTGAAGAACTAAGTTCACCACCGTGGATCACCAATGGATCCATTCATGAATATTATAATGTCATCCACAAATAATAAATAAGTCAGTATGTAGTTGTCAATGATCTCGATTCCCCTCAGTCTGCCCCTATCCCTTTCATCAATTAGGCATATGCTAAGTCCTTCCATGACCAGGAGAAAGACGAGTGGGGATAAAGGACAACCTTTTCTGAGGCCTCTCTCTGCATGAAAAAAATTGTGGCAGCCCCATTTATGAGGACGTTGTATGGGACTGAGTTGATAGAACACATAATCCAGTTGATCACCGGATTAGAGAAGCCGATGTGTGTGAGGAGCATACGGATATAGAGCCAACTAGTTTGATCAAAAGCTTTTTCAAGGTCATTCTTTAGAATCATACCTTTAATATTCTTGGTGTGCATAGCCTTGGAGACCCTCCTGAGTGACTCCAATAGCTTCATGGATTTGTCTATTCTCCAGAAAATAAAATTGTTCAGGGGAGATGTGATTATATAGAATAAGCGTGAGTCTGTTGGCAATGATTTTTGCCATGATTTTATAAATGTAGTTGCACAAAGAGATCGGGTGAAAATCCTTAAAAGAGGAGGGATGACCGGTCTTGGGGATAAGAGCAATCAAGGTGGAGTTGAAGGCATCATATATGCGACTTGTTTTCCTTGTATCCTCCACAACCTCCAATAAGTCATGTCCTAGAAGATAAAAAAAAGCAAGGTAGAATTCAACCGACCATCCATCATGTCCTAGGCTCTTGTCCTTCTTGAACCATTTGAGAACAACCTCCAATTCATCCATAGTGACCCATTCATAGAGTTCCTCTGTAGTGTCTTGTTTCACATATTCAAGAAAGAGGGTGGCAACCTTGATAGTTTTCGCCAGAGTGATATGGTGTGGTGCCTTGTAGAGGTTTCTGAAATGAGTGATGCCCTTATTTGCAAGTTGTTAAAATGTAGAAGCAGTTGTGCCATCCTCATTTTCAAGCTCCCATATAGTATTGATGGCCTTGCTAGCTCTCGCAAATTGCTGAAAATTTTGATGTTTTCATCCCCTGCTTTAACCCACATGGCTTGAATTTTTAGCCTCCACATTTCGTCTCTGTCCTTTAGGATTTTTAGCCGCACTCTTTCCAATTTAATGAGGTGTTATTTTGCAGATTCATATGAGAATCCCCCATGATAAGGGTCTTCAAGTGATTCAATCTCTTTCTCAATGTTGATGAGGTCTTGGTCATTTCATTTCCTCTTTTCCTTTGCCCAATCAATGGAAAGCAGGTTAATAAGATGTAGTTTATATGCAAAGAGGGATCAAGATGTATGTTCAATTGGAGGTGGTGCATGTCTCCATGCATGTTTTACCTTAGTAATGTAATCCTCATCTTGTGGCCACACAGAGCAGAACTCGAATGGAGTGGCTGGTTTTCGAGATGCACCAGAGAGTTCAAGGTAGATGGGGGAGTGGTCGGATATGCCCCCCGATCCAACCCACTGTCTGTAGGAGCCCAAATGTTGAATGAGTTCCTCCTTAATGAAAAATTTGTCTAGTCTACGGGCAACCATGGCATTACCAGTCCGTTGACTGCACCAAGTCGGAGGGGGCGAGGCAATAATGGGATCCACCAAATGATGAAGAGCGGTCTGATGCCTGAAGAAATCAGTGAGTGGATACATTTGAGCATTGTCACCCCAGGATTCAGCAAGACCAAGTGAGAAATTTAGGTCTCCAGCTAATATGATGTTCTTAGCCCGAAGAAGAGAAGTTTGAAGAAGATTCAACCAAAAATTATGATGGTGTTGACAGGGGCCATATACAATGATGATTCAAAATTGCAGGATTAGTTCTTCCGAGAAGACATCTACAGATAGTGTGCCTTCCCGACCCCAACAATTAATGAGATTAATGGTCCTGGCGTTAAAACCCAGAGCAAGTCCTCTAGATCTCCCCCTCGCATCCATGGCATGAAAGGTCCAGGAGGGAAAGATGATGGAGAGAGTGTTGATAGATGACTCATATGATGCAAGGGTCTCTTGTAGGATCAGAATGTCCACAGTGACAGATTCATGTAGGCGCCGAAGAGCGAGGTGCTTAGTAGGACTAGCTAGCCGTCTGCAGTTGAAAGAGAGGCATTTCATTTGGTAACCAAAACGAGGGTGTGTCTTGCTCTAAGAACCCCTTCTATGGAGAATTGTTCCCCAATAGCAACATCCAAGCCAACCTATAAGATGGCCTTGGATATATTAGAGTGTCGGCCTCTGGGAAGTTTGGCAAGGATGAGAGATAGGTTGTGGGAGGATCCCAGGCTAGCATGTACAGTGGTTCGAGGACGAAGGTTGTAGGAGTGGGTGGAGGTGGTGTCAGATGAATCCACCTCCATAGTAGGAGAGGAGGTAGTGCGAGGGGGGGGGGGGGGGAGGAAGGGGAGGTAGGGGGGATGGCGAGAAAACCTAAGGGGAGTTGATGGTAGAGCATGCTACAGATGACACATGAATTCCACACACTTGAGATGCAGTACACAAATGCGTTGTAGGAATAGACAATAAGGATGTAAAAGGGAAAGGAGGAGGAGAAGAACTACTAGAACCCAAAGGGTGCCCAGAAGATGCAGCCGCAGTCATAGATCGAGTGATCTTAGTCGACACACGAGAAAAATCTATTTTGGAAGTCCCCGAGGATGGAGCGTCCTATGGAGTCATGAGGAAGCCAGATAATTGTGCCTGTCTGTTCAGAGAGATTGTAACCGGGTCCTGAATGATCCAATTTCCGATTGTTGGGGTGGAAATAGAAGCAGTATTGAGAAATGGACAATCTTTATAAACATGACCCACCTTATGACAATGTCTGCACCTGAAAGGTACGCCTTCATAGTCCAAGATCTGGACCCGCGTCAATTTCCGCCAATGGATTTTAAAAGTCTCCTCTAGTCCCTCACGGGTGTCCAAATGAACAAGTATGCGGGAAAATGCCATCTTGCCAATCTCAATGTAGAAGCAGTCATGGTCTAGATAGGTCCCCAAAATTTTTCTGATGCTGGTAAAAATGTCCTCCTGCCAAAGATGTAATGGGAGTCCAACCTCAAGCTGCTCTCGATTAGGGTCAAATAAAGGGCTCCATCTCTTGAGGAGAATAGGAGCAAGCTCGATATGCCAAAACTATGACATAACTCAGTCTGTGGGATCCTTCGAGGTGAACTGGAGGGCAAACCAACCCTTAGTAAGGGTGTAAACAGTAGGTAGCTCTTGTAGCGAGCTGCCCCATATTTCTGAGACCCATTGCTAGAGTCTCTTAGCACTGTAGTTCCTGCTGCAGATCCTTCCAACCAAAACCTTTTCCACTGTACCCAACACATCATCCATCTGGAGTTGGTTGCCATGGTTGCAAGCTTTAACACACTTGGTATGCTTGGCTGCACCAGGGGGGGTGGAGAGAGGTTCTAAGGCCTCCGAGGAGGGGAAGTTGACATTGAAACGGCCAGAGGGAGCACGGGGGGCAGTCGGGGCGGTACGAGGGGTCAAAGATGATGAAGGCAATGCCAGAGGGTTTGATAGATGAGTAGGGCTAGATGTGAAAGATGAGGTTTGAAGGATGGAAGGGTTTGCTTCGGGGAGGAAAGAAGAGGGTTCCTTCCCAAAAGATTCGAGGATAGCGGGGGAAGGGAATGCATAAGGAAGGTGACGGTAGATGGGGAAGGCGATTGAAGGTCTGGTGAGCTAATGTGATCAAAATAAACAACCGTGAGAATGACAGGGGGAGCGACGGAGAGCTCAGGAACCAGGAAGGTGTCGAAAGTTGAGATGGGGCAAGAAGTTGCGGGGTTACTGGGAGGTAACCAAGGCGATGAAACAAGCAAAAAAGTGGAAATGACCGACTATGAAATGTGCATACTTGATGAAAAATGGGCAAAGAGAGACCAAATGTACATAGAAAAATAAGGGTCGTCCAAATAGTCGAGGAGTTCTTCATCCATTACCCTAGCCGTTTTCAAACTGTAGGCCGTTAGTGAAACTGGGAAACTGCTGATCGAAGGTCGACTCTGTTGGCAGAAGAAACAGTGGACAGAGAAAGGTCAGAGCATCCATTGAGCAGGTGGTAGCGATGGGGTCAGGTGGGACGCGAAGAACCAGGAGCAAGAAAAAACCCTCGCTGCTAGTTGACCCACAGGTCACGGGGTCGAGCCCGCCTCTGCGCCAAATTCGTTGTTGTCGGCGCCTTCCCCATCCTTTCCTTCACTGCCTTAAAAAACATTATTTCGAAAATACCAAGCTTTGATTAGGGACTAGCTGTATTAAATTTTTAAAAATGAAATAAAAAGGGAATAAATTGGGTGGTTGACCAACATCCTTCTGTTAGCACATACTCATGTTTTTTGAAACTTCTATCACTCTTTCTAGCAGATCAAAAACTCTTCAAAAGTGTTCGTATCTAGACCTGTGCATACACTTGGCTTGCCAATGTGATCTTAAGCAAAGGTATAATAAAAAATATATATAATTGAAAATAAAAATAAAAAAATGATGATGATGATGATTATGATGATGGTTACCGTCCATTAAGACCAATGCGGTCTATTTTAACTTAAGAGAGGAGAAATAATTTAAGTTTGATTCTTCAAAATCTTGTTTCTATGGTTAAAGAGAAGGGAAATAAGTGCTCCAAGATCGCTATAGGTGGGTTGGATTAATAGGTCAAGAAGATTGGAAGTGTGGTAGATGGCAGGGAATTGAGATCGAATGTGAGTAAGAGTCAGGCAGTCTAAAAGGAAGTGTTTTTCATCTTCCACCTGCTTAGAATCGCAAATTTGACAGATTCTATCGTTCCAAGGGGTCTTGGGAATAGACCACCGCTTGGTCTCGCTCTAAAACTCATGGGAATTAGTTCTTATCTCAGCGACATTCATTTCTTTCTTATTGCTGGACAACACAGAGAGATAATTCTGATTATCGAGGGTGGGGTTGATCACTTCCTTATAGTATCTTAGCTTCCTTTTACCCTCCAACTCCTGATCCTCCCACATCTTGTCCCTAAACTTGGCGGTAATAGTATTTTTGATATTATCTTTTCTTCCCATACTGAGCTCCCCCTTAATTCCCCAATGGTTGAGCCAGGACTGGGCATCCTTATGCCACTCGCGCTTAAGGCGAAGGTGAGGGTTTTGACTACAGTTAGAAGCAATTTTAGTGGGGCTTCTTGATTCCATGTTGTCAAGCTTCTTCTTATACATCAGATATCTAAACATAGTCGTACTTTCAATGGGGGACAAACCAGATTCGATCAAGAGGATAGGCTAGGGAGTATTTCCCTTGATCTTAAGGTTGTAGGTTATGAATTTCTTTTGAATCATCTTAATCTTCCTCCATGACACTCTAGATATACCGGAACCCCAAACTTCACATCTGTATAAGACAACAAGGGTGACAATGGTCTAAAAAAGGAACCTCTTTTTACCCCAAATGTAAAGATCGACCGACTTACAATTGTTTTCAAGATCATAATAAGCTTTCCAGCTCCCAATAATCCTTTTCTTGATGTTATAATTCCAGTTGAGATGATGAGGGAAGTCAATGCCCAAATACCTATAAGAAGAAACGTACTCCAAGCACTGGTTATTATACACGAAACTACCATGGGTGATCTTCTTGGATTTAATGATAACGACTTTAGTCATGTCGCTATTAATTGTCATACCCATCTTGGAGCAATATTCATGAAGAATCTGGAGCTGCTTGTGAAGGTCATCATGGATTTTTGCAAGAAGAACGATGTCATCAGCATAGAGGAGAAGAGTAATGAGAATACCGGCCAGCGCGGTGCCCTTGCACCCCGCAGATTCTAGACACTCCTCTATCTTATCGATGTATATGCCAAAAAGGGTAGGGGATATGGGGCACCCTTGCTTAACTTCAATATTGCATTTAATGTCTTTAGACCACCCCTTGTTGGTCTTAAGCTTGAATTGCTCTTAAAAAATATATAATAATAATAATAATAACAAAAACATTTAAAAGTAATTATAAAATAAATTAATAGTATATATATATTAAAATAAATTAATAGTGTAATGATGATGATGATAATGGTTAATGTCCACTGAGACAAATCTTTGGTCTATCAGACCTAAAGAAAATAGTTATTTAATTTGATTTAGGGTTTTATTCCTATGCTCAAAAATCTTGGAGAGAAGCCTCTCCAGCTCACTATAATTTTGACATCTTAAAAGGCTAGGAAGGTCAGTATTGCAACAAAGATTATGAAATTGAGCTCTAATGTGGTTGTACGTGGGGCACTCTAAGAGGAAGTGATTTTCATCCTCGATGTTCATATTCTCACAGAGATGGCAGATCATTTCCATCCATGGTGTTTTAGGAATCATTCCAAACACTGTTTTCACTATGGAACCACTGAGAGTCTGCTCTAATCTTGGCTATTTATATATATATTATTTTATTTTTAATTTTGTTTTTATGTTTTTTTATTTAAATTATAATTTTTTTTATTTTTATTTTTTAATGTTTTTTATTTGTTTATTTTTAATATGTTTTTTATTTTTTTAATTATTTTAATTGTTTATAATTTTTTTTATATGTTTTATTTTATTTTTTAATTTTAATTTTTAATTGTTTTAATACTTAATTTCTTTTTCTTTTTCATTTTATTTATTTTTTGTGTAATTTTTTTTTTTAAAATTGTTTTGACATTTGTTTCCTTGGGTTTTGTTATTTTTATATTTTATTATTTTCATTTTTTTTAAAATTTATTTATTTATTTATTTTTTAACTTTTTATGTTTCTAATTTTATTTTATTTTATTATTATTATTATTATTTCTGGGCTTTTAAGACTTAAATGTTATATTTTCTTTAACAATTTTTTTCTTTTTGTCATTTTTATTTTAATTCTTATTTGAATCATTTTTTTTTGAAAAAATACTTAAAATGTCATTGTCTTTGAATATAAAATTCATAAAATTTGTTATTTTTGAATTTTTTTATTCAATTTTTTCATAAAAAACTTTTATTTAACATGTTGTTTTTTAGCGAAAATGTCTTAAAATACTTTCTTTTTTTATTATTATATTTATATGCAAAATTTGTATTTTTTGTTATTTTTAGTGACAAATATTTTATTTGTATCGAAGTTTTAATTAATGATATATAAATATATAAAAAATGCTAACCTCAAAATATGAATGTTACTATTTTTTTCAAATTTGGCAAAACAAATTAACAAATTCATTATAAAAAAAAATTGCTAAGAAAAACAAGAAACACATGTTTGGAAAACCCATACAAATAATCTTAAGACCAAAAACAAGAAGATGAATAAGACAAAAATGGTAAAATAATCAACATTTAAAAAAAATTATTCACACTTAATACATATGAAAATTTAAAGTGTCACCCTCTAAAACAAGGGGGTTGATTATGCATCAACACTTTTCAAAATCAACATGAAAATATGATCCAAAAAACTTGATATATTAAAAAAATTAAAGTGCCAAAAATATGCTCATATATATATATATATATATATATATATATATATATATATATATATATATATATATATATATATATATATATATATATCGATTTTTTTAATTGTTAGTGATTTTCATGTTGATTTTGAAAAGTGGTTATTGAGAATAATATATATTTTTTACCATATTCCTGGCACTTTAAATTTTTTTATGTATCAATTTTTTTGGAGAATAATTTCATGCCGATTTTGAAAAGTGGTTATTCAGAATATATATTCTGAATAACCACTTTTCAAAATCGGCATGAAATTATTCTCCAAAAAAATTGATACATAAAAAAATTTAAAGTGCCAGGAATATGGTAAAAAATATATATTATTCTCAATAACCACTTTTCAAAATCAACATGAAAATCAATAACAATTAAAAAAAATTGATACTTAAAAAAAATTAAAGTGCCAAAAATATGCTAAAAAAAGGTGATTCTCCATCACCACTTTTCAAAATCTCGTGTTTTTTTACTATCTCAAAAAAAAAAGGTAATCAGTAATTTTCTTGTTTGATCGGTAACTATGTTTATATTCTCAATTCTCACTTTGTACTTATTGTATGTTAGATCTTGTATATCCATTTAGAAGTCACCATTGATTAGCTCTTGTATATCCATTTAGAAGTCACCATTGACTTCTCTCCGGCATAATCAAAGTATACTTTATACTTGTTGACCTGCCTACTCCCTCTCAGCTCCGATCTCATCTAGTATGATATTTCTCAACACGAATCACTGATTCTGGGAAAGTCCTCTAGTCACAAGTTTTGCTTCGTTCTACCATTACTTCTATCTGTTGGCTTGATTACCTTCACTATGTACCTACAATATTCACTAGGAACTCATGGAAGAACAATTACAACCAAGCAAAGGATAGAAAGATAAGAGGCTAACTAATAGCAACACAACAAAAACGGTAATAATAAAAGAGGAGATCATACTTATCTTTGGAGGATTTTAGGGAAATTTCAACTTCCTCTTAATCTCATCCTTCTTGTATATGTTTTTAAACTTTATCAATCTCGTCCTCATCGTTAGCATGATGTCATTCATTCCTTGCATTGGTTAGGGTTTCTTATTTTAGTGGAAACATTAATTTATTTCTAGGGTTTTGTCCATAAACCCTAAAGCTTTTCTTATTTAAGCCTTTTTTAACAAGTTAGGGCTTTCAAACCCTATATTTCCAATTCTCATGTCAAAAACCTAGAATCAAAATGACCTTTATATATATCATTATCATCAATCAATCAAGAGTATTTTTTCCCAATAATTATCCTTAATTTCTCCAAACCAAGTAATCTGTCTTCGTCACAATCATTGTAGCAACAACAATATCTTCATTTTAATATGCAAAGGTAGACATCATCATTTTGGGTTGACTATTCTATTTACAAATAGACCTCAACACTCAAATACCCATAGTAGTACAAAAATATATATGATGTCAGTGCTTTTAGAAGCTTGGGTCTTTGAAACAACAGATTTATTCAAGAAATTCAATCCAACATGTTTTCAATTGTTTATGTGACAAAACATTGCTAGATATGTAAATGTATTGAATTTATCAAGAGAGGTTCGATCTTTAACCTTGAAGAGTGATTGAACAGCTTTTCCTTTATCAAAGTATTATTTATTCAAAGGCGTACTAGTGACAATGATCCATTTTTGTTTCTTTCCTTGATGTGTAAAGAAAATATTTCAAGATTGAGCATCCATAATACAATTCTTCAAATATCATTTCATCAATAACATACAATGCAGGGTTCATGACATATCTTACTTATGAATATGCATCATCTCCAAAGGTCACATGTTCGATATATCACACTTTAACCTTTTACTAAAGGTCACATAATTCCATTAAGTGGCTAAGTCTTGCTTTGAGCCACAATCTGAATTGTAATGCCATCATTTCTTCTTGCCATATCAATATAAATCTTAAGCCACATATTGAAAATATTTCCATGAACATGATGAAATATTATTTGTAAAACTGATAGTCTTGTTGAATATTTGATACAAACCTTTTAAGCATATAAGAGATCTTTTCTTCTAGCTACAATCTAAAAGAACTTTGAAATCACTTTAGATAAATTGAGTTATGATGCATACCATTCATTTCAAGCATCAAACCACACAATTGTAACTTTGTTGGTCTTTGTGTAGGTCTTCATTCCCATTTACAACTCATTACCATAACGTGTTTGCATGGAAACAATTTCATTTGAGACTTCAAATTTTCCATGAATGCATCAATCCTTCTTTTATACAATATTAGTTCTAGTAGCCATATCAAATATTTAAGAGGAATTGGTCATGAGATTTATGAAACCTTTCAACCTAAGACATCAGTTAATGTACAAAGGGTGTCTTCTTCAAACTTCTTCCATGCACATATATTTTTCAAACTTATTTTGGTTGCTTCTTCCAAAGAGATACCAGATCAAGTCCTTATGAAATTAAGAAAATTGGCTTCTGAAAACGACTTTAGTCTTTCAAAAACTATTATTATTATTATTATTATTATTTTTTTACAGAAACGGATATGGATTTATATTAGATATTGGCCAAAATTCCTTTCACCGGTTACAATAGATCGGGCATCGCCCTTGAACTTACTTCGAATAACTGATCATAGGCCCCAAAATTTGGAGATCCGCGTTTTTTACTCGAGACTAGAGAATCTATCTCCGTTAATTTTCCTATCTTAAATGTATAAACAAACTGTTTCAAAATAATGTAGTAAAACATAACTCTAAATTAAGGGATGAAGTCCCACTCCACAATACCGTCTTTCAAGAGAGAGCCAGCGGGAAGTGGCACCGCCCTGTTGGCTTCCAGATCAGCGTCTTTATTGTTCCCCCTCAATACATGAAGGAAGTTTGCAGTCTGAAAATATTTCACCAGAATTCTGATTCTTGAAATCACTCTTGCCAATCTAAGATCTACAGGAGAAGAATCCTCCAATAAAACTTTAATAATGGACTGAGAATCTCCTATAATATTAACCTCTGAAAGGCCAAAGGCCTTAGCTTGCTTGAGACCTTGAAGAAGAGCCAAGGCTTCTGCTTGAATGCTGGTGGAATGACCTAAAACCCAAGCGAACTTAGTCACAATTCTTCCCTCCTTATTCTTTATAACTTCTCCTGCCCCAGCCAATCCAGGATTGCCTTTCGCTGCCCCGTCGAAGAACAAAGAGTATCTGGATTTCCTGATGAGCCAATCAGATAGATCATTCTCCTTCCCTCTGAATTTCCACTCTTTTGTATCCTTGTGATGCCTTGTTTCTCCAGAGAATTGGACATTCAACGAGGCACCCCAGTCTAGGTGTTGCTGACTTAGGTTCGAGTCCGACAAATGCTCCCCCAGACTTTATTTCCAAAGACTTTTTATTTTGATGATGGTGAACTGCGGATTTAAGCTTTCATCTTTGAAGACTCTTCTGTTTCTCTCCAGCCAGATTTTCCAGCAGGTAAATTTCGGCAAGGAGAGCCAAGCAACTTTAAAACTTTCATTTTTTGGGAGCGTTTCTGGGTAGAAGTTTCGCCAGTTTGCAAATAAGTCAGGGATAGACGTTGGTAAGATGAATTATGTTTTCCAATGGCTCAAGAGGTTCTGCCAGATTTCTTTTGAGAATTTGCAGTCCAAGATAATGTGTTGGGCGTTCTCTTCACTGTCACAACACAAGTGACATCGTGAGGGACCTTGGAACCCTTTCTTATTCAATCTGTCTTCTGTTAAAATTCCTTTGTGGCATAACAGCCAGCAGAATGAGTCAACTTTTGGCATGGTTTTGTAAGTCCAGAGCCCCTTCCACACAGCAGGGTCGGGAGGGACGTGAGGACGATCTTGGAGGCTTTTATACCCCTGTGCAACAATATATAGCCCTGGGGCGGCTCCCCAACCGCGGGCGTCCTTCCTACTAACGCGCAGAGGCGCCTTACCATGTAGGAGAGTGAGAAGGAGGTCGCGTTCTTGAATCAGATCTGGAGGAACAGGCGAGAGTCTCCATCGCAGCCAGTTGCTACCAGCCCACATCGAAATGTCCCATAGAGAAACGCAACCTGCTTGGTCCAGCCACGGTCGCAGGGCTTGCAGAGAACTGTAGCTCGATAATGGGGGATGCATCATGATGCTGTCGTCCCATATTTTGATTTCTTTTCCATTGCCAGGAATCCAATACGCTCTGTCTCTGATTAAAGGAGCTGCTTTGAGACAGAGTTTGATCAGTTGTGAACCCGAGGTGGGCAGTGAGGTTTCCAGGCATCTTTTCCGTTTCCCCATGAAATAATTCCTCCATAAAGCTCTTTGCGCCCACCCTGGGTGTGGACCAATGATTCTCCAGAAAATATTGGCTCCCATGGCTGTGTTTTGGAGGCTGAGATCTTTAAAGTTTAGGCCTCCTTCATTCTGAGGCTTACAGATTTTCTCCCAACTTACCAAGGGGATTTTCCTGTCATTGTGTTTGCCGCCTTTCCAGAAGAATTTGCGGATAAAGGCTTCCATTTTTTTTATGATGCCAATGGGAGCAAGGATTACAGAGAATTGAAAAATGGGGAGACTACTGAGAACAGATTTGATGAGGACATTTTTTCCGGCAATGTTTAACCATGAGAATCCCCATGCTTGAATTTTAGCCTTGAATTTATCCAGAAGAGGAATCCAATCTCTGCTGTAAGCCAGTTTTTGGAAGATAGGAAGGCCCAGATAGGTATTAGAGGTCCAACTGAGGGAGGCAGAAAAGCCAAGGATTCTGGTGATGGCCGAAAGAATGGAGGCAAAGATATTCCAACAAAAAACTTTGCATTTACCTTTGTTCAAACTGTTGCCTGTAGCTTCGCTGTAATCATCCAGAACCTCCTTGAACATTAAGGCTGATCTGACAGAGGCAGCCCCTAACAAGAGGGTATCATCAGCAAACAAAGTATGATTAACATTTTTAACCCCTCTGGCTATGTTGAGCCCCAGGATCTCTTGATCAACTAATTTCTGGTCAAGATAGAAGCTCAAGACAGAAACATGGAGGACAAAGAGAAGCGGAGAGAGGGGGTAGCCCTGCCTAAGCCCTCTAGAAGCTTTGAAAAAGCCAGATGCTCTCCCGTTCACCAAAGGAGCGATCCAGGGATCGACAATACAAGCGCGGATCCAATTGATAAAGCCCATTCCAAAGCCAAATTTATGTAGGACTTCCCAAAGAAAATTGAGTCTGACACGATCAAAATCATTTTCCAAGTCTAGTTTAATTACCATACCTTTCTCTTTGCGAAGTTGGCTCGAATGGATCGCCTCTTGCACAAGAATGAAATTGTCAGTAAGTTGTCTCCCCTGAACAAACCCGGCTTGATTTTCCGGAATGATGGCAGGGAGGATGCCTTTTAGCCTATTTGCAATCACCTTTGTGATTATTTTATATCCAATATTACAAAGAGAGATGGGGTGGAACCGATTAAAATCTTTAGCGCCCTTTTCCTTGGGTATGAGGGCAAAGAAGGCAGAATTAGTGCTGCCCCCTATTTTCTGGCAATTTTGAGATTTCAAGATCATTTTGTAGAGGTCTTTCTCCATAATTGGCCAACAGGTTTGAAGGAATCTTGCAGTGAAGCCATCCAGGCCTGGGGCTTTGTCGGGCTCCATGTCAGAGAGAGCATCTTTTATTTCTTTTATAGAGATCTTAGCTTCTAGATGCTGATTCATTAGAGGGGAGATCTTAGAAGGAACCGCCTCAAAAAATTTAGAGTTTGGGTCAGTCACTCCCTCTTCTCTGTACAGATTTTTAAAGTGGTTGAAAGCTGCTCTCTTTATGCTCCCAAAGTCTTTGTGAGTCGAGTTTCCTTCTTTGATTTCTGCAATAGAATTGAAGCTCTTTCTATCTTGAGCTTGTTTATGAAAGAAGGCAGAGTTTCTGCCTCCCGCTTTAAGCCATAAACTCCTAGAATTTTGTCTCCAATGCTCTTCCTCAGAAAGGCAGGCTTTATGAAAGGTTTGCTGAAGCTCAACTTCCTTATCTAATACTTCTTTAGTGATTTCTACATCTTCATTTTGAGCGTGATGCTGAGCAAGTCTGTCTTGGGCCTTCTTTCTCTCTTGTGAAGGGGAGGGGAGAGATTTGGCCCATGATTTAAGAACAACTTTCAGTCTTCTAAGTTTTTCTTCCCAGATGAAGAAAGGTGAACCCTTCACTGGCACTTTCCAGTTGTCCTGAACTAAATTCAGGAACTCAGGATCCTCGACCCAAAGAGGATTGAATCTGAAAGGTATGGGACCAAGATCCATGTGATCCAACATCTCAAGCATAATAGGCTTATGATCTGAAACACTGCAAGGGAGGATATGCAATCTAGATTCTAAGCCCAACAAAAGAAAAGAACTCTGCACCAAACATCTATCAAGTCTAGCAGCAATGTGACCGGGGCCTATTCTTTTATTAGACCAGGTATACTTACCATTTTTAGAGGGGATATCGAGAAGATCCCAATCCTGCATGAGATCCTCCACCCACTCCCTTGCTGGGTCCCTTACGATTGTGCCTACTCGCTTTTCCTCCATGCGCAGAGTGAGATTTAGATCACCCGCAATAATGATGTTTTCCAAGTTCTCTGACTCCAACAGATGTCTGACGGAGTCCCAACACTCCCTTTTCTCCCCTATATTTGCTGGGACATAGACATTAAAAAGGCAGAAAGTCTCCCTCGAGTCCACAGGTTGAAGCTTCAAAAACAACCAGTGGGTATTGATTGTCTCCGAGACCAACATATACTTGAGAGGATTCCAGAGAGAGCCCAGCCCCCCAGAGGCTCCCCGTGCTGAAACTTCTTGGCCTTTGCTTCCATTCCAAAAAATTTTACTGGTTTGGAGGAACTCATTGCCCTCCATTTTGGTCTCCTGGATCAGAAGAATATCTGGAGCTTCTCTTCTAATAAGAATTCTCATTGCTTATTCTTTCAATTTACTCCCCATTCCTCTGCAGTTCCAGGAGACGATATTCATCATTTATTTTTATGATGATGGGCTCCCTTGGAGCCCTGCGCTTGATTTTTAGATATCTTCGGATTTTTTCCTAGGAGTTTCTCCAGAGTGGGCTAACAGCCCTGAAGTTTGTCTTTGTAAGTTTCTTGGACTCTCTTTTCTTTGGCAGATTTGCGGCCCCTTGCTGATCTTCTGACCGATGTCTGCGTATCTCCTATTTCTCCTTCCTCCTCTGACTCTTCCGAATCATGTTCCTCCTCGGAGGCTTCTGTTTTCTTATCCTTATTTCTTGCTGTGGCACTTTCTTCAGGTCTTGATCCTGTTGAGGCCATTTTTTCTAAGGGTTTATCTTGCCTATCCTCTTCCTGAGGAACCTCTTCTTCAGAGCTTAAGAACTCATACCTGTTTTTTTGACTTGATGGCTGAGGTACATTTTGGGCGGAGGCAGGCTGGGGGCCTTGGCCATTTGGGGCCCCAGATTTCTTGTGAGAGGTCTTTGACCGCTTAACTTGATTCCAACCATCTTCTTTTCCTTTCTCTGCTTCCCCTTTGTTCGGACACCCTCTTGCAAAATGACCGTAGATGTGACATTTACGACATTTGAAAGGGAGCTTCTCATAGTCCAGCACTTGCACATGCGTTCAACTGCCAACCTTTATTTTGATAGCCTCCGGAAGCCCCACTTCTAAGTCCACCTCGACACAGATTCGGGCGCAATCATACTGATCGTTGTTGTTTGCTCTGTCAATGAACTTTCCCAACGTATTGCCTATGTGCTTGAGGGAATCCTAGTTCCAACAATGCACTGGAAGATTTGGGAGTCGAACCCAGACATGGACTGCCGTCGGGACATCCACGACTGGATCGAAGTCCGGGGTCCATTTATTGAGGTAGAGACCCTGAGGTCCCATGAAATAGGGCCCATTCCTGAAGATCAAGTCTTTGTCCTCCTTAGAGTTGAACTCAAACAGGAAGTAGCCGCTTCCCAGGAAATATGAAGTGACTTTGTTCTTGATCAGTGGGATCCAGTTCTTAACAACCCAATTTTCCGTTGATTTTGGCGAGGGCCAAAGGCCCGTGAACTGACCCACCAGGGCACGATCTTCCAGGGACAAAGCGACCTGGATCGGGCCCTCAGGAGGAAGGATAACCTCAGAAACATCAGCAAGTTTTTTGACAAACTTGGCAGCTTCAGATTTCTTCTTCTTGGGCAACGAAGCTAACAAAGAGGAGAAAGCAGCTTCAGCATCAGGGGGAGAAGAAATCGAAGGACCGAGGGGCGAGCCCTGGTTCTCCATGGCCATGAAGAGCAGATCAACAACAACACTCCCAAGCTGCACAAAGCAAAAACGGAAGACGTAGCATCTCAGAGCCAAAGAGAAGCAGGAAAGAAACGGACAGAACCTGCAGGAAGAGGCCCCGCGGCAGAGGAGCGAGACCCAGCAAAGCCGGCCAGGGAGGCCGATCGAGCGGAACAGAGAGACCCTGAGGGAGGAGCAGGGGGAAAGGAGGACAAGACACAGCAGGAGGACACGACACAGTAGGGCGCGAGCAGCAGGGCACAACAGGAATCAGCAGGCACATCAGGACGCGATGTAGGACGCAACAGGAACAACAGGAGCAGGGGCCCTGCGAGAGCAGGCGCAGCGGCAGGGGCAGCAGCGCAGGGGCAGCAGCGCAAGGGCGATGGCGGTGCAGCTAGGTCACGGGAATCCAGAATTAGTCTTTCAAAAACTATTGTAACAATTATTCTTGCACAAAGATTTCACTTTTTTGGCTTGGGCTATACTGAAATACCTACCGAACTCCTCAACCTTTTTGTCTAAGATTTTTTGGCCTATGAAACGAGCTTTGAGGCTCGAATATAGAAATATTATGAAGCATTCCTTTAACCATATTCGACCTTTGAGAAATTCAAACTTATGAGATCATGTATGAGGATTTTCTCGAGCTACTGTAAAAGTCCTGAGGTCTTTTTTGAATCTCTGATCAGTTTATTGTAATGTACTGAGGATTTTTGGTCTCATGCAATTTTCTTTTTAGATTATTGGACCTTTGTTACAGAGCCTCAGATTTATTCGATCTAATTGAAAATGGACTAACATAACCTAACACTTTGATCAAGTATGCTTTGGCCTTCTTCATTGTATTGACCAAAGACACACACAAATCTTTGAAATAAATATGTTGGTCTTCTTGCAAACTATGATATGAAACTAGGGATTTTTCTTCTCAAATGAAACTGACTCTCGACCTGATCAGAGGATGATTCATTATTTATTTGGCCTAATACAATGTAGGATTTCGTCAAACCAAAATGGCAGATATTGACCTTCTTTTGGAACATGCTTCTTGAACTAGGACTTCTAAAGTCAGTGACAAAATCAAGCCGTAGAGAATAAAAAGAACAGTTTTTTTCTACAAATCTCCTCTTACACCATAAGCTTTGATACCATGTTGATTTTTCAAGTATCATGTAAACTGATAATTACTTCTTATGATTTCTCTTAGATTAATCTTGTAGGTTCTAACCCTATATATAAATTACATGCAAAAAAATTCTTAAAACATAAAATATACAATGGCGAGAACATAAAACAAATATATACATGTCGAAGCATTCATAAACCCCAATCCATTAACCCTGGATTAAAACATAATCGTAGTTCCCTTGACCGGATCTACAAAATACCATGAGTAGAAAATGATCATGCCCAAAGCCATGTGCAAAACCGATGCACAAAACCATGGGTAGGTCCACCCACCATATTTGGTTCTGGCCCCCATCCCTGTGTCTGCATAAAAAAACAAAATCTCGGGGTGTTGCTAGTGAGCCCTGGTATTGCACCAAGAGTGTTACAGCTCCCAGGGGCTATCATACTTTACTTTATCAACCCGGGGTTCGTACAAACTTGGAGGTGATAGTGCTATATACACAACAAATGCATTCTACTCATGTCATCCTCTTCCGCTCTACGAATGGGTGCTAATTCCATAGGTTCTTAGTGAAGTCCGTTACACTTCAATGAAACTAAAATTAATTGCAAAAAAGGAAATGACAGAAAGGAAAATAAACTAAATTGCTGAAAAGAAATGACAGGAAAGGAAACCGATTTAACTTGCTGAAAAGAAATGGCAAAAAAGAAACTAATTTAAATTGCAGAAAGGAACTGACGGGAAGGAAACTAATTTAACTTGTTGAAAAGAAATGGCAAAAAGAAAACTAATTTAAATTGCAGAAAGGAAATGACGGGAATGAAACTAATTTAATTTATGCTCTATCCACCATGCTTCTATCCATGCAACTAAGCTATCCATGAATAAATTCTAATTCAAAAAGTGTTGATTTGAGGCTTACAAGGCTTAGAAGTGGAAAGAGGGGGTTTCAACCTTATTAAAAATTTATTATAGCGAAAAAATTCTTTGGAGTGGAATGATTGAAATATGCAATGGCGGAGTTATAATTTTCGGATAGACATGAAATATGTGATATGCGAAATCGCAATCATAAGATCTTAAAGTTGGAGGAGAAGCAGAAGTGTTATTCGGGAGTAGGAGCGAAATGCGATGGGGTAAAAACTGCGAAATGCAAAATGTGATGGGGTAAAAGTTGTGAAATACGACGGGATGACGTGGCGGTAGGGCCGCCAGTAGAGTACGACAACGATATCACAATTGGTGTTTATAGCGGTAAATGCTAACAAGAACAAAATAAACAATGTGATTTGCGATGTGGCGGAGCACAGAGGAATATCGTAATCAATGTTTGGAGCAGTACGTCTTAAAATAAAAAGGGAAAGGTTGCGACGTGCGAAATACGAAAAGGAAAAAGGTTGCGATGAGTCGGATGACGTGACGATGGGACCACTGGCGGAGCGTGATACAAATATTGCAATTGACAGACAGGAGCGGTAAGTCTTAAAAGAAAAAATGAAAAAGATGTGAAGTGAGATTTGCGACGGGTGACGTGGCAGCAAAGTACGGTAAGAATATTGTAGTTGAGGCTTGGAAGCAGAAAGGATTAACGGAAACCGATAGAAGATGCGAATTGCGATTGTGATAGGGAATTGAGTTAAGTCTGTTAGAAGAAAAGGGATCAAGTTCCAATGTTTTTTTTGAATATTTTCGTTAAAAAGGTAAAGGTGAGGTGAAAAGGGAAAATCGTTGAAATGTTTAAGAATGACAAAGGAAAGGGAAGCGGTTCTATGATGGCCGAGATGTGATAATCGTGAAAGTCCAAGGTAAAATAGCACATGCAAAAATTTAATGGTTTCTATGAATAAAAAAGGGTGCGACAACTGATAGGAAGAGAAAAGAAGGAGGGAAATGGAGCATAACATATGTGTTTGGAAGTGTAACATAGATATGGAAGGGAGATGGGAAATGAAATGGGTAGGTGTCAATGAACTTCTTCCGGATGAATATTCTTGTACCTGCAATAAACCTTGCCTACTGATGCAAAAAAAAACAGACAAGTGTGTGATAAAAACAGTGAAGAGAAAGCAGTTTTTTGGCCTGTGGGAAAGTCTACCCCCCTCGAGCTCTATTGAAAAAGATGAGAAGGGAAGTCTAGATCCACAGATTTTAAAGTTTTATCCTCTATTCTATTACTCATAAGCAAATGAAAACCTACAACAACAACTTGAAACTATGAGAAGCAAGATTAACTAAATGACAAACAAAAATAGCTAATTGACATAAACAAAACTAGATAAATGACATAAAGGAAAAATGAAAACAACAGAGAAGTTGAGGCACATGGGTTAGGACCTAACCCACGAGGCCAGCTCTCTGGAAGTATATCAATAAAAATTCATTTGAATACTCATTGCATTAAAAATACAATCTTATTACATCCTGAAGGTCTTAAACAACAAAATCCTAATAGAATGGAAAACGAATGGCATGGGATGGAATGGAATGGACTGCATCGAATGGACCAGAATCGACCCTAATTAGCTCTTGATCAACTTTATTTATCCTCAAGGGCAGCTACCAACAACTCCCTAGAAAATAGTGATGGAGTCCACTTTGACTCCAATTAAACCATAGATTGAGTGCACTTCATCTTCAGTTTGCTTAACTGCCTTTGATAGTTAAGGAGGGTGGAAAACCCCTTGAATATCTCCAGGATTTCTCAATAATTTCATGATATTGTTCTCATTTATTCTTCAATCTTGATCTTCCAGTGGCAGGGAGCAAGTCCCTAAATTATCTCCTCCAAATCCGCATAATCTGCCAAATATTCTCACAATATTCTACAAAAATAACCAATATTAGGCACAAATATTCAATTACCTTTAAACCTTCCTAAGAAAATATTAAAGCATAAGAAAAAAATATTAAGTGCAAAAGGAGAGATTCAATATATCTTTTTATGTGCATAAGAAAGGTAGATGGGCCTAAGAAAGTTTAAATGGACCTTAATTTATGTCTAATTTAGAGGCCCATCAGTTGCCCCGAACCTCATGCAGGGGGACTACTGCCCCCCTACAAACCCCCCAATAGGGGGGTCTTCAACACCCCCCCCCCCTTTGCACTTGACGCAACGTACAACTCGTCAATCTAGTTGTGGAAAGAATATAACACATACTCAACATTCTCCCACTTGTTGTTTTATTTCCACACAGGGGGTCACAGGAGAGTTTAGTCATTGGTCCAACCCTGTAATTCCCATTGTTTCTCTACACCAAGAAAACTTCTCAGTGCTCACAGACTTCATCAATGCATCTGAAACATTCTTCAAAGTGTCCACCTTCACTAGCAACACCTTTTTGTCCTCAACCATATGCCTCAAAAAGTGATATTTAACATCAATGTACTTTGTCTTTGAATGATAAGCAGGGTTATTTTCCAAGAAAATTTCACTTTGGATGTCACGGTCTATCCTTATATCTCATTGCACCAACCCCATACTTGAGCAAAATATCTACAACTAAACTGCATTGCCTGCCATGTATTCAACCTTTGTAGTTGAAATTTCCACTACAGACTGCCTCTTACTCATCCAACTGATTGCTCGTTCGAATAGGTTAAACACATACCCACTTGTAGATCTTCTTTGTTCGAGATATCTAGCCTAGTCTGCATCAACAAAGCCATAAATTTCCAAAACCCTGTCCAATCCTGGTATTCCTTGGTAGCACAATCCATTGTCACTAGTGCCATGAAAATACCTGAAAACCCGCTTCACTATTGTCCAACACTCCTTCCCTGGTTTTGACATAAACCTGCTCAATACTACCACTACATGTCCAATGTATGGTCTAGTATAGACCATTTCATACACCAGGCTACCAAATTCACTCGCAGATGGAACATGAAACATGTTTTCTTCCTCTTCTTATGTCTAGGGACATTGTTCAACAAATAAATTTACACCTACATGAATAGTAACCTTCACTAGTTTACTATCCTACATATTAAACCTTTGCAATATTATCTAGACAAACTTCCTATAGTTTAAACAGATCTTCCTCTTTGCTCGATCTCGTTTAATTTCCATATGGAATCATATTCAAATTTGTGTCCATATACAAATCTATTTATTTTTTAAGATCAGGTAGATTTATAATACTTCAGAGAAAAAATTAATTACAACTTTTTGATGTGCTTGTCTGGTCTACTACTAGGGAGAAAAAAATTCACACATAAGTTTTACATAGTAGGCATGATGAAGGAGTTCACCCATTCTGGGCTACATATGTTGGTCCAGTTCCCATTGGCATGTCCCTCTTTGTCATTATGTTGAAAATTGCAAATTAAATATGTTTACAAGCCTCTAATGGTTGTTTTCTCTGCATCAATGGCTCTAGAATGCGCAAATTAGTCTAGGTAGACTCTTGTTTCACCAAAATTGGTCGAAAATTTACCTCCCAATGAATTTTCCCCAATGACAGCTAGAAAAGCTCCACTAAATGTGGAGACAGTCAGTTAACTTAAGTTAAATTGATGGAAAACCCTAAAATTTAGGGGCACACTCCAAAATGGTTGGACGATTTACATATATCATTAAATTTTAGAGGGCGGGGTGGTCACATACCGACCCTGCCGTAACCTCCGGCCTTAACCGTTTGATTAACTCCATGTATTTGGCTTGGAATCTGGAGTCGTGGTTCTGCAAACCCTAACCGTCGCATTTAAAAACTTTAACCCCCGCTCCATGTGACAGTTCTTATCCGCCGGATTAGTCGTCGTTTCAAATCCAACAACTGTAACATTAGATTTAACTCCTCGCATGTGAACACGTCTTCGCACTGACCGTCGGGGTTAAAGTTTAATAGCCGCCAAGTTAAAAAAATTATGCTGCCGGTTATGGTTATACCATGTGAACGCACCCGTCGGTGTTACGGTTTTGTATCCACCGGTTGAAGTGGAGGACCACGGTTTTTGGACGTAAGGCCGCATGAGAGGGGGGCTGGCCTCCCTAGCCCCCGAATGTAAAACATACAAACCATAATATGAAACTCAATGCTAATACGGTTAAGAACTTCACGCAACATGGGTGGTAGCACGCGGGCATGGAGGATAGCAGGTCCAGTGGTCGATTCCCATCGACTCCAAATAATTGTTTACACACGCTCTTGAGGACACGTGGCGACCTCCGGGCTGGCCACGTGTTGCTCATCCATTGGCCAATCATAAACCCATCAAACGGTCCAAATTCCTCCGTACCACCAACATCTAACGACCCAGATTGAGCCACGTGGCACAATCCTTTTGGATGGATAAAAATGGAACATTCCAAGTATATAGCAGTTGACTGTACCTACAAGTTGACTGGGCATCTAGTCACAACAATTTTTTGTTTGGGAAAATGGACAGAGCGCAATATCTTCCTCATACGACTTCGTTTTTTCGAACCGCTCGTGGCGCCGGAATCGCAATGATGAGACCTTTCCGGTCGCTCAGGTTCAGACCTGTTTCGAGCACTTTCAATTTTTGAGCATAACACTTGATCTCCTGATCACTATGACAAATGTAATTGTTATTGTGGGGAATGTTATGAGTAAGTTTCTATGTTAACAAATGAATGGAGAGATAAATGTAAATAGAAGACCAATGAAATTTAACACTAGAAAATAAAGTAGAATCACTTAAAAAGCCAACTAAAAATTGTCTATAAGTATGAAACCGTGGCTCCTTGACTTTGATGATCTTCATTAGGAATGTATATTTATGAAGAAATGGTTGTGTGACTTTCCAGGACAGAGAGCGTCAACTTCATGTGGAGATGTATTTCTACCTACACTGGTGGTAGTGTTTTGGCACCTTGATTGATTTTGTTGCACATTTGAATTTATTAATTTTTAAATATACACTTGCGAAATTCAATATAGTTATGATGAATTACTTCTTCTTCTTTTTTTAGAGTTATCATAAATTCTAAAGTCTATGTGTTGCACGGGTTGGTTGGGTTTTGTATGATTAGGAAAATAAATCTAGTGTATTTAATGTCATGCTTGAATCTGATCCCAAGGAAGGAAAAAGAAGACAAATTTGCATACTGAATGTTTCAAAGGAAAGTCTCCAAGATTTTATCACCTCCTATAGACTACAAAATTGGATAATGTGGACATGTGCACCAACATTAAAGACCTAATACAAGTTGCACACCAATATGAAATAAAACTTTTGTTGCTTAGGTTGGAAAAAATTTCCTCTAATCATTGGTTACAAGAGAGACAACGTTTAATTTTATGAAGATAGTCTACTTATTTGGTCTCGCCTCAATTAAGGAAGTTTCTCTTCAAGTTATTGATCAAAATCATTCCTGCTTTAGCAAGATCATAGTTGAACTCCTAGCTCAACCTACAAATTTTCAAGACTTGGCATGTGCACTATGTATAATGACTTAAGCATGGCCACACATCATTGTTAATGAGAATCAATTCAATAAATGGCTTGTTCGTGTACTACTTGTGAGACCTTGCAAGTATTGTGTTTAGGTTCTTGCATTAAACATAGTTTTGTTGATGATGTATTGTTTCTTAGGTTGCAACAATTACATAAATCATTATTTTCGTTTACATTTTATTGTAATATGAAACTCTAAGTTTTGATTTGTTTTTTTTTTTTCAAAGTTGTTGCGTTCATGGTGGTTATTGTATAATTTAATTTTACTCAATTGTAAATGGTATTAGTATTACTTGAAGGATATTTTTGTTATGTTGTCTATAATGTTAAGTACACTTTTTACATGAATTAATGTACTTTACCAGTTACGAATATTTATTATAGGTCTCACACGACAAGTTCATTCGCTATGCAACACTTGTTTAACATATGTTCTTGGTTGAGTTAAAGGAGTTAACCATAATTTTTCTGGGAGTGAAAGTGTGCATTTATATGAATTACTAAAATTTCTTATTAAGAGGTAAGTAGGATTATTACTTTCATCTTGATAATACGATGGCATTAATTTTCGTCGCATCTAAAATAAAGGACTTGAAAGTGTTTAGTTGTATAAATGATTTGTTAGATTGTTGAGATTGAATAATTATTGGAAGATAAGTAAGACTACTACTTTTACGCATGATTTGGTGATATTACTTTTGGTCATATTTAAAATAAAAGATTTCAAATTTTAATAATCCAAACTTTATATTTTACTTTGGTGGTTTTCATTGGAGGAATGTTTTAATCATTTTTTTTGCCATTGGTGTGAATCCTTGATGGATTTTTTCCCAATGAGACGTAGGGTGAGACTATGGTGTTTCAACATTTTTGAAGTGTTGAATTGAATGTTAGAATTGCTTTGAGCTTCAATAACTCAAAGGTTTACCTCTTTGGTAGTGAAAGTTTATACTTGTATATATGATTTGGTAGATTGTTGAAACCAATGGATTTACTAGTATATGTTGGAAGAAAACGAAGACTATTACTTTTGCCTTGGTGTTATTAAAAGGTTTGAAACTTTAATAACTCAATTTTTATTTTTATTTTTACTTTAATGGTTTTGAATGGAGGAATGTTTTAAACATTTTTTTTACTAAAGCATATCATTAATGGGATTATTTTCCCGTGAGATGGGCATTGACATTATGGTGTTTCAACATTTTTAAAGTGCCACATTGAATGTTGGTGTTTCAATATGCCACCTATTTTACAAAAGAATCATGAGCCTTGTGGTTACCATTATTGTCAAAGCATTTATTCTCTATGTTATTATATCAATCCTCAAAGTAACATGAAACTATAGTGCATTTAATGGACATCAAATGTGAACATGGAGCATGGCATTGGTAGAGATAATAATTTTGAGTTATACAATAACTCCTTGTAGGCTAGAAGAATCTACTCCAAATATTCCAAGTACATCTCTATTTCCAAATCATGTGCTCATGTCCACAATATTATTAATCCATATATACGTATTCTCACCCATTGCACATGTGGGACCTTTGTGGATTGATCCCTATTACATATATACATTTAGCCACATTACATATAAATTCAACTACATATATATCGTCTATAGGGTTATCATATAGTACCTCCCTTCAAAAATCATTGCACTTGAAGCTTTGTAGCTAAGGCTTTTACACACGATGAATCCAATTTACAACATTTGCAAAGATTCAATATTTATCTTAGTATTGTGCTTGCATGCAATAGTAGTGGGTATACGGGTGTCTATAATTACTAAGGTTGCTTCTTTTAAAGACACAATGAAAAAGAACCCCTCAACCTCGATAGCTCCAAACCCTCCCATGCATAGTTTGTATATAGAAGAATTTTCTCTCTCTCTCTCCAGCACACAAACATACAAGAAAGAAATAACATTTATTTTACTCAGATATGAAAGACTTTATATAGTCACGAAAAAATAAAAGCAATCCACGAAACCTCAATGTGTTGGAGATAATGTATACATGAGAATTGAACTATGAAATCCAAAAATCAATGAAAAGGGACAACAATTAAATAAGTTTGTGATTTTACCTAAACATTACCTTTATAGCTTAGGTTTACACGCAATCCAATGTATAATCAACAAGCATACACTCAACAAGAAAGAGAGTGGTATCTTGTCAAGCCTATGTACAACTTATATGACATATGCACAACCTACACAAACCGTCCATAGCCGAAATATATTTTATGCAATGAAAATTTGATTAAGGGAGGGCACAAGTGACCCTTGAGATGTTTTACATTTGTTGAAGGTGAAATTTATCTATAGCCAATTACATCATCATGCAAAGAAGTGCTAGTCAACAATCTCATCAAGCAATAGTCTCATTTTCCCCTGTAAACATAATTAGAAACTCAAAGATTAACTTGCAATAGTTAATTAATGGCAACCTTAGATCTCCATCCTCAAATAAAAGTGAATTTTGGAGAATAGTGATTTGTTAATAATATTCAATTTCTAATGAAGAATGAAACCACAAAATAAAATATTCAAACTATAACTAGGAATGAATTCCCACCATTAAAATAATCAAACACCAATTGAATATGAATATCAACAACATACCAAACACATATGAGAGATTCTCATAGTAAATGAAAGCAATCATGTCACGGACATAAATATTTTACCCTAGAAACCCAAATGGCAAAACCAACATTTAATGGTTGCTTATGCTCTTATTCTAACAAGATCTCATTACAATTTAACTCATGTCTCTTTAATATTTCTCCTTTCTTTGTGTAGCAATCGACAAAAATCCCTTTCAGAGTGAAGTTACAAGAAAAATTAAGGAAAGTTGCAGTAAAGGGAATGTCGATAGGCTTGACCTTTCTTTTCTTGTTCCTTAGTATTTCCTCTATTGTTTTCATTTGATGTTTTATTTAATTGTTGTTTTTCATCTCTTTTATATGTTGGTATCATGTTTTTGGCATTGATGTCAACAATCACCAGTGAGCCAATTGATTTGGGCATTGATGCCACCAGCTACTGTATAATCTTGATGATTGGGTTAATGTTCAAGAAGTTTACAGGTGTTGGGAAATGTGTTTGAAGATGGATTGAAGTGTTGGTTGTAGATATGCACAAATAATTTTGATGTTTTCCAAGATTACAAATATTTCATGGTCTTGCATTATCGGCTAGCAGCAATACCTCATTGTCGTGCTCTTGCCCTTGTGTGCCCATGGTACTTGCTATAGGCTTCCCATTTTGTTCTCGCAACACTTCTTGTAGGTGTCGAAAATAACGCTACAAGATTTTACTATGGATTTTTCCCAAGGTGTTGAATGTGCTCAATGTCTTAACGTGGCCAGTAACGGGTATGGATGATTTGGTCATCAATGGGTGTATGAACACGTTAATAAATTAGTAATGGTATAATGACATTGAGGTGGTCATGGCGAGTAATATTTTGATGTGGTCACGGTTCATTGATTCAACGTTCATTGATCTGGTCTAAGAAGGTGAGAACATATTAATGGATTTATTGTTGAGTTAGTGAAAATGGTGGCTTAATCGATTCCAATTAGAGTGTTGAACACATGAAATATGCCATATTATGGACTAATCCTAGCGGAGATAGTGCGTTGATGTTTTGAGCACATGGTCAAATGACATAGATCAGTGGAATGTGTGCATGAGATGTCAACAACAAAAATAATGCATATCCAATGCATTAATAGTGACAAAGCAAGAATAATGGTGTAAATTGATCTGGAGATTGGCTGAGATACCAGTCTACATCAAAGAGAGAGCTCGATGGCAAAATGTTGCGATTAAACTCCATTGTTTTGTTGCTGATGGTAGAGACAAATTTTATAATGCATGATTATGTTGTTTCTAAGAGTGTGGTCCAAGGGTTGAGCTCTTTATATTGAGGTTGTTACTAATTATGTCAAAGATGTGTATTTTGAGTGAGAGTGTGAGAGGATGCATTATATGTATTCCTAAGTATGGTTGAGCTAGAATTTGTATGTTATAAATATGGCTTGTATTATCATGTTGAATGTATGGTTGAGTTTTCGTTGTTGAGTGTATGTTGCAGATATCCCTATAATGTCATATGTTATGTAATGTTATGTGTGTCAGAGTATGTGCATTAAGAGATTGTATGCCCTTTGATATTTTGTGTGCCCCAAATAATGTATGAGGTTTTGCTATACTGCTGCTGAGAGTGATTATGGAGTTTGTATATGACTGATATATTGAGGGCAAAGTATTTAGTCAGAGTTAATGTTAATTGTGTGAGAAAAAAAATTATATTGTAGTTTTTCTATCGAGTTGGGCAAAAAATATCAAGTGGGTTCAAATTGAAAATAAGATGAAACGTTTAACATTGCTTTGAGCAGAGGATAGTGGGCCCTAGTTTGAAAGTGAATGAAATGTGGTCCATGAGAGCTTGAAGGTTGGGGCCTTCAGTGAGAAAGTTGTAGCTTGTTGGTAAATTGTGGCTTGTTGATTTAGGGAGTGGTGGCTTCCTTTAGGTTATGGCCTGAGAACTTCGTAGTGGTGGCTTCCTTCTGGTGGTGGCCGAAAAACTATTGGAGGTTGGGGCCTCTAGCAGGTGGTGCCATGCAATAGGTAGTGTCTTGCATAGTTGAGGGACTGGTGGCTTTTAGTAGGTAGTGGCTTGCATAGTTGAGGGATTGGTGGCCTTCAGTAGGTAGTGGCCTGCAAAGTTGAGGAAGTGATGACTTATGTTAAGTAGCAGCCTGGAGCGAGTAGTTTCTTGCATGTATTGCAAGTCAGGGCTTGCACACTAGTTGTGGCTAATAATATGATGTAACATAAATATTTTAAATAATAAGAAGAAGAAGCATTATACAAGCAAACAATGGTTTTTCTCTCATAAGGGTTTCCAACTTATATCTTGTGTTCTCATGTGTTGATGTGTTGCTCTCATGGCTATTTGTGTTTGTAGTTGTTGCTTATATGTTTTACATGCTTAAGATATCTGCTATATATTGATTTTCTAATCAGTTGATGATTCAATGTTTGAAAAGAATGTTGAACCCTTAGTTAAACTGAGAGGGGGGGGGGGTGAATCAGTTTAACACATTCATGGACTTTTAAAACTTTTTCATTAACACTTGTTTACACCTTCATTTTATGTTTAACTTAATCTTGTGAGTAATCTTAGAATGTGAGCAACAAGCATTAATATAATGTAATAGTAGACTTAATATGAGAGTAGCAAGTATTAAGCAGATGATATAAACCAGATCAACACATAAACATCATGCACAGAGACACCAGATATAAGTGAAAACCCATAAAGGGAGAAAACCACATCTTATTATTGTTGTGATGCAAAGGCAAGCTCCAACTCCCTCTCACTCCATTTTCCAAACAAACCCAAGGAGGCTCCCCACCTCAGTCTCCAAGCCACAACTTGGAAGGAAGTCTAACTCCCATCAATTTTCTGCAGGCACCAACCTACAGGAGGCTCCTACCTCAGTCAGCTACAACTGACATCTATCAAGCTACAACTTGATAGGGAAGCTCCAACTTCCTTACTCTTTCAAAAGATAAACACTTGCTGATTTACCTTGGATATCACCTCTGTTCTATTCCATATGCTCTGCTGTTCATCTATTCTCATATCTGCCCCGTATCATCTCTGCATCTTCTCAGATTCTCTATCAGCTTCTCCTTCTTCTCTGCTCAGCTCCTCCTTCTTCTTTGCTAAGCTCCTCCTTCTTCTCTGCTAAGCTCCTCCTCCTTATCTTCTTAGCTCCTCTTTCTTCTCTGTCTCACTGCTTCATTTCTGCATTTTCTTCACTCACTCTCTAACCCCTTTATGCATATCAAGATGATATTACTTATAGATATTTCCTGATGACTGTTTGTTTTCCTCTAGGAATTCGAAATGGATAGTCATACCCCTTGGTCTTCTGCCTCCTCATTTATTTTCAGCTCACTCAGAAAATATAACTGTAGGTACTAATTTTAATATTACAGTGGGATTTTGTTTTCTTCCAGAGACTTGCCAATGCATCACAAACTATAAAAGTTTAATTACAACATTTACATTCACATTTTCAGTTACACACTTCAATTTCACTCAGCTTCTTTTCTGGATTTTGGCTTGACTGGATTTGTCTTTTTTACTGCTGTTTCTCTCTCTTTCGTTCTTGTAGGCTCTCTTCTTCATTGCAGTTGTATAACTGTTGTACATATAATTGTCTTTTAATATAACTGTTGGGCAATTTCAATACGTTTAATTTATGCAGTGGCAACCTTTACATGCTGAATCTTTGTCAATACACTTGTAAGAATTTAGGTCAACCTTCGACCTTTATAATAAATTTCAACCTCTGTGTAAAATACATTCAAAGTTCTTTGCCCAACCAACCCATAATTCGAATAGTTCAATATCTTGGTTCGTTCTATTAATTCAATAAGGGAGCCTTCTTGATCCTTCCTTCAGGTTCAATTATCGAATTCATAGAATTAGATTAAGGAATGTGTTGACGGGCTTAGTACCAACTGATATAATAGACAACCCTTATGTGACCCAAGACCTTTGATATTTAAATAAACCTGACAATTATTATTTCATTTCGGGGGCTTCCTTCACACCTCATAACTAAATGTTCGAACCTTATAACTATGACCCCAATGGTTAATAAATCCGCAAATCTTAACAATGATCAACGCATTCGTATGCATGGGCCCCAACGCTGACAAGCCTTCACATCCAACGGCGGACAACACATCGCATCGGCTTTGACGATCCAACGGATATCGCACAGCTAAGATGCACGAGAGTTAATATTCAATAGTTGCGCGATGAATTGGGCCCCAACGTTAACGGTCGTCTCCATCCGACGGTTGTTATCGCGTCGTGCTGCCTCATTTGATCGGACGAATATCGCTCGGCGAAGTTGCGCGGACAATAACGCGCGATGGCACGCAATGAGAGTGGTTTTGCAAATTCGCTCAGGAACACGTGTCAGATATCGTATGGAATCGCTCTAAAATTTTGAATACCGCTTGCCCGACGACGGCAGTGTGATGAAACCCGGAAACCGCCTTCACTGTTCACTCTCGCAAGGTTATGCCTTCAAGGTTCCACTCCTCTCCTTTACGCTCAGGTTCCGCCTTCAATGTATTATTATAATTAAACTCCGCTTCAATGTTTTGTTTATCATTACAGTTCCATTGGTAAGTTTAATGCTTTGTTCACGATTTTGTTCGTGTCTTTTAGTGATCCGGTTCCGTCTAGTACAACTCCATTAATATGCGCCATCTCCCAACATTTAGATAGAGTTAAAGTGACTCTATGGCTCCACCATGATTCTCCAACCACCGACTTCACCTTCTTACAAAATAAATGCGTGTCAATCTGTCTACGGGAAGCGTAGGCTCAAGGGTTCCGAAAATACACTTCCACACAGGATTTAACAGCCATCACGCGGACCTTTCTTGCTCACTCCAAGGTCAAGTCATTGTGATATTAATTCCAACATATTCAATTGCTTCTGGTTCGACCACTGACATTCATCCTTGTTACAATTACTCAACAACACCGAATTCCTTCTTGTATGCAAGGCATTTCCACGACCCTTCACACACAGTTTCTCAAGGGCGAGAGGGATATTTTACAGTCCTCCTCTACACAGACTACGAGCACTTGCTATTAAACACAGAAATATAGACCTTGCACAGAATTACTAATTCAACCAAGAATGCAGAATCCATACTAACTCTCGGTAATTCAACTATTCCCATGTAATTCACCAAGAAGACATGAAGTCACACATGGAACTTATAAACAATTCTCCATAAACAGATATATATCTATATATATATATATATATATATATATATATATATATATATATATATATATATATATATATATATATATATATATATATATATATATATATATATATATATATATATATACAGGTGATCCATCTCAAAAGTAATCACTTACAATTTCATGGTTGGCTAGATATTCAATACAAAGGCCACTACCCTCCAGTCTGGATGCTATTCAAACTCCTTACAAATTACAAATCATTTTACATAACTCCTTTAATGACCTCTATTGGTATGCTCTATGCATAAGAGGTAACTTTTCAACACTCTTTTTATACTTTCATAGACAATTTCAGTTGTCAATACATTTTTCCTTTTTGCCACAGAACCTCAAATGTTCCTTCTATAATATGTTCCCACACTCAGAACCAAGCCAAATCAACAAATACCTCTCGCTCCTTGATCGATGTCGGCTCGTCTCCCGCTCCTCCATACCTCTCCGCATCTCCAATCAACTCGACCCCTTCTAAACCGCCTTTGCTTCATGTCTCATGCCTTCGGGTGGAATGTCGCTTCAAGTGCTCCTCCTTTGTCATTTCCTTTGCCATCAATGACAACATTTCCAACAAAGAAAGCGTAAAAATTTTAAATAATTGATCCATCAGTACGATATTGATTCACCCCTCGTGTTGATTTTTCAAGTATCCTCTAAACTAATAATTACTTCTTATGATTTATCTTAGATCAATATTTTATTGGATTCATATACATCATAAATTAATTACATAGATGATCTCAATATAAAACACAATTCCATTAGGATCATAAAGAGATAGCCAAACAACAAAACAAAACATTTTCCTTGGTAAAATGTACATGGGGTAAAACCCGGTAACCTTTTCCTTGGAGAAATTATTCAATTCAACAAGAGACACAGCTAGACATCTAGTCAATCCTGGTCCACTACCTCCAATTTAAGTCACGAGTGTGCCCAAAAAAATTTGTCTGATTTGATTTCCTTATGTTTAAATTTAGTCTCCTTATGTAGATAGAAATTCAGCTTCTTACCTTCCCTCGTAAAATTCAGTCTGCATCATCTCAAATTTTAGGTCATGTGCCATATCATAAGTTTGGTCTTGCACCATACCAAGAGTTTGGTCCTACACCATGCCACGAAAACTCATTTTGTGTTATGCCACAAATTCGTCCTTGTATATCCTCAGATTCGTCCTTCTTATTATGCCTTAGAAAGTATGAGCTTGTGGATTTTGGAGAAAGGTCGAATGGACCATATATACAGTGACTATGTTGGCAAAATGGGTGCCTCTTTGAATGGCACTGACTTGATTGGGAGGAGGGCCGAATTGGCTTCTTTGAGGCGAAAATTCAAATATTTAAAATTTAAAATTTCTTTTTTTAAGAACCGACATGTCATCTATTTTTCTCTTTTGACAAGGTCACGGAGAACATGCCTTATTTATTATTTCAAATACATCAATAATTAATATATTAATAATGAAGATCAACCATAGCTACAAAATTCAACACTCCCTCTCAGCTAGGGAGGTATTCATAATGACTATATAGATGTTTCATGTTGACAAATTTCTTTAAGAAAAAGTTATAACAAATTCAATTACCATAATTTGGTCAACAACTGTGACACGTGGTAAAACAAGCCATCATACTTTGGTGAACAACTGTGACACATGGTAAATCAATAAAATGAACCTATTACCATAATTTGGTCAAATAAATTTGACACATAGTAAGTTAACAATACCAAAAAGTTACCATAATTTGGGTTGGTACCTCTAATCTATGGTATATTCTCACCATAATCCTGGTTGGTAAACCTGATATATGGTACATCATTTTACATCAACTAGTCACCGTAATTTGGTTCTATATGACACATGGTATATAGACTAGTCTTGGTTCACCATCATTTAGGTCAAAATATTTTGACACATGGTGAGTATCCATAGGCCACATTCTATCTGAGTAGTTCTGATTCTGATGCTCCATGACCATTCTTCCTAATTCAGGTTGTCATACATGACACAGGAAGACTATTGTCCTCTGTTGGATCTTGTATTGAAGCAATATCCTGATGAAATCTTTGTCTTCAACACACTTTGAATCTTTAATTCCTTACAAATGTACTTTGTTATTTGAGGAATATATCTCAAACTATAATGTATTGTACCATGACTAACTACACCATGTTGGTACTCCAACTCATGTTGAGCAACATGCCTTAGCTCAACCATAAACCGATCTTCTAGATCCATCACCACGACTACTTTTCTCTCACCTAAACTAGGTTCTCCCTCTCACGCTGAACATATCTTGCTATGTTAATCCTAGTTTCTCTCTTAACCTGATAGACCATCATCTTGAACTTAGAGGTCAACTCCCTCTGAAGCTAAAACAAGGCTCTTTGACTGCTCCCTCTGTTATGAAAGCAGTTATTTCAACCACACCTGCTCCCTTTGACAGATGAGTGTTTATGCTTCCATCATAGACATGATCAACCAAACTCAAAGCCTTCTTCAATTACAAGAAATATTCTCATGTACCTTGAAGTTTTGAGACAACTATGTGTACACTTATTCCTTCTTTATTTACTCCATTGAGACAAACGATCTCTACATCCACTTGGTGCAATTTTCAAAGCAATGATAATAATTCTAACATAGGTGTACTTGACAACTGCAGAAAATGTCTTGTCATGATCCTCTCCTTCTTTTTGGGAGAACCTTATAAACAAATTTACTGATCAAACGAGTACTATTACCTCAAAACGAGAACTCTAACCAAAAACATGAAAAGACAACTTGAAAACAAAAAGTGTTATTCTAGAATTACCCTTTTCTTTCAATTTTGTTTTTAAAATGGAGGTAAAAGCCAATTTTTTGTGTGAAAAAACACCCTGAAATTGAAAAGTGTTGATGTTGGAATAATGTCGCTAATTTTTTTGTGTGTGCAAAAAACACCCTGAAAACGAAAAGTGTCGATGTTGGAATAACATCGCCAATTTTTTGCGTGCAAAAAACCCCCTGAAAATGAAAAGTGTTGATGCTGGAATAACGTCGCCAAATTTTTGTGTACAAAAAACATCCTTAAAACGAAAAGTGTTGATGCTAGAATAACATCGTCAATTTTTTGTGTGCAAAAAACACCATGAAAATGAAAAATGTTGATGTTGGAATAACTTCTTCTTCTTCTTCTTTTTAATGACGTTAAAGATAAAATATCATGACTCTGAAAAACCTTAAAATTCCAACGATAGACATGACATTAAAGATAAAATATCAAAAGTCTTAAAATTCCCCCGATTTTTAGGCATGGTATTAAAGATAAAGTATCATGTCTCCAAAAAGCCTTAAAATTCAAAGGATGACATTAAAGATAAAATATCATGTCTCTGAAAAGCCTTAAAATTCCAACAGTTTTCAACCACGGCCTTAATATCATTTTAAATAATTATTACCATTTAATTTATGTTAATTTATTTTTATTTTAAGTTTATCATATTAATAACAATTTATTAATCCTCGGATGCGGGTGACAGGATGTGCACGTATGAAACGACTTCTTCCCATGCACAAGCTGACGAAGACCTGCACCGCTAGCTTTTACCTAGTGTGGAACCTCCCCTCTGCAATCATTTACATGAATTCCATGATGCATCTGATCGACTACCATACCCTGAATCACATGTCACACCATGAGAACTGTTGCAGCCTGCACCTGCGAGCGTGTCACAATAATGCACAACATCTGCGCTTGTGCCACAAGTCTTCAAAAGGCGAGGTTCATCCTCATCGTGCTATCCTCTAGCTGCTCTTATTGGTTCCCAAAGCTCTCTATGCCCCCTTAGATATTTTGTTGTTGCGTCATTCTCTTCGAGTTTTTCACCAGAGGTGCGCCCTCCCCCCTATGCGTCTCCATTCTAGCGCCAGGCTACCAGGCACCTACCCTGCTGTGCACCCTACTCCCCCCTGATTTTCCTTGCCTTCATAGATCCCGTCGGTTGTGCGCTTTCAGTGGAAAACCCCCTCGCCGCCCCCTCCCCCCCCCACCTGCGCACCCCCCTATTGCACTTTGCTCATTTGCACACATCCTTTCCCTGCTCCTCTGTTGAGAGTTCCCCTGAAGCGCAAGTATCCACGTGTACTCTATCCCCCAATCCTTAGCTGCTCCTCCCCCCCCATAGCTCTGCGCCAACGCCAAAGGACCATCAGGGGAGGCCAAAGAGGCGCCTTATTGGGACGTTATCAGCGAGGTCAAGACAACCATTTGGAATCCTTCTAGGGCTCCTCTTCTGGTAGCCACGACATGGAAGCATCACAACGCCCTACGCGCACCCAGGAGGAGGTTGCCCCAGCCCAGGAGACTTAGAGGGGCAAAAGTGGACCTAGGAAATCCACCTTATCGCACCAGGAGCATCCTAATCCTCGCAAATCTGAGCCTCTTCCAGTACAAGAGACTGCGGGGGAAGACACTGATGTATGGATCATGGACTTGGAGGGTGTTTGGACGTGTGTACCAGATGTTGAGTACCTGGTTGCTCCCATTCTCTGCACACCCGCCTCAAAGCCCGCACGCCTACCATCTGCTGAGAAGGAAGCCATATCGTAGGAGTATGGATGTCGCATCGAGGAGGAGGAACCTGTTACTGATGATGATGCTGGAACACCATGACTGCAAGGTCGCACGACTCTTTTTTGTTTTCTATTATTTTAACACATATTATAGAACTTTTGTTTTTTCATGTCTTAAGGCACACCTTGTAATTTTTCACTGTCTGAAGCTACTACAGGGCTGGTTTCCTCCTAGGAGGCAACCCCATACCTGCACTACTCTGAAAGCAATGAAGACTGGTATTGACTAAGCGCAGCTTACCAATTCAACCAGTTGTATATGTAATGTTTCTCTTTGAATTAATATAGATTAAGCTAACTTACCAAAAAAAACAATTTATTAAATATAATGTTTTTTTATATAATGTATTGAAATCACTAAATAGGAAACAATTCAATTATGATGAATGAACAAGTTTACAAAACAAATGAATTTATATGCGATTTTGGAGCTTTTGGTACTCTCTACATTAAAACATTTGTTCTTTTAGAAATTATGTAAATATTTTATTTTTAAATAATTTTACGATTTTGAAATTTGCAAATTATTTTTTAAAAACTATATTTCATTATTGAGAAATATATATTTTTTAATTTTATTTTTTTTTTCCATAGAAAAAATCGAACCTTCTATTGTAAAAGAGGGTTACATAGCATATGCGATGCATTTCTTTCTCTTTTCCAGAGAAAAACAGCTGTTTTTTGGATGAAAACCACCCAAATTTTATTTTCATATATAGTAATATTCATAATAATTTAATATTAAAACTATATATAATTTTAAATTTAATAAATCGAAACTAATAAACATATTAAAGATTATGCAAAAAAAAATTGTCGTTTCCTGAATCGTATCAACCTACTAAGGAAGTACACCATCAACAAAAAAATGTTCTCCTAAACTTATTACTTCTGCGTATTTTTTATTTAATATATCCAATCAAATATATTTAGAATATGAAAAAAAAACTAAAAAAACTAAAAAAACACATTTTTTTAAAAAAATAAGTGTTAAGTGGACTATTCAAAAATCATTAGAAATTAGTCATAGATGAATGACTTACTCAACGCAATTGAAACCCAAAAATGATATCTAAAATAATAACAAGTAAATAAAAATATATGTTAAAAAATAAAAAATAAAAAAACATGACAAAATAATACAGTATAAAAAGAAAAAAAAAACAAACATAACAAAAATGTTAAAAAAAAAAACAAAATTAAAATTTAAAAAAATAAAAATAAAATAATAATAATAATAATAATAATAATAATAAATAAATTAAAAAAGGGAAACATTAAAAAAAAAACACACACACACACACACAATAAAAATCATTTAAAAAATAAAAAAATAAAAAAACTTTAAAAGAAATAAATAAGAAAAAAAAAACATATAGAAAAAATTAACACACACACACATATATATATTGTACGCTTGGTAGGACTACATCTTCAACATGTCTAATATATAATTCCGATCAGGGCGGGGAATTGAACCGGTGACTTCACATCAAGGAGTTCTTTAACAAAAGCACCCGATCACCGTCTATCCAAGACCCCATGGAAAACTTAAAAAAAAAAAAAAAAAAAAAGAAGAAGAAGAAGAAGAAGAAGAAGAAGAAGAAGAAAGAGTTAAAAAACAATATTTTTAAAAAAAAAACATTTAAAAATATGTATATTATTTCAAATAAACTTTAAAAATATATATATATATATATTAAAAAAAAAATCGAAATGCGAGCTCTGCGTGGGCGAGGTGCTAAAAATGACATGTTTATTATAAGATTTTTTTTTAATCAAAAATTTAATAAAAAGTTAAAAAAAAAAACAAAAACAAAAAACAAATTTTATGCAAATTTTATGAATTTATATTAAGAGATGATGACTATTTTTTTTTCAAACAAAAATGATTCAAATAAGCTTAAAAGCAAAAATAAGCGACATTCATAATAATAATCAACTAAATTCATCACATCGTGTTTTCTGCACCAGGCCGACCGCCATGACCTAGGGTTTGGAGGTTTTCGCGAAGGTTGCCCCAAGAAGACCTCCCCCCCATACCGTTAGGCCGCGATTGCTCTCCTGGTCAGCCTTGAGGCTCACCTATGGTAGAAACCAGTGGGGGGATCGTTGCTCCCCCCATCACAGGCCAACCTCGCATTGGGGTAGCGACAGGGGCTGACACCGACAATCAACATCACTCTAGCCTGTCTCATGACATCTCAGGGGCGACTCGCACAGCGCAGCAGACAACTACATCAGCAAAAAAAGAAGTGAACATCAAGTCAACAACATGCATTCCGAAGAACCCCAAAAGAACAATGATCGAGCTTCATGCGCATCGCATCAACGAAAGAATCCAGTTCATGAAGGATCATGCATTGATAGGCAAGTTCATGGGTTTCTGGCCCACTGAAAAGCCCTTCGAGGATGGATAGCTTCCAAATGGAAACCTAAGGGCCATATTGACCTTTAGCTATGTGCTAAAGGCTTCTTCAATGTGATCTTTACCTGCATTGAAGACAAAAATAGGATCATGGATGGAGGACCCTATTTCTTCAACTCTGCAGGCTTATACCTCCGATATTGGACGGAGCGGTTCAACCCCGACAAATAAGATCTTACATGGGCCCCAGTCTAGATTCGACTCTACTCCCTCCCCCAGGACTACTGGAATGAGTTGACACTCACAGATATAGGCAACTCCCTAAGGGAATTCGTCAAGACAGCAGAGGAAACAAAGATCAACCGCTACGCAACATATTCTTGAATTTGCATCTACATGAACATAGCGGAGTTGCTACCATACAAGGTAAGTTTGTTGGACGAAGACTTTGAATGGATACAAACTGTAGATTATGAGCATGTTCCTTTTATATGTCGGAGGTGTCACCAACATGGGCATCTATTCAGAGATTGCCCTCTAAAAAAAAAAGCGACGACTGAAAATGAATCCAATGACCAAGCAACAGAAGGATTCACGAAGGTAGCAAGCAAGAAAATGCATAACAAGAGAACTAATTCTCACCAGAATAAAAAAGGACCTGCGACTAGCAATAGCTTCGCAACCCTAAATCAGCTGAATGAGAACGAGAATGAACCAGCCAACAAAGTTGGGCGCACCTCGAAGGAACAACCCCAGACCTCCAAGACACAACAGAACAAGATCCCACCAGAGACCTTTTTGAAACCCAAAACCCCTAGCTTCGTAGGGGACAACCCAATGTCAAAGGGAAAAGAACAAGTGTTGGATGTGATCCCAAAAGCCATGGAGGAAGAGCCAGAGAGCATTGATCTTGAGGGCCTAGACCTCACAGGGTTAGAGGATGCTTGCAATAAGGACTTTCGATCAACATTCGAGTAGCAGGTCCAAAATCTGGAAGAAATCCTAACCCAAGCGCAACAACTCCCCTCTCTGGGCATTCAGGGGGGTATGGTCATAAATACAAAATACTTCACGAAAGAGTCCCGCAAAAGAGGTAGGAAAAAAATGCTGCAAAGAACTGTAGAAATGGGCAAGGAAATGCTGGATTCGGGAGATTCCCCAAGTTAACAAGATTCTACGCCTACACTACCAACACACAATGAATATGATCTCATGTGATATAGAGGGGCTTAATATACATGGCATGATAATAAAAGAATCCAGCTGAGGAACACCCACCTGCAATTTCAGCATGCAAGAAACCAAATGTTCTAGGTCCACTCTGAAAACAATCTTCAAAGATATGGAAAGGATGAAATATATGCTTGGTAGATGCCAATGGGCATTTGGAGGAGCCATTATCGTTTGGAGACAAAACCATCTCCCTAGAGAACTATTATGCGAATAGGCATTTCATCCAGGCCAACTTTCACCTGATTGGAACGGACATCCATGGCTTGCTAACGAATGTCTACTTTCCCCATAATCTTCACCAGAAAATGGAGTTGTTGGACAACATAGCTGAACTCAATAAATAGAGATCTCTACCACTCTGGCTGCTGGGAGGAGATTTCAATATGATAACAAACCTACAGGAAAATAAGGGAGGAAGAATGCATCTTGACCTGGACAGTAATGGATTCAATAACTTCATCCAAGAAAATCATCTCATTGATCTCCAAACTTCCAACGACGTCTTCACCTGGAATAATAGAAGAGGAGGCACCCACGAAATAGCTTCCAGACTCGACAAGTTCCTCATCACGAAAGATTTCATCCGTCTGGGGGGTGATCTAGCAACTACCATCATCCCTGCCGCAAGTTCTGATCACTGGCCAATTTAACTTCAATGGTTAAGACCAGGTATGCACACTCCTAAACCATCCCGCTTTGAACACTATTGGCTCAAACACCCAGGGTTCAAGGAAATGGTCTATGCTTGGTGGTCCTCCCTATCACCTCTGCAAGGAACAAAAAATCTCCAGTTCCAGAGAAATCTGAAAATGCTCAAAGGCAAACTGAAGGTATCGAACAAATCCACCTTCGTCAATATCTTCAAAGATCGAAGAGAGCTGGAGGAAAAAATGAAGAAGCTTCAATGAACGATCATCAAGGAAGGACGCCCAGCCGATTCATAGAACCAAGAGAAGATATTATCAACTCAGATGGAAGAAAGAAGGAGCCAGGAAGAAATCCTATGGAGACAAAAATCGAGGATCTGATGGCTCAGAGAGGGAGAACAAAGCAAAAAAAATTTCCACCGCTCCGCTATTCAGCATAGGATGCATAATAGAATCGGTGTCCTAGAAAACCAAAATGGAGAGTGACTGAAAAAGAAAGAGGACATAATGGAGGAGTTGCGAAACCACTTCAGGAACAATTTGCAAGAACCTAAACATCAGAGGCATAAGGCTATAGGGAAAATCACTCAGCACATTCCTAAGCTGGTTACGAAAGAACACAACTGGATGCTGCTCAAAGCCCCCACCCTTGCTGAGGTGGAACAAGTAGTCTTCCAACTAAAGTCCGGAAAAGCTCCAGGCCCTGATGAATTTACCTCTAACTTCTTCCACTTCTTCTGGGAAACCATCAAAGACGAATTCAAGGGTGTAGTGGAGGAATCACGCGCCACTCATTGGCTTATTCTAGCGCTTAATGCCACCTTCATCGCTCTGGTTCCAAAAGTAGACAACGAATCCACGCCAAGTAAGTACAGGCCCATAGCACTCTGCAATGTCATTTATAAGATAATCTCCAAAGTTATTGCTAATAGGCTGAAGCAGCTCCTACCCATGATCATCTCCTCAGAGCAAATGGGCTATGTGGAAGGCAAGAAAATCCTTGATGGCATCATCTTAACCCATCAAGGATGTCAAAATCCTTGAGGTCATACATTCTCTAAAATCTTCAAAAAATCCGGTATGCTCCTCAAAACCGATCTATCCAAGGCTTTTGACAAACTTATCTGGGACTATATCAAAAATGTCCTTTTGGTCTTCGGCTTCAGCCACACCTAGTTATGCTGGATCATGAGCCTCATTACCTCTCTGTTTCTTTCCATCTTGGTCAATGGTATACCCTCTACAACTTTCAACCCCTTAAGAGGAATCAAACAAGGGGACCCCCTCTCACCCTTAATTGTCATCATTATGGCTGAAGGGCTAGGCCGCCTTTTCAAAAGCTCCATCCACTCTGGTGCTCTGTAGGGTATACCCCTCCACAACCTTCCCCCCTCCTCCCATCAACAATTTTTGGATGACAACATGATCATGGGTTAACCCTCGGTCCAGGAAGCCCGTACCCTCAAATATATTCTAGATTCCTTCTCTGAAGCCTCCAGTACTGAGGTCAACCCTGAAAAATCGCAAATCTTTTTCTTCCACACCCCCCCTCTATCTCAACACAACATTTCCCGCATCGTAGGCTTCTCCATCGCATCCTTAGCCTCCAAATATCTCGGAGCCCCCCTCACTGACACGGCCATTAATCACTCCTCTTAGCGAGCTTTGCTGGACAAAATGAAAACTAGACTATCCAACTAGACCCATCGTACTCTCAATATAGAAGGTCGTTTGGTTCTCATCAAAGAAATACTGCACTCCCTTTCCATTTACCTCTTCTCGGTACTACAGCCCCTAAGTGGGTCCTCAAGGCCATGCGTAAACAACAAAGAACTTTCCTGTGGGGTGGCACCAAAGAGAAAAACAAATGGGCTTTAGTCAACTGGAAAGAAGTACGTACACCAAAAATTCATGGGGGGCTAGGGTTGCACGACCCTAAGCACAACAACAACATCATGGGAGCTAGTATCTGGTGGAAGTGGGTCTCCAACCCCTACACACTGTGGGCTAACCTGTGGGCAACCAAATATGCTCATTCATGGCCCAAGGAGGACCTTATCAGATTAAACATAAAACCGGGAGGATCACAAATCTGGAAAGCAACAAGCAGCCAAAAGCAGATGATATAAACCCACAACTTTTGGGAGCTGCACAATGGCACTCAAGCTATATTTTGGGAGGACTCCTGGTAGCAACTGCCAAGACTCTCCTCCATCTTCCCCAGACCATTATGGAGTGCATATTTACAGGCAAGGCAAAGGAAGAGTGTACAGGATTTCTGGACCGATGACACAACTCAAGGATACAGGAATTGGCTACATATAGACAGATGGAAAGATGACGCGAACAATGAGAGTCACACAGATATCTAAGAGGAACTAAGCACTAAAAGAAAAATCAGAGCCCAGCCAAGAACTAATATCCTTCGTTGGAGTCACATGCCTAGTGGAAGCTACTCCACCAAGGAAGCTTATAACCTCCTACATCAGCAGAACTCAGATCCAACCAATCTCATCTGGAAAAAGATATGGTCATCCAAAATCTGGCCCAAAGTAGCCAACTTTTTCTGGCTGCTCAGTAAACGACGCATCCTCACATGGGAGAATCTTTTAAAGAGAGGGTTTGTAGGACCCTCCAGATTCCCTCTATGCCAGGAAAACTTCGAAACCATCGACCACCTGTTGACCAATGCCCTACCTCTAATGCCATGTGGGACAAAATAACAATACTATGCAAACATACCAACAGAGAAAGGGGAAACATCATCAACACCATCAGCAGTTGGACAAACAATCCTTACTCCAACAATCTTCTGAACAGGCTTTGGCAGATAATTTCGGGCATACTTATATGGAACATATGGAAAGAAAGGAACAGTTGAATCTTCAAAGACAAAGTATCCACCCTAGAGCAACTATGGGCAAGGATACACGACAACCTCACTAAAACGATGGCCCTAGAATCCTGGAGCCAGGAGGATCTCCCCACCTCTATTGCGGAGCGTCACATATGGAACAATTGGCACATGAGCATAAATACCCCCTGGACATCAACCCAAGGAGCGCTGGTAGAACCCTTGCTCCTGAAAAATGGAAGCCTCCCCCAAATGGCTTCTTCAAATGTAATTTCGATGGTGTGTCCAAAGGCAACCCTGGAAATGCAGGATTCATAGGTATTCTCATGAACTCTTAGGGCGAGCCACTTCAGATCTACTATTGAAATATGGGGTTAGATAGAAACAACTCTGCAGAGCTTGAGGGGCTCATCCAGGGTATCTACATAGCAATTGAGTTTCACTATTTCCCTCTAGAAATGGAGGGATACTCGCAAATCATCACTATGGCAGCCACAAGAATTCTCCATGGTGCGGCTTCCACAAAGGTATCTACCAACTGGAGGCTATCCCATAGGCTCAAGCTTCTGGAAAAGCTGATACACAATCACAGAGCCATTATTTTTAGCCATATGCGAAGGAAAGAAAACTCAGTTGCGGACCTCCTCACAAACAACGGGTGGAAAGCCACAAAGATTTGTATCATTCCAACCTCACCCAAGCAGAGCACGATTCTTTAAGATGAGAATTCCATACTCTCATTCAAAAGGATCTACTCTCCCCAGATGCGGGTGATAGCAGGAGTACGAATGGCAATCACCTCTCCCACGCCCATGAGGACGAAGATCTGCAACGCAGGTCCTCACCCAATGTGGATCCTCAAGCCAGTAATCATGCACACGAGTTGAATGAGATAAGGTATGATGAAGACACGCTTGGATAGCATCACCCCCTCTACTGTAGCAATCGTTTTAAATCATTACTTGGATTAACATACCGATCGACCATAACTCTTCACTTGAGCCCACTCATGAAAACAGTTATGGCACGTAGCTGCGTGCGAGGCCCAATCATGTTTTACCCCTTCGCATGTGTCACAAAACTTTTAAAAGGAAGGCCCCTCAACACAAAGAGACACACAGTCAGTTCCTTCAGTCTTATTTGTTGATACTGTTCTTGCCCTCCTACGCACCCAGTTCGCTGCACAACCCTCTTCCTAGAGCTGCGATGCGACTCATCCAGCTTGCGCATCTTACCCCAGCTCCATCTGTCCTATCAGTCTCATAAGTCTGCGCGCACCCATTACCCCGCGCCCCTTTACGTGATTTCCCCCTCAACTTTCTCCCTTCTCCTCTTGCGCTTCTCACCTGCTTCGAACCTCCCCCCCTGCTGAGCATTCCCCCAACTCCGTCACACCTCTGCTTCACCTAACCATGGCACTTAGTTTGCGCCAAAGAACTATCTCTGGAGGTGAGAGAGGGGCACTCCTCGGTCATTACCACCGTGGGACGGATAATCGCCTGGAGTCTGTTGAAGGCTCCTCCATAGGCAGTTACGCTAGACAGAGCCCCAAACCTAATCAGGAGGAGGAGGCCCCCGTGCAGGCTTCGCAAAGAGGCAGAAGTGGACCACAGAAGTCTACCATTGCGCACTAGGCGCACCTCCCACCCTAGAAGATCGAGCCTCTTCTGGCTTACGAAGATAAGGGTGATGATACAGATGTTTGGATTATGGATTCTGAAGGTAATTGGACACGCGTCCCTGACGCAGAATACCCGATGGCTCCCATCCTCTGTGCACCGGTCCCTAAGCCTTCGCATCCACCCACTGATACCGAGGAAGCGGTTGCGAAGGCATACGTCTGCCCCATAGTGGAGGAAGAGCCAGCCAATGATGATGACGCCGAAGACTAAGGATTGTGAAGCTGCTCAGTTCTTCCTTGTTTTTTATCATGCTTGTCATCACCACAGAATTTCAATTTATACTTATGCTTCTACATATTTTGTAATCTCTAGATACACCAACGCTTCTGCGCATTTTGTAATTTCCTGTTTCAAGTATTTTCGGGGCTAGTTTCCTCCACGGAGGCAGTCCCTTATTCGTGCAACAAAGGCTGGGATTGGTTAAGCGTAGCTTACCAACCCCGCCTGTAGCATATGTATTGTTTCTATTTTCGAATTAATATAGATTAGCCTAATTTACCAAAAAAAAAAGATTAAAAGTAAAAATAACCAAAAAAATGTAAAAAAAAATTAGAACGCAACCTTGGAAAAAAATAGAAATGTTAAAAGTTAAAAAAAAAAAAAAAAATACAATCAAATTAAAAAAATAAATAAATAACATACAAAAACTAAAACAAATAAAACAAATTAAAATAAAATAAAAAATATATATATTTTTCCTCGGAAAAAAATAATAACTTTCATTATAAATAAGAAAAGTTACATGTTGTATATGCATTTTGCATATTCATATGAGTTAAGTACTAAATGTTTCAATTACATCTTTGATAAAAACAAAACCAAAAAATAGTATGTGTTCAGTAGAAAGTATGATAGATAATACTGTTGAAAATGTACATATGGAAAAATAACAAGTAATAAATACATAGGCAAAAATAATTTAGCTTGTAGTAGCCCAAAAGTATATCATAGTGTTGTAACATCTGCAGGTGTAAGTCATGTTCCCACGGCCCTTTGTCTCTGTTCTTCAAAAGGTCGATGGGAAAATTGGTAGAATAGGTGTTCATTATGCTCCTGGATCTCCCATTGATCCCTCAATAAGTTCGCTGCCTCCTTGGATAACTGATCAGAAATCATGTTCCTCACCTTGTAAATATGTTGACATGAGATGTAATCAAAATGTGCTTTGAGTTGATATACCTCATCCAAGATGTTCTTTAGAGTGTGCACGTGACATGCTGAATGTTGGTTGAACCAATCAATTATGATTTTAGAGTCACCAAAAATCTGTAGTTTGTTGTAGTGTTTTGTGATGGAAAATTGTAGTAGTGCAAGGAGTCAGGATAGTTCAGCTAAGTTGTTTGTACCTCTAACGAGGCCAATTTTTATTTTGAAGAAGTGAAGTATAGATAGGTGTAGGAGAAAACCTCTCCCACAGCCATCTAGTTCTGCCGAACCATCAAAATATGCCCATGGAAATGTGGAGTCAATGATCTTAGGAATGATGTTCCGGGGGGTGGGTGGGGGAGGGTCATCTGAAATCAGGTGATATATAGAGGATATGTGTGCAGCAGCTATGTTCCAAGTGGGTTGTATGTTTTGAAAGATATCACGATTACACGCAAGACAAATACCCCAACAGATTAACGTGGGAAGATTGCAGAGTTTTTGGGAGGATTCCCAAGCCAATTGAATAGTATGACCCTCCCATATTAAGTTTAGGTTTAGTGTGGAAATGATGAGAGTCTAGAGAGCTTGGATTATAGGGCAGGTAAGAAATAGGTGTTCAGTGTCTTCCTCTGCCATCATGCATAATATACATATGGTGGGTCTAATGTGAGAGCGCAGTTGAAGGTGTGCCCCACTAGGTATTTTGTTGAGAGTATAGATCACATCAATAATCTAGCTTTTGCAGGGAACTTGAGTTTCCATAGAGTGCTCCACCATGAGCCTTGAACCAAAGGAGGATGTGTATCAAAAATGTGTATATACCCGTCCCTAGGTGTATATTTACCATGTTTGGAGATCATCCATATGATTTTTCCCTCTCTGTCGGTGATTCTAACACGTGATTCCGATAGATCATTTAGGTAGTGTGTCCAGGCCTCCTCCCATTGTTGATGGATGTGTAGGTCTCGGAGGGTCAGCTAGCCTTGGGAGAAAATAGTAGTATGTTCCCTATCTACCACTTGATGAAGAGTATGAATAACAGATTGATTGAGTGCACAGATAAGTTCAGGAGGGAGGATATGTGCATTCCCGCAACCAGACCACGAATCACTGCCAATACGAACTTGTGTACCATAGCCCACCTCCAGGCGAGCCCATTTCTAATGTGTTCAATTGAATAAATGATGGTCCTCGAGATAGTAGATATTTTGGATTTGTGACCTGACACATTTATGATCCAATCGAGTGGAAAGAGAGGGTAAATATACTTTTGTTTGACAACCGTGGCCCGCGGGTTATGTTCAGTGAGGATCTGCCAACCCAAATTTGCATCCAGAGCCTTTGCAGAGGAGTGTAGATCTTTAAGGCCCTAGCCACCCCATTTTTTTGGAAGGGCGATGAGTGCCCACTTGGTCCAAGCAAAGGTATGTCCCTCCTTAGCCCCATTCCATAGAAACCTATGAAAAAAATTTGTACCCTGTTGAGTATGCCTTTTGGTATCCAGGCTAAGGACATCCAATAAACCGAGATGGCCTCTAATACAAATTGATAAGGACTAACCTACTAGCCCGAGAAATCCATTAATGGTACCAAGCATTAAGCCTTTTATTGATCTTAGCAATCAACCATGTCCAATCTGCAGATTTGTAGTTGACAGGCTTGAGGTGTAATCCCAGGTATTTTAGGCCATCTTCAAATCTGATCGAATTAAAAGGAAACAGTTGTTGTGAAAAGTAAGACTCATGTGGGGAGTAGCCATGGCAGGTGATTGTGGATTTGATTTTATTACAAGACATGCCAGTGGCTTTGCAGAAGAGTTGAAGAACTAAGTTCACGATTATGGATCACCAATGGATCCATTCATGAAGATTATAATTTCATCCACAAATAATAAATGAGTCAGTATGCAATTGTCAGTGATCTTTATGGCTCTCAGTCTGCCCCTATCCCTTTCATCAATTAGGCATATGCTAAGTCCTTCCATGACCAGGAGAAAGAGGAGTGGGGATAAAGGACATCCTTGTTTAAGGCCCCTCTCTGCATGAAAAAAAGTGTGGCAGCCCCATTTATGAGGACGTTGTATGGGACTGAGTTGATACAACACATAATTCAGTTGATCGCAAGATTAGGGAAGCCTAGGTGTGTGAGGAGCATACGAATATAAAGCCAACTAGTCTGATCAAAATTTTTTTCAAGGTCATTCTTTAGAATAATACCTTTAATCTTCTTAGTGTGCATAGAGTGGAGACCTTCCTGAGTGACTCTAATGGCTTCATGGATCTGTCTATTCTCCATAAAAGAAAAAAAAGAAAAAAAAAAGGAAGATGTGATTAGATAGAATAAGTTTGAATCTATTGGAAATGATTTTTGCCATGATTTTATAAATGCAGTTGCACAAAGAGATAGGGCCAAAATCCTTAAAATAGGAGGGATGATTAGTCTTGTGGATAAGAGAAATAAAGGTGGAGTTGAAGGCATCATATATGCGGCATGTTTTCCTTGTATCCTCCACAACCTCCATTAATTCATGTCCCATAAGATTAAAAAACAAGGTATAATTCAACCGACCATCCATCAGGTCATGGGCTCTTGTCCTTCTTGAACCATTTGAGAACAACCTCCAGTTCATCCATAGTGACCAGTTCATAAAGTTCCTCTGCAGTGTCCTCGTTCACATGTCTAGGAAAGAGGGTAGCGACCTTGATAGTTTCTGCCAAAGTGATATGTTGTGGTGCCTTGTAGAGGTTTCTGAAATGAGTGATGCCCTTATTTTCAAGTTGTTCAAATATAGAATTAGTTGTGCCATCCTCATTTTCAAGCTCCCATATAATATTGATGGCCTTCCTACCTCTGACAAATTGCTGAAAAAATTTGGTGTTTTCATCCCCTGCTTTAACCTAGATGGCTCGACTTTTCAACCTCCACATTTTATCTCTGTCCTTTAGGATTTTTTGCAGCTCTATTTCCAATTTAATGAGGTGTTCTTTTGTAGATTCAGATGAGAATCCCCCATGAGAAGGGTCCTCAAGTGATTCAATCTCTTTCTCAATGTTGACAAGGTTTTGGTCATTCAATTTCCTCTTTTCCTTTTCCAAATCAATGGTCATCTGCCTAATAAGATGTAGTTTATATGCAAAGAGGGAGCAAGCTGTATGTTCAATTGGAGGCAATGCATGTCTCCATGCATGTTTTACCTTACTAATGTAATCCTCATCTTGTAGCCACATAGAGCAGAACTTGAATGGAGTGGCTGGTTTTCGAGATGCACCAGAGAGTTCAAGGTAGATGGGGGAGTGGTCGGATATGCCCCCCAATCCGACCCACTGTCTGTAGGAGCCCATATGTTGAATTAGTTCCTCCTTAATGAGGAATTTGTCTAGTCTGTGGGCAACCATGGCATTACCAGTGTGTTGATTGCGCCAAGTCAGAGAAGGAGAGGAAATATTGGGATCCACCAAATGATGAAGAGCGGTATGATGCCTGAATAAATCAGTGAGTGGATCCATTTGACCGTTGGCACCCTAGGATTCAGCAAGACCAAGTGAGAAATGCAGGTCTCCAACTAATATGATGTTCTTAGCCCAAAGAGTGAAGTTTGAAGAAGATTCAACCAAAAAATCTGATGGTGTTGACAGGGGCCATATACATTGATGACTCAAAATTGCAGGCCTAGTTATTCCAAGAAGACATCTACAGATAGTGTGCCTTCCTAACCCCAACAGTTAATGAGATTAATGGTCTTGGGGTTAAAACCCAGAGCAAGTCCTCCAGATCTCCCCCTTGCATCCATGGCATGAAAGGCTCAGGAGGGAAATATGATGGAGAGAGTGTTGATAGATGATTCAAATGATGCAAGGGTCTCTTGTAGGAGCAGAATGTCCACATTGAAAAATTCATGTAGGCGCCGAAGAGCGAGGCGCTTAGTAGGACTAGCTAGCCTTCTATACTTGAAAGAGAGGCATTTCATTTGGTAACCAAAACGGGGGTGTGTCTTGCTCTAAGAACCCCTTCTATGGAGAATTGTTTGCCAATAGAAACATCCAAGCTAGCCTGTAAAATGGCCTTGGATATATTAGAGTGTCGGCCTCTAGGAAGTTTGGAAAGGATGAGAGATAGGTCATGGGAGGAGCCTGGGCCAGCAGGTGCAGTGGTTCGAGGACAAAGGTTGTAGAAGAGGAGGTAGTGGGGAGGGGGGTATGGTAGGGGTGAGCGGGCGACGGGGTGGAGCGAGAAAACCTAAGGGGAGTTGATGGTAGAGAATACTACAGATGACACATGAATACCACACACTTGAGATGCAGTACACAAATTCATTGCATGAATAAACAATAAGGATGTAAAAGGGAAAGGAAGAGGAGAAGAACTACCGGAACCCGGAGGTTGCCCAAAAGATGCAACCGCAGTCATAGATCGAGTGATCCTGGTCGACACACAAGAAACATCTATTTTGGCAATCCCCGAGGATGGAGCATCCTGTGGACTCATGAGAAAGCCAGATAATTGTGCCTGTCTGTTTAGAGAGATTGTAACTGAGTCCTGAATGATCCGATTGTTGACTATTGGGGGGCAGTAGAAGCAGTATTGAGAAATGGACAATCTTTATAAACATGACCCACCTTTTGGAAATGTCTGCACCTGAAAGGTACACCTTCATAGTCCAAGTTTTGGACCCGCGTCAAGTTCCGCCAATGGATTTTACAAGTCTCCTCCAGTCCCTCATGGGTGTCCAAATGAACAAGTATGCGAGAAAATTCCATCTTGCTAGTCTCAATGTGGAAGCGGTTGTGGTCCAGATAGGTCCCAAAAATGTTTCCGATGCTGGTAAAAATGTCCTCCTGCAAAAGATGTAATGGGAGTCCAGGTAGTTGAACCTGATTGGGCCAGCCCCAAGTTGCTCGTGATCGTGGTCAAATAAAGGGCTCCATCTCTTGAGGAGACCAGGATCAAGCTCGATATGCCAAAATTGTGACAGAACCCAGTCTGTGGGATCCTTCGAGGTGAACTGGAGGGTAAACCAATTCTTAGTAAGGGTGTAAACAATAGGTAGCTCTTGTAGCGAGCCGCCCCATATTTCTGAGACCCATTTCCAGAGTCTCTTAGCATAATAGTTCTTGTTGTGGACCCTTACAACCAAAACCTTTTCCATAGTAGCTAACACATCTTTCATCTGGATTTGGCTGCCATGGTTGCAAGCTTTAACACACTTGGTACGCTTGGCTGCACGGGGCGGGGAGTGGGGTTGGGGGGGGGGGTTGGAGGGGGGATTGCATGGGGGCACGGGTGGAGAGAGGTTCTGAGGCCTCCGCGGAGGGGAAAAGTTGACATTGAAACGACCAAAGAGGGGACGAGGGGCAATCGGGGCGGTTCGAGGGGTCAAAGATGATGAATGCGGTGCCAAAGGGTTTGACAGATGAGCAGCGTTAGATGTGAAAGGTTGACGTTCGAAGGATGGAAGGGTTTGCATCGGGGAGGAAAGTAGAGGGTTCGTGCCCACAAGATCTGAGGACAGCGGGGGGAGGGAATGCGCAAGGAAGGAGAGGGTAGATAGTGAAGGCGGTTGGAGGTTCGGTGAGCTAATGTGATCAAAATCAACAACCGTGAGAATGACAAGGGGAGCGGTGGAGAGCTCAGGAACCAGGAAGGTGTCGAAAGCCGAGATGGGGCAAGAAGTTGCGGGGTTATTGGGAGGTAACCAAGGCGATGAAATAGGCAGAAAAGTGGAAATGACCGACTGTGAAACGTGCATACCTGATGAAAACCGGGTAGAGAGAGACCAGATGTACACATAAGAGTAAGGGTCGTCCGAATAGTCGAGGAGTTCTTCATCCGTTACCCAAACTATAGTCAAACCGTAGGCCGTTAGTGAAACCGGGAAACTGTTGATTGAAGGTCGACTATGTTGGCAGAGGAAACAGTGGAAAGAGAAAGGTCAGAGCCCCCGTTGAGCAGGTGGTAGCGATGGGGTCAAGTGGGATGCGGAGAACCACGAGCAAGCAAAAACCCTCGCTGCTAGTTGAACCACAAGTCACGGGGTCGAGCTCGCCTCTGCGGCAAAGTCTTTGTTTTTGGCGCCTTCCCCATCCTCTCCTTCACTACCTTAAAACCATTATTTCGAAAATACCAAGATATTATTAGGGAATAGCTGTATTAAATTTTTAAAAATGAAATGAAAAGTGAATAAATTGGGTGGTTGACCAACATCCTTCTGTTAACACATACTCATGTTTTTTGAAACTTCTATCACTCTTTCTAACAGATCAACAACTCTTCAAAAGTGTTGGTATCTAGACCTGTGCCTACACTTGGCTTGCCAATGTGATCGTAAGCAAAGGTATAATAAAAAATATATTAAAATTTTGAAAAAAATTAAATAAATAGAAAACATAAGGAAAAAAATTAAAAATAAATAAATGATGATGATGGTTTACCGTCTGTTAAAACCAATGCAGTCTATCAGAACTTAAGAGAGGAGAAATAATTTAAGTTTGATTCTTCAAAATCTCATTTCTATGGTCAAAGAGAAGGGAAATAAGTGCTCCAAGATCGCTACAGGTGGTTTGGCTTAATAGGTCAAGAACATTGGAAGTGTGGCAGATGGTAGGGAATTGAGATCAAATGTGAGTAAGATTCAGGCAGTCTAAAAGGAAGTGCTTTTCATCTTCCACCTGCTTAAAATCACAAATTTGATAGATTCTATCGTTTCAAGGGTCTTGGCAATAGACCACCACCTGGTCTCACTCCGAAGCTCATGGGAATTAGTTCTTATCTTAGCGATGTTCATTTTTTTCTTATTGTTGGACAACACAGAGAGATGATTCTGATTATCGAGGGTGGGGTTGATCACTTCCTTATAGTATCTTAGCTTCCTTTTACCCTACAGCTCTTGATCCTCCCACAACTTGTCCCTAAACTTGGCGGTAATAGTATTTTTTATATTATCTTTTCTTCCCATATTGAGCTCCTCCTTCATTCCCTAATGGTTGAGCCAGGACTGGGCATCCTTATGCCACCCGCGCTTGAGGCGAAGGTGAGGGTTTTGACTACAGTTAGAAGCAACTTTAGGGATCCTTTTTTATTCCATGTTGTCAAGCTTCTTCTTATACATCAGATATCTAAACATAGTCATACTTTCAATGGGGGACAAACCAAATTCGATCAAGAGGATAGGATAGCGAGTATTTCCCTTGATCTTAAGGTTGTAGGTTATGAATTGGTTTTGAATCATCTTAATCTTCCTCCATGACTCTCTGGATATACTGCAACCCCAAACTTCACATCCGTATAAGACAACAAGGGTGACAAGGGTCTCAAAGAGGAACCTCTTTTTACTCCAAATGTAAAGATTGATCGACTTACAATTGTTTTCAAGCTCATACTAAGATTTCTAGCCCCCAATAATCCTTTTCTCGATGTTATAATTCCAGTTGAGATGATGAGGGAAGTCAATGCCCAAATACTCATAAGAAGAAACCTGCTCTAAGCATTGGTTATTATACACGAAACTACCATGGGTGATCTTCTTGGATTTAATGATCATGACTTTAGTCATGTCGGTATTAACTGTCATACCCATCTTGGAGCAGTAGTCATGAAGAATCTGGAGCTGCTTGTGAAGGTCATCATGGCTTTTTGCAAGAAGAAAGATATCATCGACATAAAGGAGAAGAGTAATGAGAACACCAGTCAGCTCGGTGCCCTTGCACCCCTCAGATTCCAGACACTCCTCTAGATTATTGATTATATACCAAAAAGGGTAGGGGATATGGGACACCCTTGCTTAACTCCAATATTGCATTTAATGTCTTTAAACCACCCCTTGTTAGTCTTAAGTTTGAATTGCTTAAAATAATAATAATAATAATAATAATAATAATAATAATAAAACAATTAAAATAAATTCTTATTATTATTATTATTTTTTAAATCAATAAATTTTTTTTATTAATTAAAAAAGAAAAATACATTGGCTACCTAGGTGGTGACAGCTCCCTGCCCATGGCCGGCCCCTGCCGCCACCTAGGCGGGGCCCCAATGCGTTTTTTTATATATTTAAAAACAAAAATTATTATTAATTATTTTTTTATTAATTGTTTTTCTATTTTATAATTTTTTTATATGTTTTTATTTTTAGTTTTAAATGTTTTTATCTTATGAAGAAATCTTTTGGTAATAATCACATTACAATGAACAATGTCGACACTTTTCGAACCAACCAAACACATTTTTAAAAATGTTTTTGTTTTTTAATTATTTATTTATTATTTATGTTTATTCGTGTTATATATCTATATATTTATTTATTTATTAATTTTGTTTTTTATGTTTTTTATTTTAATTATAATTTTTTTAATGTTTATTTTAATAGTTTTTTATTTGTCTTTTTCACTATTTTAATTATCTATAATTTTTTATTTTTTATTTTTAACTGTAATGGGTGTGTTTTTATTTATTTGGAGAAAAAGGTTGGACTTACGCCAAAGCAACCACCATTACATTGCAGCTATCCCTATTTCTAGTGCTGTTATTTTGAAATGAGCTATCATCATTTATAAGGAGGTGTCCTTTCAAGAGAGTGCATCCTTTGTTCGCCATTAGATCTGCTTCGCTGTTCAAGTTTCTGAGAACATGAAAGAATTTGTAGGAGGCAAAATCGAGCAAGACTCTCTTTAGTCTACTCAGAGTTTTGTTGAGACTTGCGTTGCTGAACAACTCTTCCGAATTTAATTTTTTTATTAAGATTTATGAGTTTCCAAAAGCTTGGAATTCTTTGACACCTCTGTCTCTGGCAATTTGACAAGCTTTGAGGAGGCCTAGAATCTCTGCTTGGTTGTTGGTTTTCTGCCCGATGCCCCAGCAAAAGAAGTCCCTTCTTGATCCATCTGGGGCATAGATGACCCCTCCTGCTCCAGCTACTCTGGGGTTACCTTTGGAAGCCCCATCAAAGAAAATCATGGTTAAGTTTTGTTTTCGCCACCATTCTTGAATGGTAGCATCGGAGTCTCTTTTGCGCCATTCTAGATTTATTGAATGTGGGGCTAACAGCTGCTTCCGAGGGTGGGGAACAAGGGGGCCCAACCACCTCTTTTATTCAGGGAGAAGAAAGGGATCTTCTGTGAAATATTGATGTTGGGTTGCTTCTAGGAGGAAATAGCATTTACTACTACCGAGAGGGGAACTTGCATGGTTTCGTTGAATATCAGGTCGTTCCGGGCCAACCATATCTGCCAGCACACAAATTTGGGGATGGCAATCCAGAATTTTCACCAGAAGGATTTACTGGGGATTTTATTGGGGTAGCATTGAGTCCATGAGGCAAGAAGGTCTACAACAGAGTTAAATGGAGGCACTGAAATTTGCAGCTCATGGAGAATGAGTCCCCACACTTCTTTGGCAAAAATGCATTCCATGAAGAGATGCTTGGTTGTTTCGATATTGTTTCTGCAAAGCTCGCATCTATGTGGCCCAATTATGCTTTTTTTCTCCAGGTTGTCTCTAGTTAACAACTTATTATGGACCAGCGTCCAAAAGAAGAAATTAACTTTGGGTAATGCAAGCAGTTCCCATACTTTCTTCCAAAACTCTGGAGTTTGACTACTGTTCCTTATGGGTTGGAGGGCATTATAGGCTGCCGCTATTGTATAACTTCCTGTTTTCCCCCAGCCCCAGCTGTCCTTCCTTTTTCTGTTCACTGTGTACGCCTCTTCCAACAATTCCTCGAGGATGTACTTTTACTGAATTAAGCGATCAGGGACGCCGAAGAAGTCCCACCCTTGCCAATCGTCGTGGCTGTCCCACTTGGATAAGTCGTGGTTTTTAAATCTGCGATTTCTTCAATTTCAGCGAGAGGGTCTTGGTCCATTATGCGGACATACCACAAATTTGTATGCTTACCGTTGCCTGGGATCTTATACGCCTTTCCTTTAAAATTTTTTATAATTTTACTGCATAATTTCCATACCTGTGTGCAGTTGGTTGTTTGGCTTGTTTGCAGATTTCTAAGCGGGATATTGTGAGCATACTTCAATTTCAGGATTTCACTGACTGGATGTTTGGGATCCTTGAATAATTTCCACATAATTTTTCCTCCCATCGCCAGATTGACAAGAGCAGGGTCACGAATATGCAGTCCTCCCTTAGAGATTGATCTTTTAACCAAGTCCCATTTTACTAAATGATTTTTTTCGATTTCCTTCCTCATAAAGGAAATCTCGAAGAAGTTTGGAGATTTGATCCATCACGCTTTTTGGAGCAATCAGGAATGCTGCTTGGTAAATAGGGAGTGCAAACAACACAGATTTAATCAGGATTACCTTACCTCCTTTTGTGAGCCAATATCCTCCCTAGGCTGTTATTTTTTATTTTATTTTGCTGATGATTTCACTCCACAGTGACCTCTTGTTGAACCCATTTGTGATGGGAAGACCAAGATATTTTATCTTATCCCAGTGGGCATGAATTTTGAATCCGAGAAGATTCGATATGATTGTGATCTCAAGCTGCTCAATATTCCATCCATAGACTTCACTTTTTCTTTCGTTAACTAAAGCTCCCAAGGCCCTACAGTAGCATTTAAGAATAGAATCAAAGGCTTTAGCAATTTTGGGAGAGGCGCCTCCAAGGAGGAGAGAGTCATCCACAAAGAGAGCATGGTTCTAAGATGTAGAGCCAAAAGATGGTTTGAGGCCAGGAAGGGAACCTGCAGCTTTTTCGGCTGATAGCTTTCTACTGAGAGAGTCAGCCATCAAGATATACAAGAAGGGAGAGAGGGGGCAGCCCTGCCTGAGGCCTCTCTGGGCTTGGAAAAACGAAGTTAGGCGACCGTTTACTAGAGGAGCTATCTATGGGTTATCAGTGCAGACTATGATGAGATTGACAAAATGGGGTGAGAAACCAAAAGAGTGGAGGACTTTGTAGAGGAAAGAGCGATTGACTCTATCGAAATCATTAGCCATGTCGAGTTTTATCAGCATCCCTTTTTATTTTTGTTGATTGCTTGAGTGAATTGTCTCCTGGACTTGAATGACATTATCCAGGATATACCTGCCTTCAACGAAGCCTCCTTGGTTTCTGAAGATTAGCCTATTAAGCAGCGGCTTAATCCTATTTGCCAAAAGCTTTGCCAGAATTTTGTAAGAGGCGTTACAAAGCGAAATGGGCCTGAATCTAGCAAAGGTTTCAGGGTTGGTTTCTTTAGGAATAAGGGAGAGGTAGGTGGAATTGGTTCCTCCACCTACCTTAGCTTTTTCCATGAATCCTCTTACCATATTTAAGAGATATTTTTTGATGATGCCCCAGCACGTCTTATAGAAGTGAATGGTAAATCCGTCAGGCCCAGGTGCCTTATCCGATTCCATAGACCAAATAACTTTGGTGATTTCTTCTTCAGTGATAGGATTATTGAGGGCGGAATTGTCTTTAGGGCTGACTAGAAGAGGGATGTTTGAGAGGATATTAGCTATTTCCTCCTCATTTTCTTGAGTTCCTGTGGTATAAATATGTTTGATATGGCTTTCAGCTGCCTCTTTAATCTGGCTGAACCCTTTGCAAATCTGCCCCTCTGCTGTTGTTATTTCAGATATGTGATTTCTAGAGAGTCTTGCTCAATATTGACGGTGGAAAAAGGAGGTATTTCGGTTCCCTGCCTTCAACCACAAACTTCGGGATTTGATTCTCCAATACTCTTCTTCCATTCGGAAAGATTGGAAGGAAGAGAATTGAATTTTTACTTCTTTGTCGAGCAACGCTGTAGTGATATCTTTACTTTCCATTTCAACTTGCAGGGACTCCAAAGACTGCACTATTTATTTTCTTTGGCTGGTTGGATTTGGGACAGGTTTCCTTATCCAATCCTTTAGGGCTTGCTTTGTGGCTTTAAGTTTTTGTTCCTAAACATAGCTAGAGGACCTGAGAAGGATTTGGCCCAAGCTGTTTTCACTGTTTCGAAGAAGCCTTCCCTTTCGATCCAGAGAGGACTGAATCGGAAAGGGATTGGGCCCAGGTCTTCTTCATCTTCCAGTATTAGTTGTACTGGTTTGTGATCTAAAGTCAATTTGGGAAGGATTTTGGTTATGATAATCTTCTTATCCATCATCAAGGCGCCTTGCACCAAGAATTTGCCCAGACGGGCAAAAATATGGTCCTCCCCCACTCTGTTATTGGTCCATGTGTAAAGCCCTTTGACCGGGATGAAATCTAGGAGATCCCATTGCTGGATGAGATCTTCCACCGGGGGTAGTATGGGGTCTCTGCTACTGTTTCCTCCCCTTTTTTCTTTCACTTCCAGAACAATATTTAAATCCCCGGCAAGAATGATGTTGCTAGGGGAGTGCTGCTCTAAAAATTTGGAAAGAGAGTTCCAACAGTCTCTCTTTTCAGAATACAGGATAGGTACATAAAGATTGAAGAGAGATATGGTCAACTTACTTGTGCAATGCGTTAATTCCATGAAGATCCAGTGCTGGGTTTCGTGGGATTTGTTCAAATGGAAGAGTTCTTCTGTCCAAAGAGTTGCCAGCCCTCCGGAAGAGCCTCTTGAGCTTACTGCTCTACCTGCGCTTTTCTTCCATTTCGACTTACTGATATCTAGAAGGGCTTTCCCTTCTATCTTAGTCTCTTGGAGCATGAGAATTTCCGAGGGGTCTATTTTAAGAAGATCCTTGACCGCTTCCGCTTTCGAGGGGTTCCCCAATCCTTTGCAGTTCCAAGAGACAAGACACATTATTTACTGGGGGGGGGTGGGAGCCTCCCTTAGGGGGCCTTGTTCTGGTTTTTCTCCCGATAGACATCTCTATTGTGGGCTGGCTTCCTTGGGTTTTGAGCCTTTCGGCCTCCTCTTCCCTTACTTCTCTGTGAGATTTCTTGCCAACTTTTTTTGTAGGTTGCTCGTAGGTTTCATCCTCCGAGGAGCCTGAGCTATCTGCTAGTTTTTTCCTTGTGACTTCTGCATATGAGGGATTGGAGGGAATACCTTGGGAGGCTTCAGATTGAACTTTTTCCCCATCTTCTTTGTTGGAGATAGGAGGTCCGGTCTGGTCTAGATTTTCCGAGACTGTTTTAGCTGGGTTGATCTGATTGCTTTCTTTGCCATTTAGTTCCTTTTCTTGGGTGGGATTGGAGCTGCTTGGAGCCCCATTCGAAGCGCCTTTCCCGTTGCCTTTTCTTTGATTAGAAGTTTTTTGGACTAGGGTCCATTGCTCACCATTTTTTTTATCTGGTTGTCCTTCCGCCTTTTTCTTGCAGTGTTTAGCGAAATGCCCATGGACATGACAGTGTATACATTTGAAGGGGAGTTGTTCATAGTCCAGTTCTTGGACATGCATCCATCCTACAACTGTAAGCTTGATGGCTTCCGACAATCCCTCCTCCAGATCTACTTCGACACAGATGCGGGCGCATGAGTATTGGTCTTTTCTTGCAGCTTGATCTATGTATTTTCCTAAGGCGTTGCCGATGATCTGAAGGGACTTTTGATTCTAGCAGTGGAGGGGGAGATGGGGGAGATGCACCCACATAGGGACAACAGATGGGACATCCTGTGCAGGGTCGAAGTCTGGCGACCATTTGTTTAGATATAGACCTTGCAGTCCTATAAAATATGGACCGTTCCTGAAGATTAAGCTTATGTCCTCTGCACTTTCGAAGACAAACACGAAGAAGCCTTTGCCAACAAAGTAGCTTTTTATTCCTTCTTTGGTTAATGGAGTCCAATTCCTTTGAGTCCAGTCTTCCACTGACTTGGCAGAAGGCCAGAGGCCCATGAACTGGCCTATAAGACCTCTCTCTGCGAGATTCAATGCTGCTTTGCAGGTTTCTTCTTCGGGTAAGGAAACCGAGGGTATGCTTTCCATCTTCTTGACGAACTTTTGTTGCATGGCCGAGGGCAGGCGCTTGTTACATGCGGCAATCATTGCTTTGAATGCAGTGATCTCCGAAGGAGGGGGCAGGGGAGGGTCCGAACCCTCAAAGGACGCCATGGCTGGACGCTTTTGTGTGAGATCTTGGGCACAACAACCATGAGGGCGTGCAGGGGGAGCTCAGAAGCCCTAGCTTGATCGTGGAATGCTTGGCTCGATTGCAGCTGAAGTTCACTTCAAGGTCCCAATTTAGCTCTTATGTTTTTTTTTAATTATTATTATTATTTATTTATTTATTTATTTATTTATGTTTTTATATCTTTAATTTGTTTTTGTTTTTTTGTTTTTTGTTTTTAGTTTTAATAATTAATTTCTTTTTCTTTTTCATTTTTTAGTGTTATTTTTTTTTTTTTTTTGAAGTTATTTTCTTGGGTTTTTGTTTTTTGTTTTTTTTTAATAACTTTTTTATGTTTTTAATTTTATTATTATTACTATTATTATTGGGTTTTTAAGAATTAAATGATATATTTTCTTTAACATTTTTTTTCTTCTTTTTGTCATTTTTACTTTAATTCTTATTTGAATCATATTTTTTTTGAAAAAATACTTAAAATGCAATTATCTTTGAATATAAAATTCATAAAATTTGTTATTTTTGAATTTTTTTATTCAATTTTCTCATAAATATCTTTTATTTAACATGTTGTTTTTTAGCGAAAATGTCTTAAAATACTTTCTTTTTTTATTATTATATTTATATGCAAAATTTGTATTTTTTGTTATTTTTAGTGACAAATATTTTATTTGTATCGAAGTTTTAATTAATGATATATAAATATATAAAAAATGCTAACCTCAAAATATGAATGTTACTATTTTTTTCAAATTTGGCAAAACAAATTAACAAATTCATTATAAAAAAAAATTGCTAAGAAAAACAAGAAACACATGTTTGGAAAACCCTTAAAAATAATTTTAAGACAAAAAACAAGAAGATGAATAAGACAAAAATGGTAAAATAATCAACATTTAAAATTTTTTATTCACACTTAATACATTTGAAAAATTAAAGTGTCACCCTCTTAAAAAAAGGGGTCGATTATGCATCAACACTTTTCAAAATCATTATGAAAATATGGTCCAAAAAACTTGATATATTAAAAAATTTAAAGTGCCAAAAAATATATATATATATATATATATATATATATATATATATATATATATATATATATATATATATATATATATATATATATATATTCTGAATAACCACTTTTCAAAATATGCATGAAATTATTCTCCAGAAAAATTGATACACAAAAAAATTTAAAGTGCCAAAAATATGCTAAAAATATATATATATATTATTCTGAATAACCACTTTTCAAAATCAACATGAAAATCACTAACAATTAAAAAAACTCGATACATAAAAAAATTAAAGTGTCAAAAATATGCTAAAAAAAGTGATTCTCCATCACCACTTTTCAAAATCTTGTGCTTTTTTTACTACCTCAAAAAAACGAGTAATAAGTGATTTTCTCGTTTGATCGGTAACTATGCTTATATTCTCAATTCTCGCTTTGTACTTATTGTATGTTAGATCTTGTATATCCATTTAGAAGTCACCATTGAATTCTCTTCGCCATAAGTATACTTTATACTTGTTGACCTACCTACTCCCTCTGACCTCCGATCTCATCTAATACAATATTTCTCAACACGAATCACTGATTTTTGGAAAGTTCTCTAGTCACAAGTTTTGCTTTGTTCTACCACTACTTCCATATGTTGTCGTGATTACCTTCACTATGTACCTACAATCTTCACTAGGAACTCATGGAAGAACAATTACAACCAAGCAAATGATAGAAAGACAAGAGGCTAACTAATAGCAAGACAACAAAAACGATAATAATCAAAGAGGAGATCATACTTATCTTTGGAGGATTTTAGGGAAATTTCAACTTCCTCTTAATCTCATCCTTCTTATATATGTTTTTAGACTTTATCAATCTCGTCCTCATCATTAGCATGATGTAATTTCTTCCTTGCATTGGTTAGGGTTTCTTCTTTTAACGAAAACATTAATTTATTTCTAGGGTTTTGTCCATAAACCCTAAAGCTTTTCTTATTTAAGCCTTTTTTAGCAAGTTAGGGCTTTCAAACCCTATATTTCAAATTCTCATGTCAAAAACCTAGAATCTATATGACCTTTATATATATCATTATCAACAATTAATCAAGAGTATTTTTTCCCAATGATTATCCTTAATTTCTCCAAACCAAGTAATCTGTCTTTGTCACAATCATTGTAGCAACAACAATATCTTCATTTTAATATGCAAAGGGTAGACGTCATCATTTTGGGTTGAATATTCTATTTAAAAATAGACCTCAACACACAAATAACCATAGTAGTACAACAATATATATGACATGAGTGCTTTTAGAAGCTTAGGTCTTTGAAACAACAGATTCATTAAAGAACTTCAATCTAACATGTTTTCAATTGTTTATGTGACAAAACGTTACTAGATATGTAAATGTATTGAATTTATCAAGAGAGGTTCGATATTTAACCTTGAAGAGTGATTGAACCGCTTTTCCTTTATCAAAGTATTATTTATTCAAAGGCGTACTGATCAAATTTGTAGACCTCCTTAAAGATGTTTCTGGTACTTCCACAATTTGCTGATTATTATCTGTAGGAAATTCTTCATGATCAGCATCTGAAATACGTTCATGATCTGCATTTGAAACTTGTTCATGATCTGAATCTGAAACTTGTTCATCTAGACTATCATCAGTATTTGAACTGGTTTCAAACTGAATGTGTTGAAGCTTAGGTTCATTATCCTGTTTCAATTCATCATCTACATCTGGATTTTCAAGTGAGGATTCATTAAATTTAACATCTCTGTTAATGATGATCTTGTGAGTAGTAGGATCCCACAACCTGTATCCCTTAGTTCCATCACCATATCCAACAAAGATATATCTTTTTGATTTAGGGTCTAATTTAGAACGCTGATGTTTCAGAACTAGAGCATATGCATCACAACCAAAAACTTTCAGTTTAGAATAATCACATGGATAACCTTTCCATACCTCTTGAGGAATTTTGCATCCTATCGCAGTTGATGGTGATCGATTTACCAAGTAACAAGCTGTAGAAACCGCTTCTGTCCACAATTCCTTCTGCAAATTGGCGTTACTAAGCATACTTCTTGCTCTCTCTAAAAGAGTCCTGTTCATGCGTTCAACAACTCCATTTCGCTGAGGAGTATATACAATGGTTTTATGTCTTTCGATCCTAGCGTCCTTGCAATAATTATCAAATTCCTTTGAAGTGAACTCACCACCATTGTCAATTCTTAAACATTTAATGGTTCTTCCAGTGATGTTTTCAACTAATGCTCTAAACTGTTTGAAAACTGTGAACACATCAGACTTCTTCTTTAACATGTAGACCCACACTTTTCTAGAGAAATCAGCAATAAAAGATACAAAATATGACGATCCTCCATATGAGGTTGTAGGAGATGGACCCCAAACATCAGAATGGATATAATCAAGGACTCCCTTACTAGTATGTTTTCCAGTTTTAAACTTCTGCTTGCTTTGTTTCCCAAACAGACAATGTTTGCAGAAATCTAACTTAGAAGATCTTAAACTAGGAAGTAACTTACGATTAGATAAAATTTTTAATCCTCTTTCGCTCATATGGCCCAACCTTTGATGCCATAAACGAATAGAATTATTGTCGTTTTCAGATACTGTAGAAGCATGATCTGACTCTGTTCTTCCTTCTAACTGAAAAAGATTTCCAACCTTCTTTGCTTTCATTACTAGTAAAATTCCTTTATAAAATTTCATTACTCCACCTTGAATAAAGGTTTTATATCCATTAGTGTCTAGTACTCCTAGTGAAATGAGGTTTTTTCTTAGTTCAGGTACATGTCTTACATCAGTTAGAATCTTATTTGTCCCATCAAACATTTTAATCTGGACGCTTCCAATTCCCACAACATTACATGAGGCATCATTTCCCATATAAACCACTCCATCATTGATTGATTTATAAGTTTTAAACCACTCTCTATGAATGCACATGTGATTTGACGCACCAGAATCTAACAGCCAATGTTGATCATGATTAGACAAACTAACTGATAACACTTCATCACTCATACCTGAAATCGATGCCGACCCTGTATCTGTCGTGTTTGCTTCTTTCTTCTCTGTCGAAGAGTCTCCTTTGGATGTTTGTTGTCTCTTCCAACAGTCCTTCTTCAAATGTCCTGATTTGCCACAAAACCAACACTTTACCTTACTCTTCTTCCCTTTCGATTTTGAACGCGAGTTGTTGTGCTTACTGAAGCGTCTTTCTTTAGAATGACCTCTGACCATCATTGCTTCTGATGTGGAGGTTTCTGAATTTGACCTCTTCCTTGTTTCTTCGGACAACAAAGCTCCAACAACATCATCAAATTCAAGGTTTTCTGATGAACTAAGACTTATAGAAGTAACAAAATGATCCCATGACTCGGGAAACGAGCATAATAAAGTTACAGCTTTATCTTCTGATTCAAATTTTACTTCTATACTTTCTAACTGCACCAGGAGAGTATTAAAGGTATTCAGATGATCAGTTATCGTCGTACCTTCTTTCATGCGCAAGCTGTACAACTTTCGCTTCAGAAGAATCCTATTGGTTAAGGATTTTGTCATGTACAGCTTTTCAAGCTTTGACCACAAACCAGCAGCAGTTTTCTCTGACACGATGTTAAACAAAACATCATCCGCCAAACACAGTCGAATGCCACTCAGTGCTCTTTCATCTAAATCACTCCATTCATCATCTGTCATGGTGTAAGGTTGTTTGGATTTCCCCAACAGTGCCTTCGCCATGCCTTGTTGCACAAGTAAATCATACATCTTCACTTTACAGATCTCGAAGTTGTTTTTGCCATTGAACTTCTCGATCTCAAACCGGGCACTTTGTGTTTTTGCCATGTTTAGTAACTCGTGTCACAAAATCTTCAATTGCAACTTTTTAATAAAGAATGCCCTTAAAAAAAAAATACCCTTCACCTTTAAAGTGCCTTTCACTTCATACCATATGCAAATGGTATTAAATAACTACCAAAAAAAAGTCAAATCGATTTTTAAACCACCACCATACAAATCGATTTATTCTTAAAACAAAACCACCACTTCCAAAATCGATTTATTGTGACCACTTCATAAAATACCATGTGCAAATGGCATTATTAAATGTCAAATCGATTTTAAAGAAATACTATAATACAAATCGATTTATTCTAATGGGCCACCCTTCTAATATAATCGATTTATTCTTTTGAATACACATTGACTCAATGTAAAACATTTTTAGAGTCAATTCAATACAAATATAAATCGATTTTAAAAAACAAAACGACTTCTTAATACCATGATGTTAAAATCGACCTTTTTTTTTTTTTTTGTGTTCAAAGGCATAAACCAGCTTTATAAAGACTGCAAATCGACTTAACTTCGCATCCTCGGAAAACTTCAAATTGACTTACGTTTTATTGGCACATCTCTTCAAAATTTCAAATCGACTTTAACACGGACAGTTCAACGCTGTTCAAAATTTCAAATCGACTTTAACACGGACAGTCCACCACACTGCTTCAACGCTGCGAGTCTTCTCCAACTTGAACACGGACAGTTCAACGCTGTTCCACGCTGTTCAAAATTTCAAATCGACTTTAACACGGACAGAAGATTCTCCAAACTCGGCTTTAACCAGCTTATACTTCAGAAACCGGCCCACGATAGTCTGCGCACATCATTGTTTCCTGCTCACGGCGGGGACATGATGGCAGCAGCAGCAGTTTCGAACCTGACCTCGCTGTGGCTCCTCCACACGGACGGTAGGTCAACACAGTTTGAATCACACGACAATTCTGCTAGGCTCCGATACCAAGTGTTAGAGATACGGCAGCGGAAATATAAATCGAATGACACACACAACATTCAAACACACATAAAGAACAACAGATTTAACGTGGTTCACCCAACCAATCTGGGCTACGTCCACCTAACAGGGCATCGGCAATCTCATTAATCAACTGCAGAAATACAATAGTGGAGTTTCTCATCTGCTCAGCCTTCCTCACTACACATTCCTCCTCATGCTCTCTTGCCTCTACGGGCTTACATTTTATAGCTGTGAATGAAAGCAAACTCATAAATTCTCTCACAACAAATATAGGATGCATTAACTCCTCATCAGTAACTGATGGAGCCAATGTAGCAACAAATCCTATTGTTGTCACCTACATGAGATTTTCCTCCAGATTTAATTAAAAATAAGAAATAAAATCTCAACACTTCGCACATGCATTCAAAAAATAGACACCCATCCATCCATACAATTTGCTCAACCATCTATAAATATATTACTACTAAAAATATACTTTGACCCAAATGCTAAAAATAGACATATCACCTAAAAATAGCCTATGGGCCCCACCTAGTGTAGGTGCTTAATTTTCACTAGGATCATCATCTTGTTGAATCTCAACATCCTAGACTAGGTTTCGATACAAGGATAATACCTACAAAATTGAGCCCATATACTTCATAATTCCTATTCCACTTAATAACTAAGAATATGGCGATTCATATTCTTCCTTGAGCCATTCATTGCATCTACATGGTTTTGTGTGACCTATTTTTTGTGATATCAACTAGGACAATATTCTTTGTCTTGTTGCTAGGCAAACAAGGGCAATAATTTTGTGCCAAGTCAATGATGACCATATCTATTCCAAAATGGATATTTTTTGATTTCCTGGTCCTCCATTAAAACCATCAAATACTGCTTTTTTGTGGGATGCCTACCTTTTCCTTTTTGTTTCTAGCAGATCACATCCTCACCTATTTAGGAAGATTTTTTTTAAATCTCATTCCTCTACAATAACTCATTTTTTGTCTTCCAATATTTGTGTGGGTTAATATCATAATTTTTTGATTAATTTTTTTTTTATACTATTTTTGGCACCATCTAAGGCATTGAGTACTTGACAATGCTCGATTTTCTTTGAGCACATCCCTTCAATTCTCTCATTAACTCTATTTAGAGATTGAATGTTTCTTAGGTCCCGATGGGTGACTACTTCACGAATACTCTTAAAAGTTTGTTCAATTTCCACCATGGGTGTTATGACAAATATATTTATCAGTTACCTTTTGTTCGCGAGTAAAAATCCAAATAATTTTGTTATCACCATGGGAAATGATACAAAAACTAAAATACATGATCTACATTTCCACCTAATATGAGGTTTCCGTATGCATAGAAAAAAACAACTATTAAATCGCCCCATTAAGAGAATAGAGATATTTATTTGAATATACTATGTTCTTTAAATTGAGTTTTTTGCATATTGAGGAAATTGCACTATTTCATGGTGAAGTACATGATTAAATTTGTCTAGTAAAATGACATGCTAAAGTAAGAACATTTTCTCCATCATGGCATTGCTACAAATCTTCATGAAACCTACACTCTCAAGTGGGATGCAGTCATTGCTAATCATATTAGATAAAGGGTTTTGAAGGTTGGACCTTCCCTTGCAGTTTGTTCCTCCGTTCCTACACTCATTTGAATAACTAGCTCGTCCGACTCCATTTATGAATGTTTGGATGAGAACAATTCTCTTGATTATTCCTTCCAAATCTCCTTCATTTCACAACATCCAGTTTGTAATACTTTACTCTACATGTTGTTCAACTCCTCGAGGATTCTCCAATATAAATTCACACACAAGCCCTTATTTATTTAGTCCACCTGAAAGATGCTATGATTTCCCACATTACCACTATATCTTAAGCATGTAGATGCCATTTTCTTTCACCATGTGTTTCCTTCAAAAAAAAATAAATAAAAAAATTCCCTACATAATTAGATTACTATCCCAAATTTAACGTCCACTCCATTCTTATTCTCCAAACAACATTTTAAATAAGAGTAATATTAACCTTCATCTATAACATGGAAAAGCCAAACCCAAATGTAGCTAATGCCCTAGATGGTTCCCATAACCTCCTTAAACACTATGCCTTCGCAAATAAGATTAAAACAATAAAGATAATCCTGAAGAGGTTCACTATTCTCACTTTTGTCTTCATATACACATTCAAAAAGTAAACTTAAATTTCTCCTTAGTAACAAACATGTAGCATGAGTTACAAAATAACTAATTTTTTCCTGAATGTTAAGTTATGAAGTGAAAACTTAGACTAAATTCTTTTAACTTCCTTAAACCCTAAACCCTGGCTAGGGTTTCATAACGATTTATATGCAACGGGGGCATGTCTCAAACCAGAAATTTCAGCAGATGGATGATGCAAGGTTTTTCGACCCCGGTGATGACGAGTTTAGTAATCTGAAATTTGCAATCGACAAGCAGTGCTCCCTCTGCATCATTTCGCAGAGGTTGAAGCGTTGTAGATGTGTTTTGCAATCAAGGTAGATAACTGGCGTGCTGAGGGGTCCTTATGTATGCTTTTCCTTCTTTTCTAATAAAACCACTTTGTGCTGTTCGTCTGAATGCTGATTATGTTAACTGGGCTCCATAATTTCATGGCTGTTAGGAATTTTTTCGGCTCGAGATTTATAGATCTATGTTAAATACCTCTACTAACGATGTGTGGTTAAATAACATAGCGAGATGCTCCCCAAAGTGTAGAAGAAACGGATCTTATTCACTCATATTGAACCATTACAATGCTGTTTAAATTAAAAGGGAGTTCCCAAACAATTTATGGAAATATGTATGGATTTCACTCTTCTCTCGAATATCTGGAAGGTGGCTCAGCTACCAGACACGGTAACGGTTAGTAACTTAACAAGACTCAGTTGGATCTAAAACGGTCCAACGTTAAACATTCCGTTTAAATCATTTGAGCTATTATTTTTTCCATCTTGGAAAAATTCAAAGGGCGTTTACTTGCTAAATGTATTGTGATAAAGTAGTCCCTATTATTGAAGGGGATCGGAAAAGGACATTGGTGGAAACAGGTTGAACTAAGCTTATAAGGTTCTCAAGAATTTTCCATGGAAAATTTTATAGTGAACGGCACTTGCAGTAAATATCGCCAAAATTCACCAAAATACAACATGTATTTCAAACATAAAACCCATGATCTCTCAGTGATTACCACATTGTAACTTGTTGTCTTTAACTGTTTGAGTCAACCCATTGGGCTACTTTATGCTATATACGTAGATAGATAGAGAGCCAAACCTGCGTGTGTGGGCAACTTGGTCCTTACGAGGAACCACTGATTTCTGAGTTTAGGTTTCTGTGATTTGCTTCGATTTAGTTTTTCTGAATCCATCATAGTGAGTAATTACTCAATATGATGGATTAGTAAATGTGATGGATCTGAAAGAACTAAATGAACCAATGATGTGAAACAGTGCTTAGCAATGTTAAAGGCTGTAAAAAAGCTTGTAAAAATGCCAGTGTGCCAATGGGTTCGTAAACCATTTAAGGACAGGAGGCATCCTTTTCTCTTTTCCCAGGTATTATTATTAGTATTAGTATCATCAGAAGTTTAAAATAATAGTCGTTGAAAATGCCAGAAAAAATAGGTCTTAAAACTACGAAAAATATCCATAAAGTTAAAAAGGTAAGAAAAAATAGTTCTTAAAACTACGAAAAATATCCATAAAGTTAAAAAGGTAAGAGGGTAGTTCAGAGTTTTGTACTACCAGAGTATACTAAAATACAATGTTCCACCAAGTCCCCTTCAGAGTTTTGTACTACCAGAGTATACTAAAATTAAAAATATCAGAAAATATAACTAGCAAAGGGAAATATTGGCATATCAGTCCTTTGTATTTCCTTTGTTCTACTTGTTTCTCTCTGCGTTGGATTTTTCGGTACTGATAGAAGGAACATCATTGGGGAGAAGCCCACTGAAGTAGGTTTCTCAGGACTTCACCCTTTTCTACTTTGTCGAATCTAGTGCCAGCACATCCTTTTACTTTTGTTGAATCTGGCATTGGCATGCTACACCGATTGGGTCAGCCTTTGGATCTCCAAAAGATATTTCATTCTTCCTCAATGCTTCAATGGCTTCAGAGTGATCTGGAGCTTGTTCATCATCTATTTTTCCTCCACTGTCTCTTGACTTTAAACTCGTAGTTCTTTATCTCCAACAAGTTTCTGCCCCACCCTTTCTATCGGAAATGAAGCATCTTGTGAAGCGACAAGCATAGAGATAGTAGCAAAATTCGCTCGTATTGGCCTTCTTCGTTTAAAAAATTGATATTATTTCAAAATTGGGTAAATTTTTCATGTTGTAAGTGTACAGTGAATTTACTTTTGATAATCTTTGATAAATGTGATACACATCCCACCCGTAACCCCATAACACAAGAAAGGCCTAAAAAAATATTAAAGAGTGACCAATAAATATTCACAAAATAGTCAAAATTTTGAGGAAAAACTTATTTTTGTGATTTATTGGGCTTTTCCAAGGCTGAAATTCTTTTTTGCAAGGAAAAAAATATATTTCCATATCTATGAGTGTTAATTTTGGGCAACTAGGTCCAAACTCCATGTTGTGATGCTAAGATGACGATGCCAATATTTTTATTGGATTCCTCTTTCGGAGAGGTGCAAGATCGATCTAAAGATCATCTTGATCGGATGAGCAGAACATTTATTTTGAATTAATTCCACTTATGTGCAAGGTTGGCCAGAATTGTAATGTAGACTTGGAGCCCCAACAGATGTGTCACAAACCCTCATAGATGGATATATATTGGTCAATGTTGGAGGTCATTTTCACCATCACTCATCACACATTTCTCTCTGCATCTGATTGGTTCGATCTCACATTTGGAGGCTTCTCTTCACTCACATGGGGGAAAACAGTAGCTAGGGTTTTCTGATTTGACCTAGGGTTTCAGTGCAGATTTGACCAGCGTTGACTTTGGTTAACGCTTGGTCAACTTGACCTCAAACTCTCTCAAAACTTCGATTTTTGTAGTCTGCATTTTTTGACACAAAAACAGAGGCTGAATGTTGACCTTTGACTGTGTTGTGTTGACCGTTGACTAGACATTGTTGACTTTGGGTTGATTTTTGTGGAGATGTCTTGAGAGTTGTGTGACACTTTTGGTTGGCTGACCGTGAGGAGACTTCGCTGGTTGAAGCATCCTATTGACTGTCGTAACTCACCACAACACATATTTTGCTGATCAAGTTAAGTGTATTTTTGGCTTGTCTTCCGTCGATCTATTGGTATGTTCTATTAGCATTTTACTTTCATGTTTATGTGATTGCTATTTGATATCGGGTTTGAAGTAAAGTTGCTTCAAGCATAGAACATCTACGAAATTTTACATGGTATCAGAGCTAAGGTGAAGACAAATCCCAAGTTTTTATTGAGAGCAATCACCGAAGAAGTAGCATTTTTCAAGGACCCATGGGTACTTCAAATTATAATGGCTTCAAAGCTTATGACAAGTTGACTGGCAAGTTTGACTTTCATGCTTGGAAGTTGTCTTTGGATCTGATATTGAAAGACCAAGATGTCATGGACTATGTGCAAGGAAAAATCCAAGAGCCTCCATCATCTGCACCTGCTGCCACCAAGACGAAGTATAAGAAAGGGGAAATCAAAGCAAAGTTGATCATTCGGGATTTCATCCATAAAGGTCTGGTTGCCTACATCTCTGAGTTGGGCACATCTAAGGAGATGTATGATAAGTTGGTCAATATGTTCAGGGCTAACAATGCAAATCAAGTTCTTTTCTATAAGAACCAATTGAAGAATCTCAAGAAAGGCAGGGATGAATCCATTCAATCCTATTTTCTGAAGTTGACTAAAATCAGGAATAATCTTCTTGCCTTTGGGGAAACAATAGTTGATAAAGAAATGGTTCTCACCGCACTTGGAGGTCTCCCCTCTGAATGGCATGTATTCATTACTACCATTCTTAATAATAATGTGATTCCTGATTTTGATAGAGTATTTTCGAGATGCACTCAAGAGGAAACAAGAATGATGGAATATGAAAATGAAGGTAATGCTGCCTTCACCGCTCGTGCTAGGAAGAAGAACAATGGTGGTCCGAGGAACCATGGAAGAGCAGGGGCCCAAGGAAACAAATGAAGATGTTACACATGTAACAACACTGGCCACTATGCTAGAGAATGCCCTAATAGAAAGGATTCTCCTGGGGATGATGATGACAACAACAGGAGGAATGGCAATCAAAGGAACAACAGGTTCAAAGGAAAAAGGAAGGCTCCCTCTGGTCGCAATGGAAATGGGCAACCTTTCAAAAGGTCAAGAAATTCGAGGTATGAGGAATCTAATGTTGTTGATGATAAAAAAAATGAATTCATTCTTGTATTTGCCCTCTCTGCTGCATCTCCACCCGACACCTTGGATGTTTGGTTGATTGATAGTGGTGCTTCAAGGCACCTCACTGGATTTAAAGAAACGTTTTCAGATTTGATTGTGAAGGATACTAATCTGAAAATTATCCTTGGAGATAATGCCACCTATCCTGTGAAAGGGACAAGGACTGTGACCCTCCATCTATCTCAAGGTCAAGTCCTTCGCTTGCAAGATGTACTCTATGTACTCGATTTGAAGAAGAACCTTGTGTCTATTTCTGCCATGGAAGACAAAGGTTTCAAGGTGGCATTTGTCGATGGAAAGGTACGCATCTCGAAGAAGAGTCTCAAGGAAGCTCTTACGATTGGGTTTAGAATTGATACACTCTACCAGGTTGGAGGAAGTCCACTGGGAGCTATGACAAGTGATACTATTCGTCAAACCGAACTATGGCACTGGAGGTTTGGACACCTTCATTACAAAGCCCTTCCCGAAGCAAGGAAGGTGGTGACAGGGATGCCCGAATTAAAAAATGATCATGAAGCTGTATGTCAGGGTTGTGCCGAAGGAAAGCATACAAGGGGACCTTTCCCCTCAAGTGTCACAAAGACATTTGATGTCTTGCAATTAATACATTCTGATCTGTCTGGTATGCTGCCCGTGACATCTTTGGGAGGATGTTCTTATTACATGACATTTATAGATGACTTCTCTTGCAAGACCTGGATATACTTCTTGAAGAAGAAGGATGAAGCATTCATGTGGTTTCGTGCTTTCAAAGCCTTTGTGGAAAATCAAACAGGGAAGAAGATCAAGATTTTGAGGACTGATAATGGCACTGAATATGAGACGAATGAGTTCAATAACTTTTGCAGAGAAGTTGACATTAAGAGGGAGACCACAACCGTGTATACTCTTGAGCAAAATGGCGTTGCTGAAAGAAAGAATAGGACCATTGTGGAAGCTGCCCGTGCCATGCTATGTGACCAAGTTCTTCCAAAGTTTCTATGGGGAGAAGCTGTGAACACTGTTGTGTACATACAAAATCGATGCCCACATTCCACTCTGGACTCCAAAACTCCCGAAGAAGTTTTCTTTGGTAAGAAACCTGATGTTTCACATTTTAGAGTTTTTGGATGTCCTGTTTATTTTCATGTGCCGAAAGAGAAGAGAAGTAAGTTGGATGCTTCTGGGAAGAAGGGAATGTTTGTGGGCTACAGTGAAACTTCGAAGGCTTGTAGAGTCTATATGTGCCTGGTCAAAGAGAAGTGGAGATATGCCACAATGTAACCTTTGTTGAAGATGCTTCCCTCAGGAAAGTGATAAATCTTTCGAGCTCTGAGGAAGATCATGATGTAAGATCTAGGAATCAGGAAGAACCGAAGTATGAGATGATGTCCGATGTTGAAGGACCGATGGACCCTATTGATCCACCTCCTTCAATGAAGAGAAGACCCGCATGGCTCCAGGATACTCTCGAAGATGCCGAGAGACATATGGCCCCAAGGGGGACATTCCGTGAAAGCAAGAAGCGGATAGATACCAAGGGTTTCTAGTAGCCATGAGTACAATCATACAATCTGAGCCTGGATCATTTGAAGAAGCTGTAAAACATCAAGTCTGGAAGAATGCTATGCATGAAGAGTACGAGTACATTATGAAGAATGATGTCTGGGATGTGGTTCCGAGACCGGAGGACAAAGCTGTTGTCACCTCGAAATGGCTCTATAAGATCAAGCATGGATTTGATGGTAGTGCTGAAAAGTTCAAGGAAGATTCGTTGCTTGAGGCTTCTCTCAAAAGGAAGGCGTAGACTGATGATATATTTGCACCTGTGCCCCGATATACCACCATCCGATCTATTATTGCCCTTGCTGCTACGCAAGGATGGAGTCTTCATCAGATGGATGTGAAGACTGCTTTTCTGCATGGTTCGATAAAGGAAGAGGTGTATGTGGAACAACCTCTGGGGTGAGAAGTCCAGGATAGAGACACTCATGTATGTAGGTTGAAGAAAGCCCTCTATGGGTTGAAGTAAGCTTGAAGGGCTTGGTTCGAGAGGATAGATAGCTACTTGATGAAGCTGGGCTTCACTCGTAGTAATGCTGATTCGAACCTTTATTTCCAGGTTGATAGAGAAAAGCCTCTCATTCTGGTTCTCTATGTGGACGATCTCTTCTTGACAGGTGATAACCCTCTCATTCATCAGTGTAAGAGGGAGCTCGCTTCTGAGTTCGAGATGAAGGACCTAGGACTGATGCATTACTTCCTAGGCCTGAAGGTCTGGTAGAGACCTGGCGAGATTTTCCTCTCTCAAGGAAAATACATTGTGAAGCTGTTGGAAAGATTTGGAATGGTGGACTGTAAGTCCGTGTCGACATCGATGGAGCTCAACTTTAAGAAGTTGAGTGGAAACACTGCTGGGCCCGTGCTAACCAATCCTATTGAGTATCGTCAATTCGTAGGGGCCGTGATGTTCTTAGTGAACACCTGTCCAGACGTATGTTTTGCAGTGAACACTTTGAGTCAATACATGGTTGATCCTCATCACATTCACTGGGCTGGTGCCAAGAATGTGTTGAGATATCTTCGGGGCACGATAAACCATGGGCTGAGATACACTGCCAGAAGTTTGAGACTCCATGGATATACTGATGCCGATTGGACTGGCAGTGTGGTGGATCGCAAGAGCACATCTGGATGCTGCTTCACACTTGGGTCTGCTTCGATATCTTGGATGAGCAGGAAGCAGAAGTCAGTGGCTTTGAGCACCGCTGAGGCCGAATACATTGCAGCAAGTATGGCCTGTTGTGAAGCTGTTTGGTTGCGAAAGCTCTTCAGTGAGCTGTTCGGGATGTGCTAGATACCACCGTTATCGTTTGTGATAACCAGAGTGGGATTTGTTTGTCAGAGAATCCCGTGTTCCATGATCAATCCAAGCATATTGATATCAGGTACCACTTTATCCGGGATATGGTACAGTGAGGCGTCGTAAGGCTCGATCATATAGGAACTGATGAGCAGGTCACAGATATTCTCACAAAGCCCTTGGGGAAGGTCAAGTTCCTAACCTTTTGTGAGAATCTTGGAATCGTGGAACGACCCTATGTTGAGGGTCTTGTTGGATGATGAGCTCTGGGAGCTCCAGGGGGCTTTGGGGATAGCTTCTTGGAGCTATAAGCAACCATAGGGCTAGGCTTGCCAAACCTTGTTGGTGCGCTTCTGCCCCACCGTTATGATATTGAGTTGGTTCACCTCTCTTTGATTTGTGCCCTGTATGCATCCTACCCATGGAGTCCCAGACTCATAGGAAGTACCTCTCATCTTGGCCAATGAGGTGGAAAAAGCTAGAGACCAGTAGCAAGACCAATGGACGCGTCAGAGATTGTCGTACTCTTTATGTCTAGGATGGCACGTGTCCAACAACTTGATTTGGGATCAAGTCTAGTGAGGTTTTGGACCTCCAATTGACTTCGAGTCAGTTAAATCAACTTCGGGTTGGTATGAGACTCCTTTGAGTCCTATAGAGGTTTCGAACCTCTGAGTTGATTTTGTCAGCTGGGAGTGATGTCTTTGTGACTCACCTTTTGTTCTAAAATAAAGAAGCCAACAAAACAAGTTACAGCGGGATGATGCACGATGTTTGGATGGCACAGGTGGATGGAGTTCTCCCTAGTTGAGAGGGAGTGTTAATTTTGGGCAACTAGGTCCAAACTCCATGTTGCGATGCTTAGATGACGATGCCAATATTTTTATTGGATTCCTTTTTCGGAGAGGTGCAAGATCAATCTAAGGATCATCTTGATTGGATGAGCAAAACATTTATTTTGAATTAATTCCACTTATGTGCAAGGTCGGCCAGAATTGTAATGTAGGCTTGGAGCCCCAACATATGTGTCACACACCTTCACAGATGGATATATATTGGTCAACGTTGGAGGTCATTTTCACCATCACTCATCACACATTTCTCTCTGCATCTGATTGGTTCGATCTCACATTTGGAGGCTTCTCTTCACTCACACGTGGGAAAACAGCAGCTAGGGTTTTCTGATCTGACCTAGGGTTTCAGCGCAGATTTGACCAGCGTTGCCTTTGGTCAACACTTGGTCAACTTGACCTCAAACTCTCCCAAAACTTCGATTTTTGCAGTCCGCATTTTTTGGCACAAAAACTGAGGCTGGACATTGACCTTTGACCATGTTGCGTTGACTTTTTGCTGCTGCTGTTCTGCGTTGACCATTGACTGGACATTGTTGACTTTTTTGTTGACTTTTGTGAAGTTGTCTTGAGGCTTGTGTGACACTTCTGGTTGGCTGACCGCGAGGAGACTTTGCTGGTTGAAGCATCCTGTTGACCGTCGTAATGCACCACAACACATATATTGCTGATCATGTTAAGTGTATTTTTGGCTTGTCTTCCGTCGATCTATTGGTATGTTCTATCAGCATTTTACTTTCATGTTTATGTGATTGCTATTTGATATCGGGTTTAAAGTAAAGTTGCTTCAAGCATAGAACATCTACGAAAATTTACAATGTATACTTCCATTTTGGAGCCCTAAGGGATTTTAATCATTGCATGTATTTTTTCCATATGGAATCATATTCAAATTTGTGTCCATATACAAATCTATTTGTTTTTTAAGATCAGGCAGATTTATAATACTTCATAGAAAAAATTAATTACAACTTTTTGATGTGCTTGTCTGGTCTACTACTGGGGAGACCAGACTAGTAACAAATAAACAAATTTTTTAAAATGCTCTCATTGTTTTTGACCTGAGAGATTGAGAGCTTAAACCAAAGACTTGGCTTTTATATAGACAAAATTGCATTTGCAAAAAGACTTAAATACATTCCGAACAGAAAGAGTTATCATGCTGCAGGGTGATGAGATGGCAAGGGAGAGTTTTTGCCTGTAGCTGGAGATGTCTGCGCCCTTGCTACTATAAGTACATACATTTCTGGTTCTTATATTGAGCTTAAAACTTCCTGATTGGGTGTGTGGTGTACTGCCAATGGTTGGTCTTGTAATATAGGAGAGCTGAGCTCAAAATTGGGTGTACAAATCTTGCTACTATAAGTGCATACGTTTCTGGTTCATACTTAGTTGAAGGAAAGCTGCAAGCTTGTATAAGGAGAATTTCCAAAACCTTCAACCATTTAACAACCATTCCACAATATCAAGACTGTTAAAAGTAATGGTTACATGCATGGTAAGGTTGTGCTCTTATATCATCTAGCTTTGTAAAGGTGTTAGTTTAGTTGCAGTCTCATTCTTACCCATACAAATATTCATCATGCATCTCTTCAATAATTATTTACGCAGATAACTTTAAGAAATTTCTGAACTTAGGCATGTTAGTTGGATGTTAAGTTGTATTTTCAGCTCTTTGTGTACAACTAACTAACAACTGAATGTTTGCTCTTCATTGATTAGAAGTTTCCCCTACTTGTGACCTACCAGGACTACATGTAAACTTCTGCTCCGCGAACTGGAACCAGAGTCAAAGAACTTTCTTTTGTTAAATTAGTCAATACATTAACGAAATGATCTTAAAGATCAAACCTTGGTACACGGCAAAAAAAAATTGAACAGACACATTTTCTTCATCTCTTCCAATGTTGAAAACACAATCCTTAGCTTCTTTAGCTTGGTTAGGGTTGACAAATCACCTAGGAGAAATACTGCAGACTAACAGGTGGAGGAGTAGGCATATTGAAGACTTTCCTAGCAGTAACCTTTTTAATTATGCAGTACCAGTTTTTTTTTTTGGGTAAGGAAGACCTTGTGGAAAACCCTTTGAGTGCTTCCACATGATCCACGGATGGCAAATGGAGTAAACTGTTGGTGCTGATTATGGCACCTAACAACAAGGGATTGAGAGAGTCAAACCTGTGACCTACCAACTCTGAAAGGTTCCATGTCTTGCCCCAAGACAAATTGAGCTAACCCTTGTGACTATGTTATATGAGTTCTTTCATCAATTCATTGTTGCTTATTGGGTTACTTCAATACCGAGATAGTAGTGAACATATCCCAAATCCGTCATTTCAAAACCTTTCCTCAAATCTTTCTTTATGGATGCAATGAAATTCCTCAAATCTTTTTTATGGATACAATGTAATTCTCATCTGTTATCAGAAGATCATCTACATACACCACAAGGTATACAACTGTTTTGTCAACTTTCTTGACAAACAAAGTTGCATCATCAAGACCATAATGTTTGAAATTGAGTTTTAGAAGATGCTTAGTCATTTTCTCATACCAGGCTCTCAGTGCTTATTTGAGGCCATACAAGGGTTTGACAAGCTTGCATACTGACTTCAACTAACAACAAGATGAGTTCTTTCATCAATTCATTGTTGCTTAAAATGACTTCTTCTTGTTGATATCAAAACTAGATTTGCTTCGTCATCATGACATCAAGCAAGTCACGCAACCCCCAACTTCCATGCCCATCTGCTGGGGCAGATTACTTCCTGCATTTACATCACTTGAGATAAGCAGATTCGTTTCTTGGTTTCCACTTCTGATAATAGAGGCATTGTTTAAAGTATCAAACCCTTATTCATCTAGTACTGTGCCCCTATTTGGCTCAATTGGAATCTCGTACTTTTCTTCCATCACAAGATTTGTAGCTAAGATCATTGGTATATCCTCCATCCATTCACTAAGAGCTTCATCTATTTCTTTTTTTGAAGAGCTCATTCTCCCTTTCCAATCAATAGCTTCAGTATTCCGCATTTCCCTTTGAAATATCTTCTTTTATTCCTCCCCTACTGCTAAAAGCCTAATTGCATGATATCTCCATATCATTTATTCTCACAAATTTCTATTCAATATCTATCAAATACAATGGTGACCATGTTCCAATTAAGCGGGAAAGAATTTAGCTTCAATTTTTTTAACCTTTCTTGCCCAGCCATGCTATTAACCTAGGATTCATTGTTCTCACTTCTCAGAAAGGGCTTCCCAGGGATCAATAGCTTCTCCTCTCCCGAGAGAGCTCAGAATGGTACGTGTTCTCTCTTGATATGTCTTGATATGTATCGAACCCTTATTCGTCTAGTACTGTGCCCCTATTTGGCTCAATTGGAATCTCGTACTTTTCTTCCATCACAAGATTTGTAGCTTAAGATCATTGGTATATCCTCCATCCATTCACTAAGAGCTTCATCTATTTCTTGCTTTGAAGAGCTCATTCTCCCTTTCTAATCAATAGCTTCAGTATTCTGCATTTCTCTTTGAAATATCTTCTTGTATTCCTTCCCTACTGCTAAGAGCCTAATTGCATGATATCTCCATATCATTTATTCTCAAAAATTTCTATTCAATATCTATCAAATACAATGGTGACCATGTTCCAATTAAGCTTTAGAGCCAGAATTTGGCTTCAGTTTTTTTAACCTTTCTTTCCCAGCCATGCTATTAACCTAGGATTCATTGTTCTCAGAAAGGGCTTCCCAGGGATCAATAGCTTCTCCTCTCCTGAGAGAGCTCAAAATGGTGTGTGTTCTCTCTTTACATGTCTTGGCGTAGTTTTGTAGATCTCTACTCCATTACCTTATTGATATGTCTCATACTGGGATAGGGAGATATAATGTCACTCTTGTCAGTGAGATTATAGCACTTGTTTAATTATTATAATTTCTATTATGGGGTGTTTTTAGACTGTTGTTTGTAAAAAAGAATTGGCTAAGGTGTCCACTGATGTGTGGTCTAACAGATAGCAGACTGCAGTGGGGTGATTGCAAATATATTAACATGGAGACCCAGGTTCAACCTCCCTTAGTAGTGCAGATGAGGCCAGGTGCAAGTCCTTGATTTTACGGCATAGAATGGCTTTTTAGCCGAGGACCGCTATAAGTCTTAATAGCAGTTTTTTCCAACAAAAGAAAGTTGGCCGAGTTGAATGCTTCTCACCAGATTTTGAAATGACATTTCATACTGCAGGTGCTTAGCTCAAGGACAGCTATAAGTCAAAAAAGGAGTTTTGGCTAGGTGAATGCTTCATACTAGATTTTTGAAATCATTCTTGGAGCTGATTCGCTAGTATCATGCCTAGTTTCGATATTATAACAGAACAATGATAAGTGATTTTATTTACATAAGAATTCCCTGGAATCTTAAACACGGTTCAACTTAGAAATCCAGTTTTCCAGTTTAGTTTAGTGAGAATTTATATTTCTATTCCAGCCTTGATAACTAAAAGAGCAGCTGCAATGATAATCAGAGAAAACTTCATTCGTTTTTCACCTTAAACAACAAACTTTATTCAAATTTCATCCCATGGGTACTTCATCTTACTGGAGGAGCTCCAAAATGATATAATAATAATCACTCAAAACCACTTAATATTCGTATTCATAGTGCTAGTACCAACAGTCTGCAGAGCACAACACTTTTGAAAGCCGAAGGAATTATAAACATGTACACCCAAACTGCCAATGCCAATTATATGTAGAATGCTACTCTGTCACAAGCACAAGTGTAATGTACTGTTAATTTTGATTGAAACGAAGGCCAAACCTGAGTTTGACGGTACCTTTGAGTTATAAAAACATCTGAGCGAACTGATTTTAATAATAACCGTACATTCTGACCTATGATATAATTCTTTTCGATTTGTTTTGTTTTGTTTGTCGAGGCATTATTTATCTTTAACATGCATTTTGAGAGTTGGTAACAATTTCTTGGGTTGTTCACGACAGTGATTCTTGCAAGAGCCTAAGGTCTTGTCTAAAAGTTACTGAAACAGTGGGCAAAGCAGAGTTTAAGAGAACTTTGAGTCATGGAAACATCTAGACGAAATCTAGACGAATTGATTTTAATAATAACTGTACATTCTGAGGCTTGACCTATGATATAATTCTTTTTAATATGATTTGTTTTTGCAGAGGCATTCTTTGTTTTTAACTTCTGATTTGAGAGTAGTGTTGGGTATGTGTTATATTTTTTGCACGATCTCCTTAATGTGCTGTGTTTTGCATTGAGTGCAGTGGAGGGGCAAAAGGCTCTCCACAAGAGGTTTGGTGTCAGCGCCCTGAACTGGTATTATTATAATTTTTAATTTACTGTAGTTTTTTTGCGGTCATTTTTGACAAAAGATTTTCACCTTTAGTGGTTTTGTGGTGCATGGTGGTTTTGTAGTTTCAGATAAAAAATTATGGTTGTATTATAAATCAGGGTAAATGGATTGACCGTTTATGGATGCCATAGGATTATATATTTTATTGTAATATTATAAAGTTAAATGTAAAAAACCTTTCTGGTATGACTTTCTAGAATAAAATCTCTGCATTAATGTCCTTTTTGTTTTATTAAGAATCTGTTTGCACCAATTAACTGTATAGGGTTAACTCTTAAAACCTAAGTTGTACCAGTTTCATGGGTTGTACAAGAGAGCCGGGAGAGCGATTCTCTCAATTCTCTAAAAAGCCTCATGTCTTTGCCAAAAGTTAATGAAACGGTGGCCACACTTGAGTTTATCTGTAAACGAGGGAATTATGGCCCACTTGCCTCACCGACATGGATCTCAGAAACATTATAATTATAATCTGCACAGTCAGATGTCAATACAGTCATTACTCAAAATTGATTTCAAGGCTTCTTTTCTGTCTGAATGGGCATCTCAGTTTAGATTTAAGCTCAAAGCTTCATTTACTTGCTCTACCTATGCTGAGTTTAAACTGCACGTTGCAACTGTGCTAGACGGATTTGAATGCATTATAAGTCAAAGACATCACCCATTCATATATATATATTTGCGTATGCTCCAGCATATTATCAAACTCTGCTATTTGATTGAGCTGATACAACAATAAAAACACCGTAATTTCAAGAGTGTTAAATTAAATTACACATTCCATTTTCTCAAGTGGTATTCATAGCACTAAAACTTGACTTTCGAAGAACAAGTCAGATTCCAAACTCAAAAGGTTTGTTAAACTCTGCAATTTTCAAGTTATTACACAGAACTTCAAATCTGTTCAAACAAAAATTATGCCTGCCATTCAAACTCAGATCTGTATGCATTGAACCACACTATGCCTAATTTCAAACACAAATAATGCAGATGTTCATGCAAGGATTCAGATTTGTGTGCTACTATTCACATATGCAACATGGTCAATACATTTATGTAAGATTATTTCCTCATCCACGTATTGCTGTAGGTGACAACATTGTTGGCAAATGGTAGATTGCACAACTGTAGGCGTCATTTTCCAAAAATCTTGTCTATGTATATATATAATTATAATTTTGCATTTTTATTCAAAATAAACATCCAAAATATCAAAATAGTTGCAAAAAATATAAATACATGTATATTTGTAGATCTATGGTACATTAATGATTAATTATTCGAGCATCAAATGGTAGATTGCACAACTGTAGGCGTCATTTTCCAAAAATCTTGTATGTCTATGTATATATATAATTATAATTTTGCATTTTTATTCAAAATAAACATTCAAAATGTCAAAATAGTTGCAAAAAATATAAATACATGTATATTTGTACTTATATCAAGATAGAAATGAGATCCATGGTACATTAATGATTAATTATTCGAGCATCAACCTTACAAACAAACATCAAATTTGTAAGCATATCACAACTAATAGAAGGTATAAAGTATCAAAATTGTACGCATATCTAAGATAGCAGAAGGTAGAAAGTATCAAAAATTTAAGCATATAATGGAGAGTAGACCATTAGAATTTAAAAAATTCAAATAACTTATCAAACAATTGTCAACATGAAGAAATAGCAATGTTTACAAAATAGGCCACTGCCAATTGCGCATTGAAGTTGGAAGACTAAAAGGTTCAAATTCACAACACTAAAGTCCAAGACTGTACTATATCATCTATAGACTATAACAAATAAAGTAGTGATTTGTGAATCTATCTACTAATTTCTCCCAACACCACTACATTCACTATGTGGGCCTCCACATGGTGATAGTGAAGTAGATGGTGGCCATGGAATTTAAGATGAAGTCCTTGCCGTTGATGGTGAAGAGTTGAGCATGGGAACAATGGCACTGGATGGGGGTGGCATCTCAACATGATCATCATCATTCTGGATAAGAGCATCCCTAGTTGCTCGAAATACAACACTCCATCTTCCAAATTATCCTTTGGATTTTTGTCCCAAACCTTTAAGCTTTTATTTGTTTTTTCCTCCTCATAGCAAGGGGACAACAATAGCAAGTTGTGATGAACATAAACCAAGCTCTCTGCCTTATTTGCATTCAACTTGTTTCTTTTGACATTGTGGATGAAACTATAGGTGCTTCAATACTTCTCTGTAGAAGAAGTGTTTACCACCTATGAGAGTACCCATATTGCCAAACATTGTAGATGTGGAGCAACACCACCATGCATGTTCTGCGACTTGAGAGAAGATATTCCCTCGATCTCTACCTACATGTTTGTGAGGGACTAATTTATCCAATGCTTTCATATGACCAACCTAAGCCTTTGGTTCTTGGTGTGGTTTTCTTTTGGTTCCACCATGGGCTAGTGATGAAAACCACGATACATGATAATATTTAGGTGTAAGAACATATGCTAAGGCATACAATGGATTTTTTAGCATTTCCCATGGTTTTTCCACCTCTATGTGAATATAATTATACAAGTTGATATCTCTAGGCTCAACAACATCTTTTATCTGCCCAACATCTTATCCATTTGTTCTTGCAACTCTCCAATTATTCGCTGATTTGAATTTGCAAACTTGATCATGTAATAAATTGGCTTGGTGAATTGCAAAACATATTTAACTTGCAACCAAAAGTGACTGCCAAGAAAAATGCACTTCACTACATACACCTGCTCTATCAATGCTATATCATCCCATGAATCACATGTCACCATAGCACTTAATGCTTGTCTCACCATGTGCGCCTAAAGGTGAGGTGATAGCTTGCAAATTTATTTTTTGCAATCTTAAGTTGCTGCAACTTGGAGCAAGTGCCATAAAAGTAGTTGACCCGTGTATATCTTGTGACAAATTTAATGAGTTGCTTCTTTGTCTTGTATAGTCAATTAATCCATCCACATTCTTTATGCTTCACAATATAATGCATCAAAAGGTTCAATGTATGCACTAAACACCTAGACCAAAAGATGTGTGGATGATGTCGCTCAATGATTTTTCCTGCTCCCTTATAATTTGCTGCATTGTTGGTGATTACTTGAACCACATTATTATGACGAACATCATTAATTGTTTTCAATAGGAGATTTGCAATGTTTTGAGAAGATGCAATGATGGAGGAGTTGTCATGACTTGCACGAAACACTGCACAACTAGCAGAAACACCAAGAACATTGATCAAATGTTGGTTTCTAACATTTGTCCAACCATCTGATATAATGGATACTCCACAATCTCCCCACTCATCTATAAACCATGTCAAAGCTCTATGAATCTTTGCTTTTTCTCTATGTAATAACAAAGTTCTAGCTTTCTCATAGTTGGGTCTCTTGTATTCTTTTGGTGCTTCATTGATGGCCTTAACCAAATCATGCTAGTAGGGACAGCGAAGCACATTGAATGGAACACCACAAGCATAAAGAAACCACACCATTTTTCCATCCACATCATTCCTCTCACCAGTATTAAGGAAATTTGATATTGTTCTTGATTTGAAGGTTCTAGAAGTTTTAACAGGAGATGAAGTGTGGCCACCACCACTAAATCTAAAGGTTGCACTTGCATCAGATTGAAGTTTTGTTTCTTACTCTGTCTTTTTTGTGTAGCCTTCTCTATTTTGATGTATTTTTTTCATTTGTTCCATTGATACCTCGACAAATTGAGATCCCTATGGTACCCTTATTGTCATCACTTTCCATTACCCCACAAAGATGTCTCTTCACATGGGTGTATGAACTGCGATAAGGTTTTCCACCATAACAATAATGAGAGCATATAAATTTGAAGGTTCCACCACCTCTCCCCCTTCAAATTTTGTCGTAAATCTCTACAAGGGTGTTAATGAAGCTTTTCTCTCTATATTTCATTGCCCTCTTGATTCCCTTCCCTTTCAAACCCTTCCTCTTCATCTTACATTGGGTTACTACAAGTATGACCACTATCCTCTTCTTCCATTTGATTTCTATTCTCCACCAATACCATGAAAACAAAAAATGGAATGATAAGCCAAAAGAACACCATTTTTTTCAAAGCTTAGACGAACAAATTGCAATAAAATGAGGAAGAAGAAGGAATGTGAAACACTAGGAGAGGAAAAAGAGAACACAAACAAGAAACACAAGAAAATGAGGGACTTGGGGTTTGCACTTACCTATTTAGCTCTTGAGAAGTTGAGGTAGATGGCAACCCTTGTTATCTCGTAAACGTTGCTACTCCTTCACTCATCGAAGCTCTCCTTTTCTCTCTCCTCCAACCTCTTACAAATCAATGCTCAAATACTTGCTCTCTCCTTCGGTTTTTTCTCCTCTCTTCTCCAAGCTCAAGTCAATGATGCAAGAATGAGGAAAAGAGGAGGGGAAGAAGTGTAGAAATTATACAACATGCATGTATATCTTGGATTCACCCAATCTAACAATGTACTAAAGTTAAATACTGAATCGCTTCTACAAATATTTTGCGGAATTAAAAACACAATTGCTAATCACATGAACATGAAGAAAGATCAATCACACACAACACAGATAATTTCCCGTGGAAAGCTTACAGCTAAAAACCCCACTATCTTTTATTGTATATTAAGCATGGATTATGAAACAATTACATACAAAACTCTTCTCGCAAGAGCCCTCCAGTACTCAACTAATTGTCTCACACTGTCATATGCAAAACTGACCAACACAACCAATTCTCAACCTCGAGGCAGCCTGCCTTGCTTGCGCAATCCCTGATGGTAAAGATCCCTAAAAGATAGGAATTCTTGCCTGCCTTGACTGCGCAAGTATCATGGGCACTCCAATGGGTGTTTGGTTGCATGTGTGCAACCCAATAATCTTACAACTGATAGTCAACTTCCCTTTCACCTAGAACTCAACTAGGTCTCCACTGGATCTGACACGCATGCAACTAATAATAGTAAATCCTCAGTTGCATGTGGGATCACTGATTGTGAGTTAATTAATATTTAATTCACTTGATCTCTCACTAGTATATCTTCAATTACGACTATCACAACTGAGTTTAACTCACTTAACTGAGTTAAACTATTTACAACTTGCACTAACTCATGTACCACTGCACTTCGAACTCTGTTACAACTAGAATTACTCTGCATGCCTCACCAACTACCTCTAACTCAAAATCCACTAGCTAACTGAATTTATCACTTTCAGTTAACTGATTCAAGTCCACATTGAGAATAGATTACAATTTATTGTCCATCTTAATTAAGGGATAACCAAAATAGACATGCACTCAAAAATAGCGTTGTGGGCCCCATCCTAGTCTGGGTGCTTAATGCACTAGGCGTAGGTGCTGAATTTTCTTGTTTAATCTCAACACTCCCTCTCAACAAGAAAGGGATTATCCTTCACCTCGATCCTGTCTCTACGGTATTTGAGTTTGCTCCTGGTGAGTGCCTTCGTCAGAATATCTGCATCCTGATCTTTCGTGGGAATGTACTGAAGCAACATTATCCTTCTCTGCACACAATCTCTGAGATGATGGTACCAGATATCTATATGCTTGGACCTATCATGAAACACATGATTAATCGAGAGTTTAATGCAACCATGATTATCATAATGAATCACTGTCGGATCCATCTGAGAATCAAACAAACCAACTAAGATCTTTCTCATCCAGAGAGCCTCACATGCAGCTTGACTTGCTGCCATGTATTCTGCTTCCACTGAACTGAGTGCCATGGATCGTTGCTTCCTGCTGTACCAGGAAACTTCTGTCGATCCAATGCTAAAGATCCCCCTTGATGTGCTCTTTCTGTCCGATGGACTGCCAACCCAATCTGCATCCATGAAGCCATGCAGCTTCACTCCCTCTGTCCGTCTGTACTATGGACCATACTCTGATGTGCCCCTCAAGTATCTCAGGACATGCTTCTCCGCCTTCCAAAAGAGCTTGGTAGGCTTAACCATAGCTTGACTCAGCTGGTTCACTGTGTACAAAATGTTCAGTCTCGTGTTCACCAAATACATTAGCGAACCCACTAACTGCCTGTAGACAGTGGCATCCACTACCTCTCCAGAAGTAGCATCCTCTTTCCTCCAATTTCTTGGAAGAGGAGTATCCATGGGTTTGCAACTCTCCATGTTAAACTTACCCAATATCTCCTTTGCATACTTGCCTTGAGACACAAAAAGTTCACCATCCTGCTGCCATATTTCCAATCCAAGGAAATAATGGAGTCCCATGTCCTTCATTTCGAACTCTCTTGCAAGATCCTCCTTGCATGAGTGTATCAACTGCTCATCACCAGTCAAGATTAGATCATCAACATAAATAACAATGATCAATAGCTTACCCTCAACCACAATCTGGTACAGGTTTGCATCTGCTTCACTTTTGGTGAAGCCTAGTCCGGTGAAATAGTTTGTCTATCCGAGTGTACCAAGCACAGGGTGCTTGCTTCAGCCCATACAATGCTCTTTTGAGTCTGCACACACGCGACTCACTATTGAAGGGTTCAAAACCTTTAGGCTACCCTATGTACACCTTTTCCTTAATGATCCCATTGAGAAACACAGTTTTCACATCCATCTGATGAATGCGCTAGCCCATCTGCGCTGAGAGTGCAAGGATGGATCTTATGGAAGAGTACCTTGCAATAGGTGCAAAAGTCTCATCATAATCTATCCCCTCGATCTGTGAGAATCCCCGGGCCACAAATCTGGCCTTGTATTTCTACACACTCCCATCAGCAGCTTGTTTTACCTTGTAGATCCATCTTGATCCAACCACTGATTTGTTGACTGGTCTTGGGACTATCTCCCATGCACTGTTCTTGACAATGGAGTCATACTCCTCCACCATTGCATCAACCCAAGTTGGATGCTACACTGCTTCCTGAAAGGTAGATGGTTCAGTCACAATATATTTTTCTCATAACAGCTATGTATCCAGTAAATCGGTCAGGAGACTGTCTCTGTCTGTGCTGTGAAGTAGGGGCTCCTACGTTCTCTGTAGCATCAAGTCTCAATCTATCAGCTTCTGTGGTGCGCCTTCTGCCATTTATGATGGATGGCTCTGCATGAGTGTTTTCCTCCACTTCATGAACCTCCTCATGTCGCTGATCCACATCTTGAGACTCATCCTTGGGAACCAATAGTTCCTCCTCTGCATGCAAGTTTAGCTCTCTCTCAAGGGACGACCGTGTTAGCTCCTTATAATTAGCAAGATTGGCAAAGTCCAACTGCAGAGAGAACACTATTTCAACCACTTTGGGATTCTAGGATCCAACCCTCCTGAATCCGGAGAGGGATCTCTCCAATAAAGTGCAAAGATTGATTTATCTTTAAAGGCTTTTGGTCATGATATTAGGATAGTTATGAAGGGCAAGGTTTTGTTTGTTTTTGGATGGTTGAGCATGATTATTATTTGAGTGGAAAGTCCTAAATGGAAAAATTTTCAAAGGTGTGAAGTTGCAAGTAATCAGAACAAGTTTTGGCTAAAAAGATAGATATAACGCTGGTTTTTAGTCCATTGGGCTATGGAGTCATAGGAGGATTTAATTGAAACAACAAGGTTCAAGAGTGGTCCATGAGGAAAGTCATCTATGTCTAAGGATCTCTTTAAAGTTGATTTTATGGAATGAAATGATACAACAAGAAGGGGAATTTAAACAAATGAAGAACAAAGAGCAGCCTAAGATCAAGTAAGTGCTTTGAAATTATCTTGCTTTTGGCATGCACTTAAGAGAGACATAAAAGTAATCTAAGATCTGGTAAGTACTTCGAAACTAGCCAGCTTTTGATGCACTTTCAATAGAAAAACATTTTAAACACAAAGGGAAACTTTAAAAGCAACTCTTGGAGAAGAAACTAGAGAACAGGGCTCACCATAAACTTCCCTAGCTCTGCTTTACTTAGTAAACTTTCAAGACAGACACATAAGATAACAAAGAATGGTCTAAGATCAGGTAAGGACTTTAAACCTAGCCTGCTTTCAACACACTCTTAGGAAAACTTTCAGCTAGTTTTTGGGGATAAAACTAAAGGACAAGGCTCACCATTACTTCCTTAGTTCATCTCTACTTAACATAAACTAAAAATAACATTCAAGAACAACATTCAGCTCAGACAGTAGGACGAGGGAATGCCAGCATTCGTAACTGCTCAAATTGAATTAAATCATTCCTAAACAACACAATTTGGAAGAAAACATATAGATAAAGCTTATCAGTCAGAGAAGGGTACTGATATACAATAAATCCTAACTCTATGCTTGCTGTTCTTTATCAGAGAAGATGGACAAAGCGAAAACATAAATAAAATAACAATTTACAATAAGAAATAACATGACCGTTGACATAGACAAGGATCCCATAAATCAGCTTGTATTGATGCTTCAAACCAGTTACAATCTTCAAGTCCAGTGTTTCAATTCAGCAATCATCTTCACTTCTCAGCGTAACTCATTTAATCACAAACAGAGCTTCAAGAGCCTTTGAAAACTATTTACAAGCAGGAGTTTCGAGCACAAGTATATTTCAAAGTTTTGCAACCAACATTTACAATGAACTCCTCAATAAGATTTTATAGAAGGATGAGGAGGTCGAAAGAGAAAAGATCTAAGGGTTCAATTAATACAGATTTAGTACTTCTCGGCCTTTGAGGGGCTCGATGGAGAAGTTTACAGATATTTGTCTGTATTAATTGTTTCACATTTAAGAGTTAAGCTCGGTGGAAGTTTTTGTTGACTTTAAGGCTATGTTTCATGTTGTAATAACTCTGTTGATATTTTTTGCATTAAGTTCCTTTGGAAGAATTAACTATTCGACTGCGTTGAGGAAAATGTATTCTTTTCTGATCATAACTCGGCCTCTGTTGAATGCTTTGAGGCCACAGGTGGCATTGGGTAGCTGAGAGGAATCAATTAGCCTCTGGTGTGGCGGTGGAGGCTCTTTCTGACTTGATAAATCTTTTGATTTGTCTTTAATTGTGTTTTAATTCGGAGGATTAGGCTTTTGATTTTCAATCTTAGCCGTAATCCTCCAAAACTGTGAAAACAGTCTTCAATCCTCTGTTCTACTGTGTTTAAGTCTTCAACACTGATACTCTTTTGTTTTATTTAATTCTCTATGTCTTGTTGATGTGCAGGTATAAAAAGGTCCATATGGCATCAATGCCCATGAAGCATTGACGAAACGTGAAATTGAACCCTGTGGAATGATATTTCTGTATGCACAAAGGCATGGGGGATCGTCATCCCCCTTTGGTTTTCCTTTGATATAATGGAAAAACCATATAAAACCTGCAAAAATACATAAAAAAATTAAGAAATCCTGCGTATTGGGTAAAACTGCTTTGGAGGCTTTGGTTTGGAGCGTGACCGTTGGATGAATGCATCCAACGGCGGAGATTTGATGCGGAGGTCAAATGGAGGCTATTTGGAAAGAACAATGGTGTAAATTAAGTCAGAGCTGTTGATCGCGCAGCGATCAACGATCGGGAGGAATAATAATATCATAAAGCGAAAGGGTCACTTTAGAATGGGATAAGCGGAAAATGTGAAGAAACACAAAGGAAAAGGGAAAAAATCCCTTGGCGAAAGGAATCTGTGTTAAAATGGAAATTGAGGTTTCGGGATGATCGTGGGCCGTCGGATGGGCTCAGGTCACGAGATCAACGGCGGAGATCAGATCTGGAGGGAGGCAGGACCCACAGGGGTAGGGCCTGTCGGGGTTAATATGGGCCGTTGGATGAAATATATCAACGGCTCAAATGTGATCTGTGATTTAAATGAAATAATACAAAGGCGGAGAATGGGTTAATAAGGACCGTTGATCTGCAGAGATCAACGGCCGGGATTTAGCCTAAAACATTATGAAGCGGGTATATGATTTTAAACCAAAGTTGGGAAATGCAATCTGGACCATCCGATCTAGACACGTGGACGACCCATATGCAATCGAAGGCATGCGATCGGTGGGGGGAGAACTTGAATGGCGCCGATGCGATTGGTTGTGGGTCGTCGATCTGCTGATCAGATTGACGATGGAGGATGGATCGGGGGAATGGCCAATCGGAGGGGAGGGAATAAAATATTAACGCGCCCAATGAAATTTTCCCGATGTGATGTAGCGCGATCCGTCTGATCACTTCAGATCGACGGTGGAGATTATTTCAACTATTTAACTGGCGGAAACCCTTTAAAACATACGAAAACCAAAAATTAATAAAATACAAAGGTTTTGGTGGCTCGGGGCGGGTTACATATAAGGATTGGCGCTTGGTTGCGGGGGCCTGCGGATATATGGGAAAACAAAGGCCTAGGGCTTATATGTATAAGGGCCAATCGCATCGGAAGGAAAGGTCTGGCGTTTCAATCTACCCATTTTCATTAAAAAACATTGTTTTGGCGGGTTTAGACCAAAACTTAGGAAAAGTGGGTTTTTATGTTTTACAAAGGAAATTTACATCGGAGATGGGTTTATTCACAAGGTTTAAGCGCTAGATGCGGGCTCTGCGTTTATATGAAATAGCAATAAGATCGGGGTTTATAAACAAAGGGCTAATCGCATCAGAGGTTTCACCATAAGAAATAGACTTGCGCGCTCTGTTTCCTCCGATGCGATTAGCGCCGAAAGGATTTAGCACTTGGTTCTAGTGCTAGGGCATATGTGGGGAAGTGGTTAGGACTTAGCCCAAAGGGGCTTAAGCCTATGGTCAAAATACTTGTTTTTTATGAATTTTTTCAAAGTTTTTGATGGATTTGGGGGTTTCGGCAAAGTTTAAAAATGAGTTTTAAACTTTGTAAAATGGATCTTATGAAGGGAAAAAGGGGAAAAATGGAAAATAGAGGAAATTCATGGGGAATAAAAGGGTTAAAAATGAAGGTTAATTTGAAGCGAAAGGAAGGGAAAAAATGGTGATTTTGCAACAGTGTTTTCTCTATGAAAATAACAGATTTTCAACATTTCGAAAGGGAAACAACAGTGAAGGTTAAACAAAGGGCATGATATCTTCATGAGTCTTCAAGAGATAACCTTTTTTAGCCATAAAACTTGTCTCTTAAAGGCTCAAAAAATGATTTACCCACCTTTTGATATAACAAATTTTATAGGTAGCTAACAGTGGCTCCACTTGGGGATGGTGCCTTCTTGAGGGCATCAAGAACTTCAGACTTGTATTCTCTGGGGGGCTGATCAGTGCCTCATCCATTGGGCTGCAACTTTCTTTACTTGGATGATCTTTCTTTGCTCTGAAAAATGTTAATAGCCATGAAAAACAATGGATCTTCATCAACACAAGCTCTCTACCTACCCAATCCTATTGATCTAACATTTTTTCTTCTTTAGAGTGCACTTTGATTGGAAAACTCTTTTTCAACATTTTATTCTTTCGAAAGCATAAAATCTAATCTAATCCTACTCCTTATTTCTCAATGAACTCAGATTGAACAGTTGAGTTCATATGCTTCTCTACCTAATCTACTAATCTGTCAGAATTAAACAGTCTAACAGATTTTTATTTACTAATTTCTAAAACAGAAATTTAAAAGCATACAAGTTAGGATTGAACAATCTAACTTGTTGCTGGATCTATGGCATAAAAAACAAGCTGCACATAGATATTATTTTGTATAAAATTAAATCAAAATGGAAGGCTTAAGATATGAAAATTCAAAACACAACCTTCTCTCTTTCCAGCTTTGTTTTTGCTTTTGTTTGAGCTGTTCTTTGCTTTTTCCCTGGTTTAGATTTTGAGCTGATTAGAACCAATTTTCCTGTGTTTTTGACTCAAGAAATAAACAGATTTGAGTCATTTCTCTTTTGAAAACTAAGGTTCAGATTTTAATCTTGTTTGAACCTTTAATTTCTAACCTAATCTATCTAACTGATAAGCGAAGATTAAGCTGTTTGGCAATCAAATTCACTAACCTATCAGCAGTCAATTTAAAACTAATTAGTCAAGATTAAGCTGTTTGACTAATTAGAAGTGTGTTTTCAGGAGTGGAATTTAAGCTTGCACACTTTCAGATTTGTTTCTCTTTTTTGGTATGGGGATGTACCTTTATTGTTTTTACAAACTGCCCTCTTTTCTTTCTTCTATTGTTTTTGTATTTTTTGATTTTTTCCAACTTTGAATGCAATGATGGATGAAATATTTATAATGAGAAAAAAGATAGAAAGGCTTCAAAACATAACATGGATCAAGAGAAGTAATGTTTAAGCATCCTGCCATTGACAGGACCCCCAAACAGTTCAGTTCCGTTCAACTCCTGCAAGAAAAAGACATTGTTACCAACAACATAATGAATGAGATACGGGCCAAGCCATAAGTTGTCAAATTTCCCATGCTTGCCCTTGTCTTCTCTCCTTGAGTCCCACTTTAAAACTTTGTCCCCAATATTAAAATTGCTGGCCTTTGTTCTTCTATCAAAAAGTTTCTTGATGCTGTCTTTCTTTTGTAATGCTTTTTTATAAACCTTCTCTCTGGTTTGCTGAAGGTGAATGGTCTGATTTATTCTTCTGATCATGTCATTATCTTCAGTTTGAAACTCTTGAATCAATTTCATAACTGGTACACCGAGGCTGGTTGGAAATATTGCATCAATACCATACACAAGCTGGAAAGGTGACATACCAATAGATTTCTTCAATGTCATTCTGTCAGCTTAAAGTGCATAAACAAGCTTTGTGTGCCAAGACTTCTTGTTGTCCTCCAACAGCTTCTTGATTATGTTCACCAAACTCTTGTTTGAGGATTCTGCTAGTCCATTACCTTAAGGGTAATAGGCCGTGGAATGACCCAATGTAATCTGATATTTGTGACAGAATTCAACCATTTTCTTTGATCCAAATGCTGCTGCATTATCAGTGATGATCTTGGTAGGACAAGAAAATCTAGAGAGAATATTAGTCTCTATGAATTTTATAATGACAGAATCATTGACTTGCCTACAAGGGATGGCTTCTATCCATTTGGTAAAGTAGTCTGTGGCAGTGAGAATCCATTTATGCTGGGCAGATGATGGTGGATGTATTTCTCCTATGAAGTCAAGTCCCCACTGTTGAAAAGGAGCTTCAACAGTGATTAGATGTAGAGGTAAGGGTAACAGCTTTCTTTTGCCCTCAAAAAGTTGGCATTTATGACAGGCAATTATCATCTTATGGACATCTAGAAAGAGAGTGGGCCAATAGTAGCTGGCCCTTAGGATTTTGTTGGCTGTTGTCTTCCAGTAGAGGTGGCCTTCACATTCTCCTTCATGGAATTCATGCTTAACCTTCTCTGCATCAAACTTAGGCAAACATTTAAGCAATATCCCACTTGCATTTTTCCAATAAAGACATTTATCTATAATGCAATAGTTTACAACTTTTAACTTCAAAAACCTTGCCTTTTTTTTTTGATAAACCAGGAGGTGTATTCAAATTAAGCAAAACAAATAAAATATCAAGATACTAGGAGGAATCCATAAAATGGTCTTCAACAATGGGAGTCTAGAATTCTTCTTGGTCATCTAAAGCATTTATCATATTAATATCAAGAACTTCAAAATTTGATTCGGCCATCAATCTAGCTAGACCTTGGCCTTTGATGAGTTTAGTGGGCTTGATCTCTAAATCATATTCAAGAATAACAACTATCCACTTACCTCTCTTACCATCTGGGTCCTGTGTTAGAATATCTTTCACAACTGAATTTGGGACAAAGGCAATGACGTGTGAGTGAAGGATGTATACTCTGAAGTATTTTAAAGCTTTAACCAAAGCAAAAGCTTGATTTTCCATAATATTATACTTCAAAGGAGCATATCTCAATGCCTTGCTAAATAATGCAATAGGCTGCTCTTGTCCTTGTGGATTTTTCTGTAAAAGGACAACAACTATTGTATGCTCTGATGCAAATGAAAAAAATATAAAAATATTTTGAAAAATCAGGACTTATTAGAACCAGTGTTTTGGTTAACGCTTGTTTCACCAGCTCAAAGGACTTATTTGCTTCCAAGGTCCATTTAACCCCCTGCTCCTTCAACATATTTGTTATATTCCTAAGGAGCTCAACCAAGTTGGGTATGAACCTTCTCAAGAAATTGATCTTTCCAATGAAAGATTGTAATTCCTTGATGTTTCGAGGATGAGAGATTTGCAATATGGCCTCAATCCTCTTTGGATCTATCTTAATACCCTCTTCTGAAATAATGTGCCCAAGGAGTTTACCTTTTTGGAGACTGAATAATTTTTTCTTAGGGTTTAAAGATATCCCAAACTTTCTGCATTTCTTGAAAACTTTTCTCAAATGTTCTAAATGCTCTTCATCTATTTTTAAAAACACAGTAACATCATCAAGGTAAATAATGATGAAGAAGCCCAATTCTTCCAAGAATGCTATATCCACGGCTCTCTGAAAAGTTGCTCCAACATTCATTAGACCGAAGGGCATTTTCACATACATGAAAGTGCCCCAAGGTGTAGTAAACGCTATCTTTAGTTGATCATCAGGGTGGACTAAAGTTTGATTGTACCTTGAGTAGCCATCAAGCAAAGAAATTCTTTTTGAACCAACTACCCTTTGTAATATATGGTCCATCTTGGGTAAAGGGTAGTTGTCCTTGAGTGAAGATTTGTTTAAGTCTCTAAAGTATATACAAAGCCTAATCTTTCCCGTTTTCTTCCTAACTGACACCAGATTAGACACCCACTCAAAATATCTAATAGGGACAATAATACCAGCTTCATACATTTTCTTGATCTCTTTCTCAACCAAAGGTAACTGAACAGGGTTTATTCTGCGCAGCTTCTGTTTGAATGGCTTTTGGTTTTCTTTGAGAGGGATTTTGTGCTGAATTATTTCAGTGTCATAGGATTTCAGATCCTCATAACTCCACGCGAAAACATCAGAAAATTCTTTAAACAACTCTATGTATTTGAGTTTAATGTGAGCTGGTAAAGTCTTAGAAAGTTTAATAATTTTCGGTTTAAGTTCACTGCCTATATTACACTCTTCAACTTCAGTCTCTACAGGTTCCAGTTTTGGCTTCTTGGCCACATCATTGAAATCAAACAACTCTTCTAAAGGGGACAGACCCTTTGGCAAACTTTCATCATTAGACTGCAGAGTTTCTAAGTCTTTTGTTTCTATCCCTGCAACCATTTCTGTTTTGTTTTTAGGTTTGCTTGACAACAGATTTATATTAGCAAGCTCAGGAGACAGTGCTTCTTCACCAAGAAAAATTTCTTCACTAGGGCAGTCTGTTTCATAATCTGAATCCGAACTGTGAAGTTCAAATTCATTTCTGAACTGCATGAAGTCTTCTATTTGTTTGTCTCCGTCAAACACTTGCCAATATTTATCGTTATCAGGGACCGCTGGTCTAAATTTAATCTGAGTTGTACATTCTTTGGTTTCGTATGGCGTTAAACATGTTCTAGCTGCAAAAGCTAAGCTGTGGGCCATGTTATTCTTTCTTCTTGGGACAAAAATTAATTTGGACTCCTCAAAAGTTTTTAATAGATCCACGACATCGTTTCGATAGGCTCTGAGTCTAGGGTGGTTAGCGTTGTATTCCCCGTTGACTTGCCTAATGATTAATTCTGAATCCCCATGCACTCTAATTCTTTTAGCTCCTAATTTCTTCAACAAATGTAAGCCTAAAAGCAGGGATTTGTATTCCGCTATGTTATTTGAACACTGAAAGTTTAATCTACATGAAAGGCTCTCTGTGTGGTTATTCTTAGTGTTGCGTATCCAGACCCCTGCACCAACATTGCTCCTAGTGCAGGACCCATCAAAGTACATACTCCATAGAGGATTAGCTTCGGGTTCTTTCGTTTGATTACTGTCCTCTTCAACAAATGTGCTTTCGGTTTGTTCTTGAATATCAACACTCTGTTGTATTTGTTTTAATTCCTCAGGTTTTTCGTTAAGTTGAGGAATGCTTTATTGACTGTCAAGGTTAAAAAGCATTGGACGCATGATTTGTAGCTCAAGACCCATGTGTTGTTTGCTGTAGTTTACGAGTTCAACAAACTGTTTTTACATTTCTATGGTGTCTTCCTCCTCCTCTCTATCGGCCATTAACTATGTTAAAGTGACTTGTTCGCTAAACGATTCATCGTTAAACAAAATAAAAGAATCAAGGCCTGTATTTACAGAATACAGAGGAGAGTTTTGAGGTATGTCTTGACTAGTGACCATGTATTGCATATGGGACTCCCTATAAAGTCTTCTTGTCTGATTGAAAACAGGGATGGTTGAGTAGGTCATGTCTATCTGCATAGTCCCTTGTAACTTAGCCCCCCAAGACCTAGATAACAACATTCCATACTTTGGGGGCACATCAGCCACAACAATATCCATGACCAAACATTTGGCTGGAATCTGGGCTCTGTTAACACAGAGATCTTTGATTATTCCTAGACATTTTACTCTGCTTGAGTCAAAGGAGTAAAGGTCTTTATAAGGTCTGGTGATTTCTAGACCCAGGCTCTCCATTACAGCTTTGGGCATTAAATTGTGAGAGGCCCCAGAATTGTGCATAGTGTTGTGCAAAATCTTGTCATGAACGTTTCAACTTACATAAAAGGGAGGAACTGGTCCCTCTTGATATCTACCTTCAATCTTTGGACCAAAAATAAGCTCTGGCTGGTCATCATTAAGATTGACTGTGTCATTATTATCCTCTATGTTTAAAGCCTTCAAAATTTGGGTCCTATATACATTTTGGGCAGCTAGTTCAGAGAGAGGAACATAGATTTTAATTTTGGAAATTTCCTGCTCCAAGCTGAAAGGAATTTGATTCTTTGAAATGCTTATCTTAGCCTTATTAGCTATCACTCTGTCAGCAAAGTCTGTTTGCTGATTTGTTCTATTTACATTTGAAAATATTGCTTTAACAGGAGTACTAGCTGAAGTGTTAGTACTGCTAAGGTCTACACTCTGTTTTGCATTGTTTTGAGTGCCTTTCTCTTTACCTTTATCAGAATTTCCAACTACTGTTTTGTCCTTTTGTTTTACAATTTTAGGTTTATTTATAGTGCTGTTTTGTGAAGATTTGTCAGAGGTTTTGTTTTTGGGAGTTTCTTGATTGGTTTTACTTCGAAGGTCATACTCTCTTTGAGATTCTATGATAACATTCTCCATATCTTGATAATAAATTTCATCATTATCTCTTTTGTCATCATAAGGTGTGTACAGACCTTGTTCTCTATCATAATGAACCTCAAAGTTATCATTATCTACTCCTAGCATGTTGATATAATCGTCCTCTATTTGCTCATTTGTGTCTTCAACCTCACTCACATAGTTTTGATGAAAGGGAGGAGTGATTTGTTGATCATCTTCCCTTGGTTTATTTTGAGGCTGGTTCCCTTTGAAATTCTGATTTTGGTTCTGGTTTATATTTTGAGGAGCAGTTTGGTTTTGACTTGCTTGTGCTCTCTCAAGAATGCTCATTTTCTTCATCATCTCCTCCATAATTCTTTCCACCTTTGAGCTGGAAGTAGAAGGTGTGGATTCCTCTCTAAAGGACACTCTCTTCTCATTCTTCATTCTTGCTCTTTTCTCCATTAAATTAACTTCCACAGCAAGAGCCCCTTTTTGCATATCTTCAAGGGTTAAAGGGTCTTTTTCTCTCAGTTAATAGGCCATTTCAGGGTCCAACCCTTCAGGAAACTTGTTCAACGCTGAGCCTTGTGGAGGTTTTAAATTTGGGGGAAGGGCATTATATACACTATTAAATCTAGTGCAGTAAGCTTGTACACTTTTCCTAGTGTTTCTGTGGAGATTTTTGTAATCAGAGAGTATTTGAAGAGGGTTTTTTCTCACTTCCCATTTGTTTAAGAATGTCTGATGGAAGGCTTGGAGATCATTTATACTGTGGGGGGTTAAGCCTTTAAACCATTTTCTCACTTCTCCCCCCAAACTCTGAGCAAATAGTCTAAATTTGACAGAATCATCATCAATTTCATTTCTATCAAAGTAGTCATTCATTTTATCCACATGTTGTGATGCAATTGTAGTATTACTGGCATCATACAATGGTATTTTGGACTGATAGTCCCGTGGAAGATTGACTAAGGGAACCGGAAGGACTAAGGGAGCATACCATGCTGCCATGATATGTTGTAGGGGTGGATTTACAAGAGGCAGATTAACAAGAGGGAAAGTGGGTTGAAGTGGAGTGGTTTCGACAATGGATGATTGGTGAACAGATGTGGATGGACCAGAAACAAATTGCTGAGCTGATTTGGGATGAGAGACACCTAAATTGTGAAGGAAATGTAAATCAGGTGGTGTTTTTTCTCTACTACCAGGATTTTCACTTGTTTCAGGAGATGAAAGTGAAGACTCAGAATTTAGCTGATCTAAATCATCAAGAGACCTAGTTCTAAATGGATTTCTTAGATCTACTTGTGATTGTTGTAGAGCTGCAAGATTTTCAGGAACTAAATTAGCTCTCAAGGGTGATTTGAAAACAGTTGAAAATTTTATCTTAGGGTAGGCTCTAGTATGAATCTTTCTAGGAGCCACTATGCGGTGTTTTTCAGACCCAACTAAACAAGAAAATTTTAACCATATATGACAGTCTTTAAGCAGTTAACTAATCTGTTTTATACAAATTTTAATCCTACAGTCCTTTAACTGAGTTTAAATGATGTTATAATGATAAGGGTTCTTCCCAGTGGAGTCTTAAAGTCTGTTTAGGATTTGTGGAGTCGCCAAGTGGAAGTTTTTAGCTTTTTTGGAGGTAAAAGGTTTTATGGTCCACCAACATGTTTATTAAATACCAATCTGAAATATTTTTGGGTTTTTCTGAGTTATTTTTCAGTCCTATTGGTTCTTAAGAGCGTCCTAAATCTGTTTCAAAACTTAGCTACGGTTATGAGACAAAGACAGTCTGCTCTTATGGCTAAGCTAGCTGATCTTTCAAGGTTAGATAAACTCTTATGAGAATCCTAGGGTTTGCCTAGTTTGTCACTGATTCAAACAAGTTTTATCATGATTACCGTTTACTTGGTAGTGCTTGAAAAGGGCTACTTTTACTCACAAGGTTTTATAAAGTGTTTAAGGGAACCTAAGATGAAATTTGGCTCAGTTCCCCAGTGGAGTCGCCAGAAGATGTTACTGCTGGTGGCTCAACTGGCTAATATGCCGAATGTTTAGTGAGTAAAGGGGTTTCTGAGATATTTAAAGTATTCAACAAGGAAATAACTCAAGATCCCCAGTGGAGTCGCCAGAAGATGTTAGCTCCCTGTAATTAGCAAGATTGGCAATGTCAAACTGCAGAGAGAACACTATTTCAACCACTTTGGGATTCTAGGATCTAGCCCTCCTGAATCCGGAGAGGGATCTCTCCAATAAAGTGCAAAGATTGATTTATCTTTAAAGGCTTTTGGTCATGATATTAGGCTAGTTATGAAGGGCAAGGTTTTGTTTGTTTTTGGATAGTTGAGCATGATTATTATTTGAGTGGAAAGTCCTAAATGGAAAAGGTTTCAAAGGTGTGAAGTTGCAAGTAATAAGAACAAGTTTTGGCTAAAAAGATAGATATAACGCTGGTTTTTAGTCCATTGGGCTATGGAGTCATAGGAGGATTTAATTGAAACAATAAGGTTCAAGAGTGGTCCATGGGGCAAGTCATCTATGTCTAAGGATCTCTTTAAAGTTGATTTTATGGAATGAAATGATACAACAAGAAGGGGAATTTAAACAAATGAAGAACAAAGAGCAGCCTAAGATCAAGTAAGTGCTTTGAAACTATCCTGCTTTTGGCATGCACTTAAGAGAGACATAAAAGTAATCTAAGATTTGGTAAGTACTTCGAAACTAGCCAGCTTTTGATGCACTTTCAATAGAAAAACATTTTGAACACGAAGGAAAACTTTAATAGCAACTGTTGGAGAAGGACATGGCTCACCATAAACTTCCCTAGCTTTGCTTTACTTAGTAAACTTTCAAGACAGACACATAAGATAACAAAGAATGGTCTAAGATCAGGTAAGGACTTTTAACCTAGCCTGCTTTCAACACACTCGTAGGGAAACTTTCAGCTAGTTTTTGGGGATAAAACTAAAGGACAGGGCTCACCATTACTTCCTTATTTCATCTCTACTTAACATAAACTGAAAATAACATTCAAGAACAACATTCAGCTCAGACAGTAGGATGAGGGAACGCCAGCATTTGTAACTGCTCAAATTGAATTAAATCATTCATAAACAACACAATTTGGAAGAAAAAATATAGATAAAGCTTATCAGTTAGAGGGTACTAATATACAGTAAATCCTAACTCTATGCTTGCTGTTCTTTATCAGAGAAGATGGACAAAGCGAAAACAGAAATAAAATAACAATTTACAATTAGAAATAACATCACCGTTGACATAGACCAGGATCCCATAAATAAGCTTGTATTGATGCTTCAAACCAGTTACAATCTTCAAGTCCAGTGTTTCAGTTCAGCAATCATCTTCACTTCTCAGCCTAACTCATTTAATCACAAACAAAGCTTCAAGAGCCTTTGAAAACTATTTACAAGCAGGAGTTTCGAGCACAAGTATATTTCAAAGTTCTGCAACCAACATTTAAAATGAACTCCTCAATAAGATTTTATAGAAGGATGAGGAGGTCGAAAGAGAAAAGATCTAAGGGTTCAATTAATACAGATTTAGTACTTCTCGGCCTTTGAGGGGCTCGATGGAGAAGTTTACAGATATTTGTCTGTATTAATTGTTTTACATTTAAGAGTTAAGCTCGGTGGGAGCTTTTGTTGACTTTAAGGCTCTGTTTCATGTTGTAATAACTCTGCTGATATTTTTTGCATTAAGTTCCTTTGGCAGAATTAACTATTCGGCTGCGTTGAGGAAAATGTATTTTTTTATAATCATAACTCGGCCTCTGTTGAATGCTTTGAGGCCACAGGTGGCATTGGGTAGCTGAGAGGAATCAATTAGCCTCTGGTGTGGCGGTGGAGGCTCTTTCTGACTTGATAAATCTTTTGATTTGTCTTTAATTGTGTTTTAATTCGAAGGATTAGGCTTTTGATTTTCGATCTTAGCCGTAATCCTCCAAAACTGTGAAAAAAATCTTCAATCCTCTGTTCTGCTGTGTTTAAGTCTTCAACACTGATACTCTTTTGTTTGATTTAATTCTCTGTGTCATGTTGATGTGCAGGTATAAAAAGGTCCATATGGCATCAATGCCCATGAAGCATCGACGAAACGTGAAATTGAACCTTGTGGAATGATCTTTCTGTATGCACAAAGGCATGGGGGATCTTCATCCCCAGCCTTTGGTTTTCCTTTTATATAATGGAAAAACCATATAAAACCTGCAAAAATACATAAAACAATTAAGAAATCCTGCATATTGGGTAAAACTGCTTTGGAGGCTTTGGTTTGGAGCGTGACCGTTGGATGAATGCATCCAACGGTGGAGATTTTATGCGGAGGTCAAATGGAGGCTGTTTGGAAAGAAAAATGGTGTAAATTAATTCAGAGCCATTGATCACGCAGAGATCAATAGTCGGGAGGAATAATAATATCATAAAGCGAAAGGGTCACTTTACAATGGGATAAGCGGAAAATGTGAAGAAACACAAAGGAAAAGGGAAAAAATCCCTTGGCGGAAGGAATCTGTGTTAAAATGGAAATTGAGGTTTCGGGATGATCGTGCGCCATCGGATGGGATCAAGCCATGAGATCAACGACGAAGATTAGATCTGGAGGGAGGTAGGACCCACAGGGGTAGGGCCTATCGAGGTTAATATGGGTCGTTGGATGAAACAGATCAACGACTCAAATGTGATCTGTGATTTAAATGAAATAATACAAAGGCGGATAATGGGTTAATAAGGACCGTTGATCTGCAGAGATGAATGACCAGGATTTGGCCTAAAACATTATGAAGCGAGTATATGATTTTAAACCAAAGTCAAGAAATGCAATCTGGACCGTCCGATCTGGACACGTGGACGACCCAGATGCAATCGGAGGCATGCGATCGGCGGGGGGAGAACTTGAATGGTGCCAATGCGATTGGTTGTGGGCTGTCGATCTACTGATCAGATCGACGGTGGAGGATGGATCAGGGGAATGGCCAATCGGAGGGGAGGCAATAAAATATTAACGCGCCCAATGAAATTTTCCCGATGCGATTTAGTGCGATCCGTCTGATCACTTCAGGTTGACGGTGGAGATTGTCTCAACTATTTAACCGACAAAAACCCTTTAAAACATACGAAAACCAAAAATTAATAAAATACAAAGGTTTTGGTGGCTTGGGGAAGGTTATATATAAGGATTGGCGCCCGGTTGCGGGGGCCTGTGGATATATGGGAAAACAAAGGCCCAGGGCTTATATGTATAAGGGCCAATCGCATCAGAAGGAAAGGTCGGGCTTTTCAATCTACCCATTTTCATTAAAAAACATTGTTCTGGCGGGTTTAGACCAAAACTTAAGAAAAGTGGGTTTTTATGTTTTATAAAGGAAATTTACATCAGAGATGGATTTATTCACAAGGTTTAAGCGCCGGATGCGGGCTCTGTGTTTATATGAAATATAAATAAGATCGAGGGTTTATAAACAAAGGGCTAATCGCATCGGAGGTTTCACCATAAGAAATAGACTTGTGCGCTCCGTTTCCTTCGATACGATTAGCGCCGAAAGGATTTAGCACTTGGTTCTAGTGCTAGGGCATATGTGGGGAAGTGGTTAGGACTTAGCCCAAAGGGGCTTAAGCCTATGGTCAAAATACTTGTTTTTTATGAAAATTTTCAAAGTTTTTGATGGATTTGGGGGTTTCGACAAAGTTTAAAAATGAGTTTTAAACTTTGTAAAATGGATCTTATGAAGGGAAAAAGGGGAAAATGGAAAATAGAGGAAATTCATGGGGAATAAAAGGGTTAAAAATGAAGGTTAGTTTGAAGCGAAAGGAAGGGAAAAAATGGTGATTTTGCAGCAGTCTTTTTTTCTATGAAAATAACAGATTTTCAACATTTCGAAAGGGAAACAACAGTGAAGGTTAAAAAAAGGGCATGATATCTTCATGAGTCTTCAAGAGATAACATTTTTTAGCCATAAAACTTGTTTCTTGAAGGCTCAAAAAATGATGTAGCGACCTTTTGATATAACAAATTTTATAGGTGGTTAACAGACCGCATGGCTTTCTCCTCATCAAATTTGATATCCCATCGCACAACAATCATTCTGTTGTTTGACAAATACACATGATAATTATGGGGTGTTTCAGTGTACCCCACAAAAATCCCAACCTCAACTGTTGGTTCCAGCTTCTTCCTGGTGTCCTTGGTCACATGTACATAAACATATGAGCCAAAAATCTTAAAGTGTGAAACATCAGGTTTCTTACCAGTGAAAGCCTCTTCAGGTGTACTCATGCCAAGTACTCTATGAGGAAAACGATTTTGCATATGTACCGTTGTATTGCATGCTTCCGCCCATAGATGCATCAGTAGGCCTTGGTCATGCAACATCGCTTGTGCTGCACCCACAATAGTTCTGTTCTTCCTCTGTGCGACCCCATTCTGATGTGGGTTATGAGGCGCTATGAGTTCTCTTCGAATTCCTTCTTTGCTGCATAATTTCTTGAATTCGTTCGAGATGTATTCTCCACCATTATCGCTCATAAGAGCCTTCACTTGCTTCCTCGACTCTTTCTCCACCAGTGCCTTAAACTCACAAAACTTAGAGAATATTTGATCTTTCTTCTGCATGAAGAAGATCCAACACTTACGAGAGAAGTCATCAACAAAGATTACATAGTACTTATGTTTTGTTGTTGAAGCAACCGAGAAAGGACCACACACGTCTGTGTGAAATCTCTCAAGGATCCCTGAAGCTCAGTTTTCCTTCTCATGAAAGGTGGCCTTTACATATTTTCCCATAGTACATCCCTTGCATGTGTCTGACTGTGCAAGTGTACCCCTGGGAAGACCAGTAGAAATTTGCTGCATGACTTTCAAGGCTCCATGGTGAATATGGCCCAATCTCTTGTGCCATAATTCGCCCTTATCCCGACTCACCACTTAATTTGCCTTGCCCATCATTGCTGCGCAACCATCTACCTCCAACTTGTAGAGATTCTTAACTTGAATCCCTATCCTCTTGGCTTGTCCCATTGTTTTATGTCGCAAGAAAGCTTTTCCATCACTAAAAACAACATCATAGCCTCTATCCTCCAACAATGCGACTGAGACCAAATTTTTCTTCAGACCTGGTACATGGATTACATCTTTTAATTGAAATGGTTTGCATGAATCCCTCTGAAAGGTAATGGTACCAATCCCGGTAGCACTGTACCGTCTGTCGTCGCCCATTTCAATATGCATATGGAGATCTTTCTCCTCCAAGTCACTGAAAAGTTCCTTGCCTCCCGTCATGTGAAAGGAAGCGCCACTATCCAAATACCACACAGATCCCAATGCATTGGACACCATGCATGCGATCAATGAGAAGTCAAGCCCAAATTGCAAGGCAAGGGCCTCACCAGCTGCAGATCCTCTAACCTTTTTTTTCTTCTATGGACAGTTAGTAGCAAAATGCCCATGCTCGTGACAGTGAAAACACTTCACCTTGGACATGCCCTGCTTCTTTCCATTCTTGGAATCGGATTTGGAATGGAATTTCTTCCCCTTCCCCTTCCTCGCCTTGGAAACCAAAGCACAATCCTCTTCATCCTCATTCTTAGATGAAGATCCATCTCTGGTGTTCCGTCTGAACTCCTCCTGCACCAAATTCGACCACAATCGTTCCCAATCTGGAAATTTTTCCCTTCCATTGACAAAGTCTTGATAACTGTGCCAACTCTTGGGAAGTCCTAGGAGAGCCAAGCTCACCAAATCATCGTCAGCAACTGTTATTCCAATTCTCCCCAGTTCATCTCGACATTGGAAAAACTTTGTTAGATATTTTGGAATGGTGTCGCCCTTTTCCATCTTGATCTTCTTGAGTTTATCTTTGAGCACCAATTTCCTATGGTCTCGGCTGCTTTGGAATAGATCCGTCAAAGCCTTCCACATTGCATATGGTGTGGCTTTCCCATGGAGTCTTGAGACAATGTGTTCTCGTACTACCTCCAACAGGATCCTCCTCGCCTTTGCCATGCATCAAGATTTGCAGCATCGCGTTTAGGAACATCTTTGTCAATGAATTCCTTCAACCCATTGTCTTCGAGTACTGCCTCCACCCTGTCCTTCCAAGCAATGTAGTTCGAGCTGCCCTCGAGTGCATACTCTAACCTTAAGCCATTGAAAGCCATTTCAATCTTGAATCGGCTATAGCACCAAGAAAGTCTTTTTGTAAATTTGAATTCTATCCAGTCACAAACTCAACTCTCCAATACCATGTAGAAATTATACAACATGCATGTATATCTTGTATTCAACCGATCTAACAATGTACTAAAGTTAAATACTGAATCTCTTCTACAAATATTTTGTGGAATTAAAAACACAATCGCTAATCACATGAACATGAAGAAAGATCAATCACAGAGAACATAGATAATTTCCCGGGGAAAGCTTACAACTAAAAAACCCACTATATTTTATTGTATATTAAACATGGATCATGAAACAATTACATACAAAAATCTTCTCACAGGAGCCCTCCAATACTTAGCTAATTGTCTCACACTGTCATATGCAAAACTGACCAACAGAGCCAATTCTCAGCCTCCAGATAGCCTGCCTTGCTTGCGCAATCCCCGATGGTAAAGATCCTTAAAAGATAGGAATTCTTGCCTGCCTTGACTGCGAAAGTATCATGGGCACTCCAATGGATGTTTGGTTGCATGTGTGAAACCCAATAATCCTACAAATGATAGTCAACTTCTCTTTCACCTAGAGCTCAACTGGGTCTCTACTGGATCTCACATGCATGCAACTAATAATAGTAAATCCTTAGTTGCATGTGAGATCACTGATTGTGAATTAATTAATATTTAATTCACTTTATCTCTCACTTGTGTATCTTCATTTACAATTAGCACAATTGAGTTTAACTCACTTAACCAAGTTAAACTATTTACAACTTGCACTAACTCATGCACCACTGCACTTCGAACTCTGTTACATCTAGAATTACTCTGCATGCCTCACCAACTACCTCTAAATCGAAATACACTAGCTAACTGAATTTATCACTTTCAGTTAACTAATTCAAGTCCACATTGAGAATAAACTACAGTTTAATGTCCATCTTAATTAAGGGATAACCAAAATAGACATGTACCAAAAAATAACACTGTGGGCCCCACCCTAGTCTGGGTGCTTAATGCACTAGGCGTAGGTGCTGAATTTTCTCGTTGAATCTCAACAAGAAGCCTTTTAACCTCATCCTTTCTCTTCCTAAACTCACCTTTAACTTAATCTAGGTCCCAATTAAATCATGTTTGAGGAAATTGTAGAAATTATCCAAAGGGATTCAATTTGATCTAGTAATGTACTAAAACGAAATACTGAATCCTTCTACAAATTTGCGGAATCCAAATTCGATCGCACAATCACATAACAAATAAGAGAAAGAAATTATCAATCGCACAACAAAATATGTATACGGGGAAAACAATTTCTCAAAACCCCGCTATCTATATATTGCATAAAGTCAAGACCATGAAACAATACAATGCTATTTCCCTCACTGAGAAATCTCTACACTCTGCTGACTGTCCCACTCTGATCTAGGAAAAATAAGTCAAACACTTAACCAATTCTCAGCCTTTGTCTGACTAGCCTTGCTTATGTATTCTTGGAGGAATTATGTCCCTATTAATAAGGAAATTCCCAAGAATTGATTGTGCAATTCCTTCAAGGCATCCTGACGACCTCATGCATGACTTGCACAATTTTCTAATTATACAACTGATAGTTATCTTCTCTTTAACCTCAATCTCAACTGGGCCTTCCTTAGAATTGTCATGCAACAACTATTTATAACGAATTATCAGTTAACTGATTGATCACTACTTGTGAATTAAATCAGATTTAATTCACTGGACTTATCATTAACTCATCTCTTAGTTAGAACTAGTTAAATTGATTTTAACTCAATTAATTGAGTTAACTAATTACAACTAACAAATAAATGTAATTGGACCCCATACAATCATGGAATAATTCTACATGCCTCCTCTCTGACCCTCAACTCGAAATTACTAAGCTAACTATATCTTCCTGACTCAGTTAACTAATACAAGTTGTCATGAGATGAAATTACAATTTCTCTTCCAATTTAATTAAGGGAAAATTAAATCTGAAGCCCCCTTTGGGTGCCATTTCAACATAAAAAAAGATAAAAAAATAATGGCTCCACAGAACCATGATTGTTCATTCAAAATCGTTCAAGAACCACATTAGAATCATGGTGGAACCGTCATGGTTCCCACATATTAAGAAGTGTGTTTTTTTACTTGAATTGTAGTTCTCTCTTTTTGAGTTGTGGTTCTAACCTTTGAGTTATGGGGGGGGGGGTGATGATTCTTGCAACAGTAGAACATACTCTTGTATAATTCCAATTGGTATCACTTAAGTTTATCAATTTCATAAACGAAAGACAAACATTTCTTGCACCTTATCCAATAATTAAATAATTAAGGACAAATTGTAGCATGCTATTACACAATAATTAGCCAAGTATATAGTTTTTTTAATACAAGCCCCAATCACATGGCTATAAATACTCCATGAATTAAAACATAATAAAATAAGGAAGTAGTGAAATGGTTACACCACCCAATTGTTTGCGACCTCAAACCCATCTTCCATTTCTCATTCATTCACGATAGAATTCAGATTAAAAAAACAATGGAAATTAATTTGTTGAAGGTGTTGGTTATTAATTATTACTCAAGTGAGTTGCTAGTATTTATTATTGGCATATACAAAGCATGGTCCTTCTTAAACCAATAATGTAACTAGAATAAGAAATAGAACCAACATAATGAAGTGTTTACTCACACACATAACGTTTAAACACACCATATGAATAGAGATTTACTTTGGAAATCCATACGAAAAAATCAACATTCATTGGGGGTTTTTTTATTCTGCTTAGGGAATAGTTACAAAGTTGAGCTATGCATTCCTAATCAAGGAATTAAATACATTTTCACTCACTGAAAATTGCATATGGTTTTAGCTAAGACGTGACTTTCAATCTTAGAATAGGATTCTTCTTCTGAGTCCATTTTTTACTATTTCCCTTGTTCCTCATTTTCTTTCTAGCTCTCTTACTCTTCGCTTCATTTTTGTCCTTTGTTTCCAACAGCATTGTTTTAAGAGATGCCTTTGAGGGCCAACCACTAGATGAGTCTTTTCATCTTCCACAACTTTTGATTTTTGGACATTAATTTGAACTTTGCAAAATTATTTGTTTATTACAGATTTTCTTGACAAGAGGTGTTATGATCTAAATTCATAAAAAACAGAAGTACACACCATGTACACCAATGTGCATGGAGCATAAATCCAATGTAGATAAGATAGATAAGTTACACAATAAGTCATTTAAGAATAGGAGAAGCTCTTCCAAATACCTAAATACATTTATACATCCAAATGACTTGTCCTCAATAATCACTACATGATTGATATATATATATATATATATATATATATATATATATATGTTCACACATTGAACATGTGCCCCCTTCATTACTCGGCCAATTCTACCAGATATACATTTACACATTGCATATACATTTAACCTCATATATGCCCCTTCTTGGTGTCATAACATATACATTTAACCCAATATATGCTCCCCTTGGGGTAAAACATAGTATCCTCATTCAAAAAGATGTGTCCCCAAAGATTTGTAGTTAAGGGTGTTACATATGATGAAACCTAATAATAAAATTTCCTTCTATTCCTACATTCTTCTTGCCATTGATGATGATCCATCCATCCAAACTCAGTTTTTTTCATTTTAATCATTGATGACTGGTTGTTGCATAATTTTCTTTCTTTTGATTCCATCTAGTGTTGTTGTTGAATGGCGTTGTCATTGATGTCAACATCCATTAATGAATGGTCTTAATATATGTTTGGATTGCATCAGTTGGAAGCTCCAATTGAAGGATGGATGGAAACCCTAGTAGCCCCACATTCATTGTGGCTTTTGAAGATGAAGAGCAGTACGGTTGAACTCAAGATCATTATCATTAGATTCTTCTTGTCGAGCTGTTTCTGGTGGTATGCGGCACGACATGAGAGCCCTCACAGTTTGTTAGTTATACCTAATTGACGATGAAGGACCCAATAAGAGGGTAAAACCCCAAATGGTGGTGATGCGAAACTATATATTGGCCAACACAATATGATAATGAAAATAAGGGTTTCTATCAATTATTTATACTTGAAATATTGCATGGAGGGCATCATAAATTAATCTTTGTCTCAAGTAAAAATTAGAATCTACCCCAAGGGTGGACAACCTCTTTCCTTGGGCTTCAAGATATCATTAAAAGTTGAATTTTTCCTCTAAAGCACAAATTGAGCTACCTATTTGGAAGCCCCTCCAATATCTATAAAAGGAGGCCTTGAACTCTCTCCAAGGGTATGAACTTAATGATTGATCTTATGTGATATTGCTCTGAATTTCTACTCGGATCTCGTGGAGAAATAGGCAGAACAGATGAGGGTTTTTGTCTTTGTTTTTTTTTGGTTTTGGGGATCTTTTTGGGAAAGATCCATTGCAGATGGAAGACTGAGATTTTATTAAATAAAAAGGAACAAAACTCTGTGATTAGGCTCTTTAGGAAGCAAGATCATTTGTTCAATCCTTATGGCCTATTCTGGGTTCTTTAAACTTGCGGAAACCCTCGTTGATTTACATAAATGTCAGTCTCTCAAGTGATAATACATGTCGAGTGTTTGTTGATTAGTTAAATGGTTGCATATTAATAATTAAAGACAAAATTTGGCAGCGTACAAGTTTATTGGGTCTTGGAATTTTGGTTCATACTTTGTGGGATAGTTAAGGTCTCTAGCATTGCTCTAAAGAAAACCAAAGTCTATTATAGCGATAATGCTTCAATTCTGAGGCTCATATATGTGGAAGTATGAGTAATGTCTTGAAGAGGTGAATTTATAAACAAGGCTATTGGTAATGAGCTATAAGGGTTCGTTGCCACCATTTAAGGGATTTGTTTGTGCTTGTAAAAATTTTGCAGACCTAAAATCAGAAGTGAAATCCGTATTTTTTTGGGCATCTGTCCTGCTTAAGGAAGACCTAAAGCTATTTTCGAGACTTATTCCAAATTTGTGGCCCTCAAAAGTCAAGTCTATTATGGCCCAGTTTGAAGGAGGAATGAAATCTTAGAACATGGACTTATTGTTATTCTCTTTGCAGCTTGGGATTATCATAAAAAAATGTCTACATAGCTCTCTTCATCAGAGAAATTTTGAGGTCTGATGTGAAAATGGAACTATTTGTAATGCTATACAAAGTATCCATTCTCAAAGAATTTAGTGTGCAAAGTGTTCTCCATGACTTGCAGGTTAAACAATGTAGTTTTGGTTTGTTTATGAGTTTTATGTGTGAGGATTTGTTAATTAAATTTACTATTTAACATATCACAGCAGAAATACACAGCAAGTAAATTTCACCATAACATAACACAACAAATTGTTGAGGCAGTTCACCCCTATTGGGCTACATCTGGCAGTCCAAGGCTCCCCAATGGCATGTCCTTGCTCTATTAATTTGCTCAAAATGGTTACACAGTGAAAAATATGCCTAAAAAGGAAAAACCAAATGTAAATTCAACTTCAAAAGATAGAAAATATCTAGAAATGGCTTTTGTTTCACCTTAAACAGTGAAATACAACCCAATACAGTACCTTCTCCATGATGGCCCTGATGGCTCCTTCCTCTTCCATGAAGCAAAAGATGCTGTAGATCACCTCTTTTCACTCTGAAACCTGTTCCAAATTTCTCAGAATGCTAAAGAAACCCAAAATTTACTAAAATTTCATCCAATTTCGTTCAATATTGATGGAGTTATGGTAAAAACAATTTTTTTCCCAATATCCCTAAACAAACTCCTCCAAAATTGGAGGAACTCCAGTTAGGAGCGCCAAAAATGGCATAACTCCAGAAAAGGTGGAACATGCCCCAAAATTTTCGACGGTTAGGAGGTTGGCAATTTATGTTAAGATATGGGCAGTCACATGAGTTGAATGAGTTGTGGGAGAGTTAGATTCTCCTTGAAAGCTCTTGATTGAGACTTATATTTTGCAAGAAACTCACTTAGAATATCATGATCTAAGTTTCCTCCATCTCCATGCCTTTTAACTTCCTCTTCAAAGAAAGTAGACATAGTGTATTGCTTTGGAGCTCTATGCAATACTGGTTTTCATTTCTGCTGATAGGAAGTACATGGACCTTCCTCATCTTGAAACCCTATTGTGGTTTCATTTCTTTTATCCATTCTTATTTGCTTGACCTCCTTGGTGACATCCCTCGTAGATCTAAAAAGAGAAGAGATAAAACTCATTCCTTCCATCATTCTGATATCTTTCTCCTTCTTCTTATTCTCCTAATGGCATAATGGCTGAGATCCACAGGCTGAGCCAAGATTATGCTCTGATACCACTATAATATTCCCAAATGGGGAAAGCATCAATATAGCTCATAAAACTAGAAATATGCAGAAATATCATTGAATCAAAACATGATACAACCATAGAGCCATTCCATTATGATTATAACAACAAAATAGGTACAAAGTCTTGAGGAAAAGATCACTCAAGTTGAGCAAACAAGCCTCCCATGAAAAAATACACCTAAATATGAAATGCTGCTAATACATGAAATGCCAGAATGATATAACTGCGATTTCTATAGAGTAGCATAAAATCAAATATGGGAATATATATATCTACTGATACAATGCTCCAAAAGTTCTAATACTAGAGATCTATGCTCCAAAATAGATTTCTAGGACAATCCAGAAAAGGTTTTCGGAAATACACACTATGCAAATATAACAGATGTGGCCCTAGGGGTGAATAATATCTGCAACTGGAATTCTGAAAGGAAGTGGCTGATCTAAAATATGCAATGGATTATCCACCTCCAATAGATCCTCCAAGATGAAAGGCTGATCCCCTCAACCAAAACTCAACTCCTCCAACTAGGGATATAAACCCACTGCTACAGTTGCTCTCTAAAATAACGCAGTCATGGGTTGAAACTGCACTGTAGCTGATGATAGCTACTTGAATTGGTGCCAAAATATGAAATGAGGCCCTGAAAACTTCCTCACAATCTTCCGGATGAAATGATGATCCATCCAATGGAAAAATAGCTCAGAAATTGTAGATCTCTCTCCTCCACTGCTACACCCCTGCAACACAACCCAACTCTAAACATAATTCCATTGTATAGTATAGTGAAGCTTGGAAAAATGCCAGATAGTGGTAATGAAGCTCAAGATAACCTCTCCTGAGTAGGCACTCTAAGTCCCCTGAGGATAAGGGTGGGATTTCCGCTCGGAAACACCCTTATGCTAAACAGCACTGCAGACCCTACTAAACAACAAAAGAGAGCAAACAAGTCTTAATAGACCATATAAAATAATAATCTACAACATGCCCTCTATGGCTACCATACCCTTCCTTATAGTCTTGGTGAGCTCCCTCACCTTGGGCCCCACTCATTAAAGCCACTACTTCCATGCATGCAATCTCCCTCCAAAATTGCGATGTCCCTCAATGAATGTCACTCCTTCCATACCAGCGCTGTTTGATTTGGTCAAGGTTGACCCAGTCTTCATGCCCTAACCCATTTTCACACATAAGGGTCTTCGACCCATCTTTCAAATGACCTTCTTTCACATTAGGAGTGTCTTTATTCCTACTAAGGAGATTTATGGGTCTCCATACCTTCTTATTCTTCAAACTAAGAAGAAAAATAAAAAATTAATATTCCAATTAGTTGTGTGATAATTTAGGAATATTACACCCTTGGCCCCACTCAATAATGATGCTACTCTCATGGAGACTTCCTCCCATTATGACTACGCTATCCTCCACTGTCTCCACTACCTCCATGACTGCGTTGTTCATTTGGTCAAATCAACCCCATCCACATGCATTGACCCATATTCGCACCAAGGAGTGGTTTATTCATCTTTCTCCTATCTAGATGCACTGATCCACACTAAAGATATTTATGGGTCCCTATACCCTCTTATTCATCTATCTTATTAACAAAAACAAAATTTAATATTCTAACATGCTCAAAGCTAATTTGGAATATTACAATCCTCCCCTCCCAAATGTTGCTTGTCCTCAAGCAACAACAAGGATGGATGCTACAAAATATTCTCTCCTTCCCAAGTAGCATCCTCATTCGGAAGATTATTCCGTTGAACTAGACATTATTTAATCCCCTTGTTTATTAGCTGCCTCTCTGGAGTATCCAAGATGGATTCCGGTTGTAAAACTAGATAGTCCTTATCATCAATAGGTGGGATATCCATAGTGGAAACTACATGATGTCCATTGGACTTCTTGAGGCATGAGCCATGAAACATGTTGGGAATCTTACTCCCAATGGGGAGCTCCAACTCATATGCTACTTCCCCAACATGATGGATCACCATGTATGGCCCGTAGAAACAGGGCTTAAGCTTCTCAGTCCCCTTCTCCTCTAGTGTAGATTTTTTTCAAGGCTGAATATGGAGATAGACAAAATAATTCACCTAAAACTGTCCCCCCACCTAACCATGATCTGCATATAACTTCTGCTGATTTTGGGTTGTAGCAATGTTGTCCTTAAGAGTACGTAATATATCCTGACTCTCTTGGATCCAATATTTGGCTCTAGGAGCCTTGCTTTCTCCAAACATCATATCAAAAAATGATAGAGTATTATAACCATATTGAACCCAAAATGGAGAGATACTGATTGACATTTGAAATGTCGAATTGTAAGAATATTCTCCCAAGTGGAGCCAGTGCAGACATGCTCTCTGCTGCCTCGAAACATAGTTTTGCAAGTAGCTTCCGAGCCACTTGTTTACTACCTCTTTCTGCCCATCTATCTAGGGGTGATAACTGGTACTCGGTGTCAACTTGGTACCCTCCAAATGGAAAAAATCCTTCCAAAAGCCATGAATGAAGCGGTTGTCTCTATCACTGACTATGGTCTTAGGAAGATCATGAAGCTTGGAAACATCTCTAAGGGAAAGCTAGGCCATTTGTGAAGCAGTGTACTGTGAAGAGATGGAAAATAAATGTGAACACTTTGTTAGTCAACAAATGATGACAAAGATATAATCATTACCATGTACTGCTGGCAAACTCATAATGAAGTACATAGAAATGCTCTCCCATTTCCCTCCCAGAAAAGGAAGTGACTGTAACAACCCTGCAAGATGGTTGTTTTCTTCTTCATTCTTCTGGAAAACTATGCACTCCCAGATATGCTTGAGCACATCCTCCTTGAGACCCTTTCATGAGAATCTCTCCCTAATGGCCTGATATGTCTCTGTGAAACCTTGGTGGCTTGAGAGGGGTGAATCTTGTGCTGCATGAAGAATTTTCTCCTTGAGCTTAGAATCTCTAGTCAATAAGATCCGGTCCCGGTAGTAGATGACCTCATACATCACTCTATACCTCTCATCAGTCACCTTCTCATCTAGTATCTCACATGTGAAGCGGTCCTTGGAATGTTCCACCAATAACTAGGACTCCCATTCTGAACTCACACTCATCAATGACAACATTGCTGGTCTCTATGATAAGGAATATGATACCACATTGCCTTTCCCTTTGAAATATTCAATGTCACAGTCATGTGTTTGGATTATTCTAACCCATTTTTGCTGCCTCTCTTGCAGCTACTTCTGCTTAAGAAGATACCGAAGACTGTGGTGGTCAATCTTCACTTGGAAACTGTTGCCTACCCAATATTTCCTGAATTTGGCCAATGCCTTCATGATGGCCAACAACTCCTTCTCATATGTAGAATACACTTTCTCATGTGGTAGCATCTTCTAATGCTCAAAGGCTATGGGATGGCATCCTTGCATGAAGGCTAAGCCAACACCCTCCCCTGAAGCATCACATTCCAGCACAAAGGGCTAGGTGGAATCTGACAATACCAACACCGGAAAAATTCTCATCACCTCCTTGAGCCTATCAAAGGTCCTCTACACAATGTTTTTCCAACCAAAGGTTCCCCTCTTGCTTAGATCTGTGAGTGTTGCTGCTAGTTGTGAGAGCCCTTCAAAAAACTTCTAGTCCGGTGGCCTCCCTAGTGGAATTCCTCCAAATACTGTAGAATAATGGTCTAAAATAGACTACATATTTGAGTAGACTAATTTTTCCTTTCCTCATCTACTTAAATCAACCTCCATCTTATGTGTGGAGACTTCTTGAGGTGGATAGGTGTGCATGCCCCTGATCATTTGGTGCTTACCACTCTTCTTATCTGTCCATTCCATCTTCAAGGTTTCCCAATCCGTAGTGACCTTCCCCAGTGTGATCAACCACTGTACACCCAATATCACATTGGTGTCAAGAATATAGACCATAAGTGATATTTCACTGTGTATGTCCCCAAAGTTACAGTCAATGCACGAACATACTTCACACACTGCATGGTTCTAGCTCTTGGAACCAAAACTGAGAAGACTTCAAAATCATCTGTGGGTATGTCTCTCTTCTACACTAGCTGGGCATTAATAAAATTGTGGGTAGCCCAAATTTCTATCAATACTGACACCCGATACCGCTGAAATGTGCCTCAAAATCTAAAGGTCAGATACTTGGGTACTCCCCACAAAGATGCAAGGACTCCCCCAATTGGAGCAAATGCTCCATTTCCACCCCTTGGTGGTGGTGGATCCTATTTTGGTACCATAGCGCTGGTGTCTCCTTCTGAATCCTCTTCTTCCTCCAATTCACTATCAGAGAATACTTCAATACAATGTGCCTTTCCCGCAGCACACCGATGCCCCGGTGCCCATGGTTCTTGGCAAGTGAAGCAAAGCTTCCTCCTCCTCAAATCTCTTTGGACATCATCACTAAGAGGTCCTTTTCCATAGTTCTCCTTTGGGGAAGGAACCTTGACATCTTTCCCCTTTGAATAAAAAGTGAGTTTTTGCTGGAATGAAGCTCTTGCCCTTGGCAAAGCATCTTGTAAGTCCCTAGCCCTCTCATTGGCATCTTGGAGCGTATTTGGTATAGTGGACTTTACCAACCCATGTAAAGACTCTGTTAGCCCATCAATGAACATGTACACTATCCTAGATGTATATAAATCTTGCACCATGACATAAAGTTTTAGGAATTTAGAGATTTAGGTCTCCAGATTTCCCGACTGCTTAAGCTAAGATAGCTCAACAAAGTGTGCCTCTGGATCTCTTCGATCAAATATTTATTCTAAACTATAGGTGAATTCTGCATATGAAATCACACCTGCATGCCCTAATGTAGATAGACTGTGAAACCACCATTCATGTGCTTCACCTTCAAGGTGCAGCGCTGCTATACTAATGGCTTCAATCTGTGATACTTGGTTCAGCTAGAAATATATTTCTAATTTTTCCACCCAAGCCTTAGTTGTGCACTTGGATAACCCATCAAAAGCAGGTAGAAAGAATCTACCCATAGTACGTTGCATATCATTGTTCTGCATGTACCCTCCACTTCGATTATTATTATGGGGTCTCCTATTATCCTTGATCTGACAGAACTCTTGGAAGTTCAAATTCTCTTTGAACCTTTGAGATTGAGATTCATATTCTAGAAATTAATCACCAAGAGCCTCCTGCTCTTGGGGTCCTCCAAACCCATTTCCTACTGCTAGGAATGTAGGCATGGTGGAGCATTGTGAAACTTGCTGCAATGTCGGTTGCTCACACCAACGATGTGAAGTGCCAAAAATTTCTCCATGTTGAAACCCTCTTGGGGTTTCCCTTTGTCTTTACAGCCTCATCTCCTTGATTTCTTTGGCAATATCTTGCATATTTTTGAGAAGAATCTTTGGAAACTTTTTTTCATACATTTCTCCAGATATTGGACACTTTCCTTTGTCATCTTCATTATTTGTGTAATCAAACCTTTGAAATCTATTAATATACTGCTTCTCCCAGTCTGTACGAGGTTCTTATTATTCAGATGACATAGATGTAGTGCCCCACAGGTTGAGCTAAGATTATGCTCTGATCCCACTGTAGTATTCCAAAATAGGAAAAACAAGAATATTGAACATAAAATTGGAAAATGCAGTAAACGTCAACACATCAAATATATGAGCAGATCACTGAGAAATTTTATTATAAGCAATAGCATAAATGAAGTACAATAACTTGAGCAAGAGACACTCAAGCTAGGCAAAACAAGCTCGAAATCACCCTAAACATCAAAACATAAGAAAATACTACTACATAAATTGCTCGGAGGCTATGAATGCGCAATCCAGTTGGAAATAACTACTGCTGGAAACTAGGAATGCATAGATCTGCTGATTGGGTGCTCAGAAAATGCTGGGATCAGAGATTTGGGCTTTCTATCACAATTCCAAGATAACCCAGAAAGGGTTTCCAGAAATGACAATGACGAAAAATGTAGCCCTAGGGTTGAATTACGCTCTGCAGATGGGTAACTATTGGGAGGTGGCTGATATGATGAGAAAATATTTGATATTCCTCCCCAATGAATTTTCAGATGAAGGGTTGTTCCCCTCACTAGATGATAAACTCAAAAACTTGGGTTATTAACCCTCCATTGAATCTGCCCTCCTAGATTATGCAATTCCAGAAGGAGACTGCACTGCTAAAGGTGGCTGAATATTGGCTTGATGCCAGATGATGGAATGTAGCTCAAAGAACCTCTCCTGAGTGGGCACTCGAAGTCCCCCGAGGATGAGGGTGGGTTTCCGCTCGGAAACACCCTTGTGCTAAACATCACAACAGACTCCACTAAAAAATTGAAGCGTGCAGAAAGTCATAAAAGACAATACATAATCAATATTTAGAATGCCCTCTATGGATGCCATCCTCTTCCTTATATTCTTTGTGAGCCTCCACCCCCTTGGCCCCACTGATTAATGATGCTACTCTCATGGAGACTTCCTCCTATTATGACTGCACTATCTTCCATTGTCTCCACTACCTCCATGACTGCGTTGTTCATTTGGTCAAATTTACCCCATCCACATGCAATGACCCATATTCACACCAAGAAGTGGTTTATTCACCTTTCTCCTATCTATATGCACTGATCCACATTCACATTAGAAGTGGTTTTATTCATACCAAAGAGATTTATGGGTCCCTCTACCCTCTTATTCATTTATCTTATTGACAAAAAAAAAAATTAATATTCTAACTAGCTGAAAGCTAATTAGGAATATTAAAATTCTCCCATACAAAATGTTTCTTGTCCTCAAGCAACTGCAAGGATGGATGCTACAAAATATTCTCCCCTTCCCAAGTAGCATCCTCATCTAGAAGATTCCTCCATTGAACCAGACATTCTTTAATCCCCTTGTTTATTAGCTGCCTCTCTCGAGTATCCAAGATAGCTTTTGATTGTAAAACTAGATGGTACTCATCATCAATAGGTGGGATATCCATAGTGGCAACTACATGTTGTCCATTGGCCTTCTTGAGGCATTAGTCATGAAAAATGTTGGGGATATGACTCCCAAGGGGAGCTCCAAATCATATGCTACTTCCCAAACACGACAGATCACCCTGTATGGCCCATAAAAATGAGGCCTAAGCTTCTTAGTCCCCTTCTCCTCCAGTGTAGATTGTTTTCAAGGCTGAAGATGGAGATAGACCAAATCATTCACCTCAAACTATCCCCCCACCCGACCATGATCTGCATATAATTTCTGCTGATTTTGGGCTATAACAATGTTGTCCTTAAGAGTACGGAATATATCCTAACTCTCTTGGATCCAATCTTTGTCTCTAGGATCCTGGCTTGCTCCAAACATCATATCAACAAATGATAGAGTATCATAACCATATAGAACCCAAAATGGAGACATACTGATTGACATATGAAATGTCGCATTAACAATATTCTCCCAAGTGGAGCCAACACAACCATGCTCTCTGCTGCCTCGGAACATAGTTTTGCAAGTAGCTTCCCAACCACTTGTTTACTACCTATGTCTGCCCATCTGTCTGGGGGTGATAGATGGTACTCGATGTAAACTTGGTACCCTCCAAACAACAAAAATCCTGCCAAAAGCCATCCATGAAGCGACTGTCTCTATCATTGACTATGGTCTTAGGAAGACCATGAAGCCTGGAAACATCTCTAAGGGAAAGCTTATCCATTTGTGAAGCAGTGTACTGTGAAGAGACGAAAAAGAAATGTGAACACTTTTTTAGTCAACAAATGGCCACAAAGATACAATCCTTACCCTGTACAACTGGAAAACTAGTAATGAAGTCCATAGAAATTTTCTCCCATTTCCCTCCCGGAAAAGGAAGTGACTGTAACAACCCTGCAAGATGGTTTTTTTCTTATTCATTCTGCTGGAAAACTATGCACTCCCTGATATTTTGGAGCACATCCTCCTTGAGACCCTTCCATGAGAATCTCTCCCTAATGGCCATTGTGAAACCTTGGTGGCCTGAGAGGGGTGAATCATGTGATGCATGCAGAATTTTCTCCTTGAGCTTAGAATCTCTATTCAATAAGATCCGGTCCCGGTAGTAGATGAACTCATCCATCACTCTGTATCTCTCATCGGTTACCTGCCCATATAGTATCTCACATGTGAAGTGGTCCTTGGAATATTCCACCAATAATTTCAATAATTTTGAGATGTTTTTTCATGGTCCTACGAGGAAATGCTTGGCATCAACCCAAGTATAGTGGTGCATGAGATATCGACATACCCTAATGCAAAGCCTATTTATTAGTGACTATGCCCTGTGCACCATAGAAAGGTAACTGCCATAAAGGGAGACGTTGAAAAATTTCTTAAGGCTGGATGTATTTATCCTATCCCATTGACATATTGGGTATCCAACATTGTCCCTATCAATAAAAAGAAGGGTACCATTCGCGTTTGTGTTGATTGCCAAGATATTAATCGAGCATGCCCGAAGGATAACTATCCCACTCTGTTTATTTACCATATCATCATTGAATGTGATGGGAATGATATATTCTCCTTTATGTATGGTTTTTCTGGCTACAACCATATTAACATCTTTCCTGCTGATCAACACAAGACTGCCTTTATCTGTCCATGGGGAACCTTTTCTTACAAAAATCTCCCTTTCGGTCTGAAGAATGCTGGTGCTACCTTTCTTGGCATGATGTCCTATGCTTTCCATGACATTAAGCACATCGTACAACCTTACCTGGATGACCTCCCTGCTCATTCAGCTAAGCGCCACGACCATCCTGCGCACCTTTGGGAGATTTTTCTATGCTACCGACACTATAATATTCATTTTAATCTACATAAATGTGTTTTATGCATTGAACCTGGAAGACTCCTTGGGTTTGTCGTCTCTAAATAAGGCATTCATATCGATCCCTTGAAATTCGAGGCTATCATTAATTTACCCCCTCCCCCCTCTTTATCTCAATTGCAGAGTCTGCAAGGGAAAGGTAATTTCCTACGTCGTTTCGTTCCCAACTATGTGGAGCTTGCTAAGGGTTTTACACGATTACTGAAGCAAGGGATACCCTCTCTGTGGGATGAAGTTTCTCAACGCACCTTCGATGCTTTAAATAACGTTCTCATTAATTCTCCTTTATTGCATCCCCCAAATTATCATCGTGACTATTTACTTTACTTAGAAGCTTCTTATGGTACCATTGCTATGGTGCTGGTCCAGGATGATGATGATGGTATTGAACATGTCATATATTACCTCAGCCGCAACCTTATGGATATAGAGACTCGATATGCCCATGTTGAGAAACTGGGTTTAGTTGCGGTACATGTTGTTTAGCGCTTCAGGCATTATATTCTCTTGCACATGACTACCGTGATCCCCGAATGTAATCCTTTGACTTATATTTTGACCCGCCAGTTGCTATTGGGAAATATTCAAAATGGATTGTCATTTTACAGGAGTTTGATTTTGAATTCAATATTGCCAAATCAAAGAAATCACTAGTTTTCCTTGAATTGATATGATCCCTTCCCTCTGCTTTCGCTCTACCTGATCTTGATGAACACATTCCGGATGACACTCTCTTCATGATCAACACTATCGATCCATGGTACGGTGATATCATTGTGTATCTCCAACCCAAAATTATCGATCTGAGTTGGACAAAACTGATCGTCAACATATTTGACATCATTCTCAACCATATCGTATCATTGGTGATACTTTATACCGCGTCGGCATCAATTCGATTCTTCGTCTTTTTCTGACTTTCGAAGAGGCTGAGAGAGTGCTCAACGACTGCCACTCTAGGGAATGTGGTGGTCATATGGCTGTGTATGTAACAACTCAAAAAATCCTTCGTGCTAGTTATTTCTCACCTTTTATTTTCAAATATTGCATCTTTGTCGTTCGTAAATTCCATGCTTTCCATATTTATCAGTGGAAGATGCGCACCCCACCTGCACCCTTACACCCAGTTGTTACCGTTGGCCCGTTTTCCAAATGGGGTATTGAATTCATGACATGTAACCCTCACTTGGCTGGGGGCATGCTTATATCATCGTCGTTGTTTACTATTTCACTAAATGGGCTGAGGTGATGCCTACATATGCTGCTCACAGTAAAAATGCGGCTCAATTTCTCTTTAATCATGTTATCGCTTGGTTCGACATTCCTCAATCCATTTTCATCGACCATGGCTCTCATTTTCGCCATTACATGATGGTTGATCTAACTTATTAGTTGGGCTTGCGTCATGACAACTCAACTCCATATTACCCTAAGGAATTAGGGGAATTTTGAGGTCTAAAACGGGCCTCCTAAGAAAAATGTACAACCAAAACAAACTTTATAAGAACCAATAGGATTCAAGATGGTGATGTCAACCATGGGGGATGATTCACCATTTTTTAAGTAAAAGGGTAAAAAGATTAAATAATAATAAAATAATAAAACTACTTTTTCAACTCGTATTTTCAACTTATCTCCCAAATTTTTTACTCAAATTTCAACCGAGAGTACTCGTTGGATGCAAGATTTAATTCTTCATCCAAGGAGTACCCATGTTGCATACTTTCAATGGACCCTACTACACGGAAAAACGATAAATACATTAAAAAACGTGAGTGCAATCACATTTTTCATGTATTTCTCATTTGTCATGTAGAAGGGTCCATCAAAAGTATGCAACATGGGTACTCCTTTGATGAGGAATTAAATTTCGCATCCAATGAGTACTCCCACTCGAAATTGGATTAAAAACTTTGTGAGATAAGTTGAAAATACAAGTTGAAAAACTAGTTTTTCCTTTTTTCCCTCTAAAATTTGATGATGTAACCAAATCTTGTTTATTATTTCCACTATTATTTTATAATTTCCTTAGGAGGCCCATTTTAGACCTAAAAATTCCCCTAATGGCCAGCAATGAAGCTGAAGCAGTAAATAAATTTTTAGTTACTATGATTCATCGCAATATTGGGATGCACAAGTCAAACTAGCAGCTCATGTTGTTTTTATCTCTCTGGGCATACCGAACCTCGACCAAGAATGCTACTGGATTCACTCCATTTTAGTTAGTATATGGCCTTGAAGCAACCTTATCGATTGAATGTGAAATTCCTTCCCTTAAATTAGTTGTTGAATTGCTTCTGAATACCTCTCCAGAAGAGGAACATCTCTTGTATCTAGAAAGGCTTGATGAAAATCGACGCATTCGCCGCTTTGGTTACTGAAGCACAGAAGAAACGGGTCAAAGCCCATTTTGATCAGATAGTTTATCCACGTGCCTTATTTGAAGGAGACTTGGTCCTTCTCTATGACCAAGCACACGACAAATTGGGGATAGGAAAATTTGAACCTATGTGGCATGGGCCATGCATCGTAAAACATGTTTTGCAGAAAGGGGCCTATAAGCTGATTGATTATGAAGACAATCCTTTGGAAAAACCTCGAAATAGACTTTATCTAAAGAAATATTATGCATGATTTTCTTGTGTAACTACTCTTGTACATTAGTGTGCTTTTCATTTCTGTACATTTTTGGTTTGGTGTGCATTTGCAAGCGGTTTTCTTGCTTATCTTGTTTTACTTGATTTGCAGATGTGTTTGACTCCTTATGTCAGTTTCACTGATGGTGCCTACCGTAGTACCCGAAATCTATCTTCTATGGCCTTGGTTATCTATAAGTTAGTCTACAAGGTATATGTTTAGGTCGTACAACCAATAATATTGTTGAATACAATGCAGTTATTAATCTTCTGTCTGAAGCAATCTCTCTCGGCATTAGAGAACTGGTTGTTAACCTGGATTCATAGCTTGTTGTCTTATAGCTCAATGGGAAATATTCCGTCAGACACCCTCAAATTTTGAGAATGTATCTGCGTGTTTGTCTGTTAGAAAGAAATTTTGATTACATTACATATCATCACATTCCACAACACATGAATACGTTAATAGATGCATTGGCTAATTATGTTCTAGATAGACATTTGTGAAGTTTATAATCATTACAACATGCACGGAGTAGGAAAATAGCATATATATATATATATATATATATCTATTTGGTTTGCAAATAGTGTTTAAAGTACATCATAACCCCCAAAAATAATTTATGTTCTGGTACATAGCGATACTCATAGGTCTCAGTAAAACTACAACTATAGAAAGGGAAAAACTAAACTAATCAGCATGATGATCATGGTAGCAGGCCACTGCTCGAATAAATCAAGTGAGAATTCGGTGAATACGATCAGATACTCCGATAGTATGTCGCTGGTACTAGGTGGGAATGTCTCCCACTTGAGCATACTCTGGAATCCTGACAGTCAAGGCGTTCAGGTTCCATGCAATCTCTTCTTCCGGATTCGCTCCTTCCACATATGGAGCGGCCTCGAAGTCTTTCACCACCCTTTTGGCGATTAGTGAAATCCCTGCCAGCCTCTGCAATCCGACATCTGCGATACATAAAGTTTCATATCAGCACATAAATATAAAAAAATATAAAACATGTAAAACATTAAAAAAACATGTTTTTACCTCTATCATCCTAGTGTTAACCTGCTGGATGTGGTAAATCAGGGTCACCTCGAAAATCCATTCCAGAGTATGGCCAATCTTCCACCACGATAAGCTGATGCCCCAACTATGTAAAGAAGGAAATTTTGAATGACATATGTTGGTGGTCTTGACATATGTTGTCCGCCTCCTCCATGAGGCATCAAGTCTTCCCACCGATGGCCGTGGCTCTTTTGGTAACGATGCCTCACTCCCTACCCCTTGGTATTGGAATAGTGGTAATTTTATCCAGAATATGGCTGCCGACGGATCCATACCTGAACTGCTTCAGTTTACTGTTTTTGCACTTTGTGAGCTGCATTTTCATATTCTTCACCACAGCCTTTGACCTGTTGAAAATGGTGGGTGCCATACAATCCACCGTTGTCTGTATTTAAGCCTTGGTGGCATCATGCAGCGCTTGCGCCCCAACCACACGTTTAATGGTATATAGCACTACTTTGAGCGGTATATTGGCCACAGTGCTTATGGCTATCTTTTCGCTCGAATATCTCATTGCCTAAGAGCATGCTCTCCCAATGAGCATGTCCATGATTTCTTCCATGATTCGGGCTCCATTCAACCATCCTCTTTCCCCTCTACATGATAGGCCAGTAATGAAGTAGATGTTAGCCACTTCAATTTCAAGTTCCCGATCACCAAGAATAAATCTCTCCTGATCCGTATCCTAGATGTTGATCAAATATTGTAATAGATCTGCTTGGGCTCTTATGCCAGAAGTCATGAAGAACTTGAGGAGCCCATATTTCCTCAATCCATCAATGCAATCTGTGTTCTTCATGTCTTATCTTTCAACATTTTCATGGTCTCTCTCTTTCCATTTGATCACCTTGATTGACTGCTCCTCCTCTCTGCAAACAACATTCATACAGTCCATTGTTAGTGTTTATGCTTAAAAAACTAACTTCAATAGTTTTTTTAATGAAATATTTTTTGCATTTTTTCACTCTACGGGTAGTGCAGCTATTTTAAAAATAGCAGTGTCGATTGGCGCCCTGCCTATTTTAAAAAGGGCAGTCCAGTGCGATCCTGACATGGGATCCATGTGCCGATCCGCCGAGACCATTAGTTTAAAATCCCTCTCACAAAATTTAAAATATTCAATGAAAAAAAATAAAACATGTATTGAAATGCAGAGAAGGAGAGCGCCTCTTACCTGGCACCGACGATTCGTTGATCGGCCTCTTGAATCTCCCGTAATCTGCTCCTGAAGAATTGAGGTAAAATTGGGTAAAAAACTTCTTCTCAAAAGTGTGAAAGTGAAATGTTTTTTACTTTCTCTATTTTTTATAAGTGCTCAAGGTCACTTTAGGGGTTTTTTATCATATTTTAATAATATTTTAATGTTTTTACCTCAAAAACAGATTATGGGATTGTTCTTGTGCAACAACAGGGTCAATTTTGTCATGGGTGACAAGTTTACGAGTTCTAGTTTATTAGTTTTTCAGACTCGATTAAAAATAAATGAAAAAGTAACCCCTTCGAGTCATCTTTCAGCTCTTTTCTAACTCTATAAACATGAAAATATTTTTGAGTTCTTGTCGTTTTGAGCTCGTTAAAGTGCACGAAACATCATTTACCCAGTATAAGTTTACCCCTTTTTTGGGCTGGGATAAATTATTTACGAAAAAGTAATACCTTAGTCAATCGCGACTAAGAGGTTCTCTCACACTTCGTTTCCTATCTTTTTGGGTATGAGGGACTATTTACGAAAAGGGCCATCTGGATTTTTATTTTCTCTTCTTTTCAAACTCTCTAAACGTGAAAAGATGTTGAGTTTTACCTTTTTTCAGACTCATTAAAATTTAACGGCATTGGATCCGTCATCATGAGGACACCTTCTTCCTCCTTCCTAGGGATCGTAAAATGTACTAGGATGGATTTTTACGAAGGAAAAACTTATATAACAAGAATATGCTATCCCCTTAAATCTTGTATACAAAAATAATTTGGGTACTTGCCAGAAATGGTGGGGGAAAATGGAAAGTATTAATCAGTTGTGTTGGTATTATGTCGCTCTTGAACATGACACATCCTTTGTTTCGTGTCGGGTTGGGGATATTCGACATTCGCCACTTTGACTCCATGGGTTTGGGAAATCTGTTTTTCCTCTCATGCCATTACCATTTCATCAAACATGACCTTTGATTCCATTTGATTCAAATATTACCAAACTCCGGAGAAGTGTCTCTGATATGTTCAAGAGAAGTTCCTTCTGCGTCTCATTCATTTCCCGATTCTCTCATCACTTTCATTATTATCTTATTGCCTTCATCTCATGTTGATGACGTGGGATACATTATGGCCCTCCTTTGATAGATCACTTCCTGTCAACTTCAACTCATTATATGGGAAGTTAGTCTAGAGATCCCTTTTTCAGTACCTTAGAGCCTTCATTCCCTAATGGCAGGTTGTTCGCATCTGACAACAGGTTTTCATCATTTGCCTTCGATCGAATGATTTCATGGGTGTTTGATGTCAACTCCTTATTCACATCTCATGAATTTTATTCTTAGTACCTTGAGAGCCATTATCATTATTAGTGGTTTCTCTCGCGCCCGTTAATGGTTTACATCATTGAATGGTAATCAAAAGATTTTCTTGCATGTTCGACTTCAAATCATTTATTCACATGCTTGGATTTGTACTTGATCGGGTCGTGATGGAGTGCAAGACCCTGGTTTTTGTCTAATAAAGCCTATGCTGCAAGGCCATATATATTACTCACGATTATACACATGAATCTTTCGTTTGGATAGATGCGACCATACCTTGAGTCTATATTTGTGATCCTCTTTATTTGGATGACTGTGACCATACCTCAGAACCTGTTTCATGATATATTTTATGGATGGCTATGTCTATACCTCATGTCATGTGATTATTTCAGAGATTTCAATTATTTATACATGAGATTGTTTGCGCAATTTTTTCGATGATGGTGTCTTTGTCCTAGCACGTACTCATAAATCATTTCACCTCTCACTCTCGTTCGACCTTCATGCTTTAGGGGGCATCTGTTACACACCAATTTTTCACTGTCCCTGTACTCCCCATTCTTGATCCTAGAGACCCCTAAAAATGACCCTTGTGTCTATTTTCCATCATTAAAATGTGCCATCATATCCCTTCCAACATAATGAGTAAACTCTCCATTGACCATTCTTGACACAGCTCCTTGAAAACACGATTATATGGAGCAGAACGCCTGCTGCGTGTATTTCTCATGCTGATGGCTCTTTTTTGTTCTAGGTAAGCGACGATCGACGCTAGAATGAGGATCATACCCGCGTCGATCCTCTTTTGGAATTTTTTTTTTTAAATGGAAGTGAAGCTTTGAGATCTAGAAGCTTCGTGGCAGAGAGCTGGTTGTTTGTTCCTGAGGATAGAGCCAAGCTTCTCCCTTTGGGCTCTTTGTTCCTACAAAAATGGAACCACCCAAAGGGATAAACCATTTCCCTACCTTAAGTGGATCCATGTTCCCTCTTCCCTTGCTATAAAATGGACATTCTCCCATAGCTCTGCTAGTTAGAAAAGATATATAAGAACACCGGAGAGATATTTGTTGCTATAGGTATCGAGCAAGAGTTCAGACTTTTTTCCCTTCACATCAATTTTAAACGAGCACTTTGGAGATGTGCCTAGATCCAGACTTGTCGAAGGAGAGCTGTGAAATCAAGGCGTAGGTTGTAACTACCCCTCTATATTTTAATATAATACAATTGATTCGTGCTTTCCATTACCGTCTTTAATGTGTGATTGGATTCTTAGTTCTCCTTGATCAACTAGGTAGATTGTATATGCAAGATATAGCTTTCACGATTATTGTTGTTTGATCCCTTGTGTAGGTAAACAAGCACCGGTAATGGCAAGGATCTGACTACGAAGCACGAAGGATCAAAGGATTCAAGCGAGGAACATCATCAGATTGAGGTAGGTGATCTATTCACGATCTGCATACATTTACAATCTAGGAAAGTAGGCTTCTAATTGTTCCTTGTTGTTACTAGACCCATCCTAGGGCTAGATGGATCGTCTCTGTCCATAGAGAGGATTTTCCTGCATAACAGTCCCCCAGTACAATATCCCCTATGGACAACAACCTTACATCCCTACACCTCCACTAGATGGAAATTATTATTAATAGAGTCCTACTTATCCCATTGGAAACACTTTAATGGCAGGAACTTATGGTCCAAATGGTCATCCAACACCTCCTTGGTTAGACTTGGGGGCAACCATGCAATTTCTATTCTTGGAAGATTTAGACATCCCCAATCTATATAAATTAACCAACGATCCCATCAATCATAACCCGCTTTGGCCTCCTGTACCGCATAAGATTCCATCAAACATCCCTAAGTTCTAAGGGAAACAAGGGGATGATCAGGCTACACATATCACCACCTTTCATTTATGGTTTGTTTCTAATTCCATGGTGGACGATAGTATCCGTCTCAGGCTCTTTCCCCACACTCTCATAGGCAACACTGCCAAATGGTACATCGAGTTACCACGAGTTGTAGTCAATACTTTTGGAGCCTTAGGAACACAATTTCTTATGAAATTTCAACTACCTATCCGATACGAAACCAGAACGAAACTCTTAACCTCGCTGCGCCAAGACACCGCCACCCACATCTCCAATCACATTTATGAATGGAGACGTAGGAAAAGGTTAGTCAAAGCACCAATCCTGAATCATCTATTATCAAACTGGTTTTTCAAGTCATTCTTGCCACCCCTTGCTAAGGATGTTTGCCTGTCTAGTGCGGTCATAGAGGACCAATCCATCTATCATGCATAGCATCTAGATCTCATCTATTCACAATATGGCACGTTATATGAGTTACTCCCCCATGCCCCTAGAAACCCGAATCCTCCCGCTACTTAGCTACTGGGAGCGCATCTCAACAACCTCGTTGGTACAACTTTTGGTGTAGCTATAAAACAACTCAGTGGGCACGCTTCCCAACCATCTTTGGCTACCACCGCCCCTACCCAATCGACTGATTTTCCCACCTTTGAGGTACACTTTGTGCAGTCTACACAAAAACCTAGCAGTAAGAACAAGAAGAATAAGAAAAATACCTCTCCTTCTGAAGATCAGCCCACCACGCAAAATAATCCAAATTAGAGAAACACTTCCAAAAATGACAAAGGAAAGGATAAACCTATTATATTCCCTTGCAAAATTTTTGCGGATGACCACTTTACATATAAATGTCCTCGGCTGCAGGAATGCATAAAGTTTATAACGCAAAAGGACTCTAGAAGGACACCTACCATCCTTCACAATCCTTTCCCCAATCCACAGTAGCAACAACACATGGTCGCAAACCTGCCACAACCCCAGCTAGGGGGAAATGGTGGTGCTCATCCTTTTGGTGAAGGATCATCTTCCATTTATGGCATGGAGACCGTTGAGCTCCAAACCTGAGCCAAAACCTATGGAAATGTAGTCATTGATGCTCATGAACCTGGTTCAAGTTCGAATCCACCGCCACCTAACAATATTAATATCGAAAGGCTTGCTGGTGACCCTGTCATTCGTCCCCTGAAAGGGACCCTTTGACGCATGAATCATAACACCTTTGCACGTGCTGCACAGAACTACAACATTGTAGAATACTTGGCGCAAGCACCGTCAGCTATGTCTACACTCGAAGTGTTGCAAACCTGCCCAGCACAAAGGAAAGCTCTGCTTTCGGCCATTGGTCGAATTGACCCCCATGATTCTATGTTAGCTGTCTTCGACATGGAAAAATGTAAACTTCACCTTTCACACCAACTTGCTTTCTATGTTCAAGTTGAGTCGAAAGGGAGGCCAATCAATCGCACTGTCATAGGCGAAGGTGCTTCGACGTGCGTAATGTCAACTGCATGATGGCTCACTTTAAGTTCTCCTACTTTGTCTTCATCGTCGAAATCCCTCAAAGCATTCGATGGCCGCACCTTCCTCCCATAAGGCTACCTTTCTAGCTACCCCATTACACTTAGTGGGAAAATAAAAACAGTTAACATCAAATTCGTAGATCGTCATCTCGATTATAATCTTCTTTTGGGTCGCAGTTGGTCTTATAGGATGAGTGCCATTGTCTCTTCGGTTTTACGACTCATCCTTTTTCCATTGGATGGGAAGATATTTATAGTGGACTAGCTATCCTTTTGCACCCTTGATTATTCCTCATTACCTAGTAGCATTGTGCCGTTAGTAGGAGGAGTTCCTGAATCTTACATCAGTGTTGGTATCGCTCTTCTGAAGGCATCTTCCCTGATTGGTCGCTTTACTCTCCCATCGCCTGAGGTTCCACACATGGTTTCAATGATATCCACCATCTCGGATGGCTCTATCGACCCAGATACTACCAACGCCTTCAGAAATTTATTCCTAGGAAGATCAGATGCCACTATCACCAGCTGAATTGGCTTTTCAATCCATCGTATTAGCATCTGAACCCTCCACTGCTTTGGTTTCAACCAATGGTACCACCCTCTTGCCCAAGACAATTCCTTCTAAGGATCTCCTTGATGAAGTCCTGCCTATGGATGAAGCTATTCGAGAGATCATGTCTCTAGAAGAATGACCTTGGGGAGAGTTTCACCATCGCGCTTTGATGTCTGATTCAGACACGATCATTATACAAATCCTATCTTTCGACCCACTTGAGATCTTTCCATTCCGACTTTTCAAACTATCGAAGCAGAAGGAAACATTGGAATTCTTTCTTAAACCATGCTCATAGATATCTCGGTAAAAATGGGTATCGTGGAAAATATACAGACTGGAGAAGATTGCAGTCTGAAGGAAATTGCATGCTTCACATCCGTTTTTAAGGAGTTCCGCGATGTTTTAATTTTGTCTTACGATGAAATTCCCAACATAGATCCTTCTATAATCGAGCATGAGATCAACATTTACGACAATTCCAAGCCTGTCCGGCAAAGGCTTTGACATGTCCACCCTCGCAAAGCAGCAATTATCAAGATAAAGGTAAAAAAACTCTTACATGCTAGTTTCATCTATCTCGTCCCTTTGACAGAATGGGTATCCAATCCAGTTCCCGTAGATAAGAAACAAGGAACCATCTGATTCTGTGTTTACTATCGCGATCTGAACATTACTTATCTAAAAGAAAATTATCCTACTCCATTTATAGATCAAATTATCGATGATTGCGCCGGATGCGAATATTTCTCCTTTAAGGATGGATTTTTGGGATATAACCAAATTGCGATTAAAAAATATGACCAGCACAGAACTGCCTTCATGTTTCCATGGGGTACATTTTCATATCAAAAGCTCCCATTTGATCTAAATAATGTTGGAGCCACTTTTCAAAGGGCCATGGACTATGCATTTCACTATATCAGACACATTGTACAAGCTTAGTTGGATAATATTCCGGCTCATTCCAAAAAATGAGCTCATCACCTTGCGCATCTTAGAGAAATATTTGCTCGATGTAGGTTCTACAACATCCGTCCGAATCTGCATAAATGCATATTTTTTGTCGAGTCTGGATGTCTTCTTGGACTCATTGTCTCCAAGCATGGAATTAGGGTTGATCCTGATAAGGTAAGGGAAATTATTGAATTACCTGCACCACAATCCATTCTACAACTCCAACGTTTGCAAGGGAAGGCAAACTTCTTACATCGATTCATCGTAAACTATGCCGATATGACGAAAGGCTTTATGTGCTTACTCAAGAAAGGGGTACCATATCTGTGGGATGATTAAGATCAAATTTTGTTTGACACCCTGAAACGGGCACTCATTTTTACCTCACTTCTTAGTACCCCCAACTATTCACGCAACTTTCTCCTATATCTGGCAGCCTCACCATCCTCCCTGGGAATGGTTTTGGTTCAAGTTCACGATGAAGATAGTGAGCATGTGATTTATTATCTGTCAAAAGGCTTCATTGGACCTAAATTAAGATATTCACATGTGGATAAAATATCTCTCGCAGTGGTCTTCATTGTCACCTGCCTCCGACAATACATATTGCTGTGGCAGACTACTTTCATTGATTTGGAGAATCCCATGCGACACATCTTGTCACGCCACATCATTGGAGGAAAATATTCCAAATGGATTGTAATCCTCCAATAATTTGACTTGGTTTTCGCAGCTGCCAAAGCTAAGAAATCTTTAGTATTCATTGAATTGTTGTCAGATCTTCCTAGAGTTTTGTAGGTTTCAACCCTGTACAGAAATTGTCTGCAAACGAATCTTAAAAACATAAAATAAACAATAGTGAGAGCATAAAACATAAAACATATATACACAGAGATTTCCCTTGGATCCCAAATCAGGATGACCATCTTGATTTTTCATTATATTCCTTTTAGTGTTACAAAAAATATATATACATGCCGAATCATACATAAACCCCAATCCATTAACCCTGGATTAGAACATAACTGTAGTTCCCTTGACCGGATCTACAAAATGCCAGGGGCTGAAAACCATCATGCCCTAAAACCATGTGCAAACCCATGCACAAAACCATGGGCGAGTCGACCCACCGAAAAATAGGGTCCAAAATATTTTTCCCGGGCTGCTGCCCTAGACCCCGAACAGGGGGGGTTGCCGCCCCCCCTGTGACCCCCCTGCTAAGCCCAGTGCAACGTACAGGGGGGTATGAATAGTCGTGGAAAGAATATAATACATACCCAACAAGTTGACCTAAAGGAAGTGGCTCATGATCCATTTCCTGATGAATCCATCTATCTGGTCGACTCTACTGTTCCTTTGTACAAGGAAATTATTGTGTACCTCCAAACTCAATGGTTCCACCCAACTCTCATGTCAGACGATTGTCATCGCATTCATCACCAAGAAAAACACTATCTCATGCTGAATGATACTCTATATCGTCGTGGTTTCAATACAATTATTTAACATTGTCTCACCCTTAATGAGGCAGAACACTTTTTAAATGACTACCACATCGGGATGTGTGGTGGTCATCTTTCAGGCACATCTACTGCCCATAAAATATTGCGTGAATTATACTACTTGCCCACTTTTTTTATAGACTACGTCACTGCGGTCCAGAAGTTCCATCCTTGTAAAATTTTTATGAAGAAATGCGTGCTCACCCTACCCCTATGCATCCAGTCATCTCCATCGATCCTTTCACTAAATGGGGAATAAATTTAGTAACATGTAATCACACTTTCACTGATGGACACAACTACATCATAGTTGCAGTCAACTATTTCATGAAATGGGTTGAAGCCATTCCCACTTTCCGGGCTGATGGAGAAACCACTGCTATTTTCCTATTCAATCAGTTTATCTGCCGTTTCGGTGTACCCTGCTTGATTGTCACATATCATGGTTCACACTTTCAGAACCAAATGATGTCAGAGTTAACTTCCATGCTAGGTTTTCGACAAGATCAGTCTTCATCCTACTATCTGCAAGATAACGGTCAAGTCGAAGCTGTAAATGGCATCCTTAAGACCATGATTCGTTGTTTAGTCAGTAATCATAAAACCACATGGCATATAAAGCTATACTTTGGGTTATGGGCATTCCAAGAAGCAATGAAAAATGCTACAGGCTTCACGCCATTCTAGTTAGCATATGATCTGGAAGCAGTTCTTCCAATCACGTGTGAGATTCCATCACTTAAATTGGCCATTGAACTCCTACTCGCACTACTGCCGAAGAAGAGTGCTTGCTCTCACTCAATCAGTTGGAAAAAACTCATCGAGATGCCATACTGGCCCTCGAATCCCACAAGCGCCGAGTTAAAGCTCAATACGACAAATCTGTCAAGCCTCATTCTTTCCAAAAGGGCAATCTCATTCTACTCTACGATCAGAAACACGACCTCTTGGGGCATGAACACTTCAACCATTATGGATTGGTCCATATGTCATCACAAAGGTCCTCTCTAAAGGGGCCTACAAACTGCTAGACTGTAATGGAATCCTTCTTGTTAAGCCCCGCAACGGGCTATATTTGAAGAAGTATTTAACCTAGTGTTTTACTGGGCATTTGCTTTGTATTTTTATGTATATAAGTTTTGTCCTTTTTTGATGTGTCTAGAATATTTTGGGTTTTGAGTATTTTTTTCTCATATATAATCTCTTATTTTACACAGATGTCTTCATAAACCATGCCATACGTTGGATATGTGGATGGTGCCAGTTTTCAGACATGACACATTGCATCAGCTGCTTGGGTCCTCTACACATTTGAGTCGAAAATACTTGGTTCCGAGGGAATCTTCCTTGGCGATGCCAATAAAAATATTTTTGAGTACATGTAGGTTATCCAACTCCTCACTAAAGTTGCATCTTGCGACATCTCCAATCTTGTGGTTCGTGTAGGAATTTATAGGGTAATTTCCTCATATCAAGAACCAAAGGTCACCGCTCAAAAACAGATCAGAAATCAGTACACCAATATAATCACGTGGTTAAAACCCTTGAAGAGGGAAACAATCCATGGCCTAAGCCAACGTGGCCACTTCAGGAAATTTATTAATATAAAAAAAAATGTTACATATGTTTCTCTCATAAACAGTTAGCAGACAAATGACCCTCCATGCTCTTTAAATAGATATCATGGACCAATCGAGTGTTAAGCCATGGATCAAGTGTCGTTAATACTGAGGAGAGAGATAACTGTTAGATCACTACAAATCGTGACCGTCGGATTATAAGTTACGAATGTACATGGTAAAGAAACACACTTTACCTAACTCTACACTAGACTAAGTTATTCTTAACTATTTCCTATGTGTTGAAATATCTTAACATCCCCCCTTAAGAACAACTTGGGATAGGATTGAAGGATTTACAAAGGTGACACAAAAGGAACCTATTTCCTATGTGTCAAAATATCCTAACATCCCCCCTTAAGAACAAATTGGGATAGGATTGAAGGATTTACAAAAGTGACACAATAAGAGAAGGAAGGAGGCATTAGAGCCTATTCCCCCCTTAATGACAACTTTCCTGAACTCCAAGCATGGATCGAAGTTTGGTAAAATTCACTTCTGTGATAGCCTTTGTAAAGATATTGGCTACTTGATCATTGGTTGGACAGTACTGTACTTCAAGAACATGATCATGAATGAGATTTATGATGAAGTGTATGTGGAGTTCAATGTGTTTCATACATTGATGTTGAACTGGATCTTTACATAGCTGAATGGCACTTTGATTATCACACCAAAGTGTAGTTGGATGCTATTGATGAAGACCAAATTTAGACAAGATCTAACGAAGCCACATGGCTTCCTTGCTGGCTTCAACTGCACCATGATACTCTGCTTCTGCTGAAGAAATAGAGATGGCACTTTTTTTTTCTTACAAGACCAAGTAATAGGTCCTGAACCAAGAGTGAATACATATCCTACAGTAGACTTTCGATCATTAGGGTCACCAGCCCAATCAGAATCAATGAAACCAATCAACAATGGAGATGCTCCTGCACTGTAATGAATATCGAACTGAACTGTACCTCGAATATATCAAAGTATTCTTTTAGCTTCTTTCCAGTGACTTTCATGAGGTTGGTGCATAAACCGAGCGACAAGACCAACGGCAAAGGAAAGGTCAGGACGAGTATGGGTTAGATACAAAAGTTTACCAACAAGTTGACGGTATAATGTAGCATCAACTTCAAGGGTAGTACAAGTGACTGAAAGCTTGACTCCAAACTGAAAGGGAGAAGGGGTTGGCTTACAGTATTCCATGTGAAAGTGGTGTAGAAGATCAAAGGCATACTTGGACTGAGAGAGGGTAATGCCTTCTTTGGATTGCAAGACTTGAAAACCAAGGAAATAATGCAAGTGTCCTAAGTCTGTCATTTCAAACTCCTTTTTGAGGCTAGAATTCACATGGTTTATATGGTTTGGATCACTACCAGTAAGGATAATATCATCAACATAAAGAAAAAGGATGGTGAAGGACTTACCCACTTTCTTGGTGTAAACAGTGTTGTCAGAATGACACTGAGAAAAGCCATTATATAACATAAATATATCCATTTTGGCATATCAAGCCTGAGGAGCTTGTCTGAGACCATAGAGTGACTTCCTAAGGTGACAAACAATGCTAGAGTCATTTTGGATAAAGCCAGGGGGTTGTTCCATGTAGATTTCTTCATGCCAATCTCCATGTAAGAAGGCATATTTAATATCCATATGATGGAATTCCCATTTAAAGGAGGAAGCAAGGGAAAGAACAAGGTAGATAGAATTCATTTTGGCAACAGGGGAGAAGGTTTCAGTATAGTCAATGTCTTCAACTTGTGAAAATCCCTTGGCGACAAGACGAGCTTTATGTCTATCCACTTTTCCATCTGGTCCAAACGTGGTTTTGTAAACCCATCTGCATCTAACAAGTTTTCTTCCTTTTGGAAGAGGAACAAGATCCCAAGTATCGTTTGCCAATAAGGAACGATATTCTTCATTCATAGATTCATCCCAATCATGATGTCCAGAGGCTTCTTCAAAGATTTCTGGATCAAGATGTTCTGGAACTTGAGCCAATAAGGAAGAGGCTCTTTCGAACTAAGAACGTGTACGTCATCGATCTGCAGGGTCACCTGCAAGAGAACCTAATGCATCATGAGTAAAGTGGACCCATATTGGAAGCTTTGGAGTAAAAGGAAAAATTTCAAGAGGTGGAGGATTGTCATCCTCGCTGTCATCATTTGAACTAGAAGGAATGCTATTAAAAATAGAGGAGAGAGAGAGAGGTGGCACATATGCCGAATCAGGCTCGTAGGCCAAAGGTGGCACACCCGTCGAACTAGGCTCGCAGGCCGATATATTTTCATCAAATTTTACATCTCTTCTAATGATTATATTTTTGGATTTTGGTTGAAGAAGTCCATAGCCTTTGACATCTTCAGAATATCCAATAAAAATGCATTTTTCACTCTTAGGTTCTAAGGCTTTATATTTCGCATCTAGAATATGGGCCCAAGCATCACTTCCAAAAACACAAAAGTGACTTACATTTGGTTTGATTGAGATCCAAGCTTCTTCTGGAGTTATGTTCTTTAAAACCTTAGTAGGAGTGGAATTTACTATGTAATTTTCACAGTTAATTGCTTCTGCCCAAAAATTGAGACTAAGTTCTTAAGAATTGTCTGATATTAACTTAAGAATTTGATGTCTAGATTGTTTCTCAACAAAGGCCTTAATGGCCAAGAACGTGTTAAAATATTCACTCTTGAGTTTTAAGAAGTATACCCAAGTGCGTCTGGAAAAATCATCAATGAAAGTTAAGTACTTGCAACCAGAGAAAGAAACAACAGGAAGTGGACTGCATAAATCACTGTGCACAAGTTGCAAAGGGGCTGAAGCATGCCAAAATGCACGTTTGTCAAAACTATCCTGATGATTTTTTCTGAGCACTCATCTGGAGCAAACACCATCTTGGCAAGATACCATAGGAAGACCTGTCACCATATTTTCTTTACATAGAGTTTGAAGGGAGTGATAGTTTAACTGACCAAATTTCTCATGCCAAAGTTTGCTCACTTCATCATTATGAGAAAAAAAAATAGAGGGAAGACATGATGACCCAAAGTTGTCAAAATTATACAACCTCGTGGAATCATCAGCAATGCCAGTAGCTAAAATATGTTTAGGATTTTTGAGGTCCTTGATTACAACATCATGAGGTGAGAATTCTACTATTTTCCCTTCACCTGAATTAGTTATCTGATAAACAGAGAGAAGGTTGCATGACAAGGTAGGAACACATAATACATGATTAAACTAACCATTATCTAGATGAATGGTTCCAGATCCTACAACACTAAGAGATCTATCATCACCAACATAAATATGTTTGGTGTTACAATAATTTAAAGAAGAAAACATGGCTTTATTTTTGGCCATGTGGTAAGAAGCTCCAGAATCAATGAGCCACTCATGAGAAGGAGAAGAGGAAGATACATTTAATGCATAACTAGATCTTGGTGCTTGAAAACCACAAGCAGAAAGTGCCATTCCTGAAGATGAAGGTGAAGAGTGCTCCAAATTGATGTTGTGCTTCTTCATTGCTGCTTCTAAAGCTTCCATCTTTTTAAAACATCTGGACTCTATATGGCCATCACGATTGTAAAAGTTGCAATGTCTATCTGTCTTCTTCCCTTTGTTTTTATTTGTCTTATAATTTTGGTGAGTTGCTTTTCAGTTTGCTGCTGAAATTTCTTGGGACCCTTGTTTGGTTTCAGACCATATTTTTTAGGATACCGCTTCTTGGGATTCTTTTGATATGGTTGTTTTTGGGTTGCTGCTTTCTTAGAAGCATTTCCAGAAGTGATAAGACCAAGGTGTAAGAGTTTTTCTTCTCTTATCAAATAATCACAAAAGGAATCAAAAGAGGGATTCTTGTAGGTGGTTCCTGAAGAAATGATGGCTTCTCTAGTGGAATGGAAGGCGGAGACAAATACAGAGTATGCAGGGCCAAGCTTAGCAAGAATGCAATAGATGAGGCTACCATATTCCTTTTTGACCTTACAACCTTCTAAAATAAGTCTAAGGGTTTTGAATTTGGACAAAAAATCTTCAATAGAGGAGAAATTATTGGGGTCCAAGGTAAGCAACTCATTTCATGTTGGTGGGCCCTGAATTGATTTTGAATGCCAAAAACAATATTTAGCTTTTCTAGGGCTTTATCAGGGGTGTCAATGTCAAGGATGTGAAATCGAAGATCTTGATAAATGGACATTTCCTATCAACCTTCGTGCTTGATCTTGTTTATTTTCCCATTTAGGAACTTTATCATCATCGGAAGGTTTATTTTCTTGACCTGTGGCTATTCCATAACGCCCTTTACTTCTAAGTATATCTACCATGTGATGTATCCATTGGAAATAATTGGTGTTGTTAAGAATAATCGGGCATGCACTTTCCATTTTAAAAAATGAAGCTGAGAAAAAGTTGAAACTAACTACTGCAATGGAAATATCTCGAAAAATTAGGTTGTTTAAAAATAAACGGCTTGAGAAACGGCTTCCGGATGAAGAAGTTATGCCTTTTTGAAAAACTGAGTCAAGAGGAGCATTAGTTTGTTGTATTAACGCTCCATTTTGGAGGATCCTTAGCGTTACTAACGCACTGGTCAAGAGCAGAGAGTGCGTTAGCGTTTTAATGCACTAGTCAAGAGTAGAGAGTCGTGTTAGTGTGCCTTTAATAACCACAAGTCAAGAGTAAGGAGCCGCATTAGTATCCCTTTACTTAGAGCGATTTTGAACCAACACGGGTTGATTTCCAAACAAATTTTTTAGAAAAATAAACTCTTTTTAATCCATTTGGCGGTCAAGTTTTCTTTGGTGTGCGTGATTTTCCTGCACACAAAACTGAGCAAACAAAGAAATGCAAACCTTACGGCAGAATGTTATTTTTTTGGTTAACCTTACCGACAACTATCTATTTTACTATTTCTGATTTCTCGAGATCGCACAAAGACGCGGGGAAAGAGCATACGTAGTAAAAAAAACTTCTCCCTGTTTCTGATTTTCTGAGATCGCATATAGCGCAGAGCAAAGAGCATACACAAAGAAGATGATATAGATCCGGAAAATAAATAAAACCTAAAAACTGAAATAAACATAGGGAACTGAAATAAGCAGAACTATGAACAAATATAACTGCAAAACAGATACTTTATGCCTCCAGATCTGAACTGAAATAACTTGGGCGACCGGAACCCTTTTCGCATGAAATGAAAGTTTTTCCTCACTATAACAGATGCTTTGGACACAACATAACAGTTCTCCAGGCCCGAAAATGTTCAGAAATAGTAGATCTACAAAACGATAGTCGCATGTAGTCAAACCGGCTTCGGATTTGGATCAAAAATGGATGTGGCCCTCAAAATAGCTCTGATGCCATGTAGAAATTTACAGGGTAAGTTCCTTAGATCAAGAACCAAAGGTCACCGCTCACAAACAGATCACAAATCAGTACACCAATATAATCACGTGGTTAAAACCCTCGAAGAGGGAAACAGTCCACGGCCTGAGCCAACGCGGCCACTTCAGGCAATTTATTAATATAAAAAGAAAGGTTACATATTTTTCTCTCATAAACAGTTAGTAGACAAATGACCCTCCATGCTCTTTAAATAGAGATCATGGACCAATCGGGTGTTAAGCCATAGATCAAGTGTCGTTAATACCGAGGAGAGAGATAACTATCGAATCACTACAAATCGTGACTGTCGAATTATAAATTACAAATGTACATGGTAAAGAAACACACTTTACCTAACTCTACACTAGACTAAGTTATTCTTAACTATTTCCTATGTGTCGAAATATCCTAACAGTCTGGTTAGATTCCCATCTAGTCATTATGCATTTGAAATTTTTTTATCACATCTGACATCCTGTATTATTACATTATTACTTGAGGGTACGACTTCTGGAATGCCAATTTTAATTCATTACTTTTGAAAAAATTCCTAGGGAATCTAATGCATTAGCTGATTCATTAGAAAATTATGTATTATATTGGCATTTGTCACATTTACTATAGAAAGAGTCAGGCACGAGTTTACATTTTTCATCATAAAAATTAAAAAATACAAGATCAAAATCTCCAAAATATGTATGTATATATATATGTGTGTGTGTGTGTGTGTGTGTCACGTCCAATCGGTTACATTAGAAAACTCTTCAAAACTTGGTGTTTTATACAAAATCGGCTCTGCTAAGCCTCGCTCTAACATCTATACATCTATATCTACTCCTGCTGTGCCTGCTGCTCATGATAGCTGATAATTTCTCTGGATAACCTCCTCAAAGGCACCAAGAATATCTCTGGCACACCCACTGTGTATCACTGCAGATGAATTGGAATCTCCCTCATGGGAAGAGGCGGGGCACCCATGCTCAATCCTTAGAGGTTCCTAGCAACCTCGTGCAACATACGTGTATCATATCCCTCTTTGAAGGCTACCACAACCTCTGTTGCTGCTCCAGCGCTAGGTAGTTGAATTCCTCGTCGTGCATAGTGAGGGGCTCTAGCAGGTCGGATGGGTGCCCCATCTGTGTCAAGCAATGCGCTTCATGTCAAAAATCCTTTTCACCCATTAAAAAAAAATGCATAAATATTGAAAAGGCAAAAAATACTTGAAGCAGATCATTTCTCATCTTACCTATTGCCCCCCACTGAGTGCCAGGTGGAAATCTCAAATTTGGATCTCCTGTGAGGTTCATCCATGCATCGGGATAATCCTCAATCATCAGGATCTGTTTGTTAAGAAACTCAAAGAATACATCATCGAAGAAATGGTAGAGTGGACCCTCTCCAGTCCAAGGCATCAAGGCAGACCAATGACCCTGTCTAGGCTCTTGTAGTCCCGCAACATCCATGATCATTTAAGGCCTCATAATGGGCACTCTCTCTAGTATGAACGATACAATCAACGTGTCATACCCAAACTCTCTTTGGGACTAGATCTTGCAGGATGTTAACTCTTCTCGAACATGGTGGACAACACCTTCACACCAATCAAATATATATGACTATAAGAAATCCAATGCTATTATTACCCGGGCCTTGGTGGCCACATGCTGACTCTTGGATCTTGCCAAGCGTACAATCATCCACAACAATGACCTCATCAATCTAGAGGCTATCCGTGCTATAGGTATATGGTTACTCACCAACGTAGTGTTGTTAATATAGTGAGCCTACATCAACCCCATGGTGGTTCGGGGATCAACTCTCGATCCTATCAGATTGGGCCTTGGCCCTCTGCATGATAGTCTAGTTAGAAAGTATATATCTTCCTTTTCTATCATGAGCTCATGACCCCCGATGCGAAATAGATGATGTTTTTCATCCCACCATTGGATAATCCATCTCATAAGGTCATCCTTCCCTTTCATCATCTCTAATCTAGCATATTTGAGCAATTCGCACCTTCGGAGAACTAATAAACATGCTAGATCGGTAACCATGTCTTGTTCCTCTCTCTCGTTCTCTTGTTCTCACCAGATACTCATGGTAAAATCTTTGTATTGACACAAATCAAGTTTCTCATGGATCAGATATTGGCCAAATCACTGTAAAATGGAGCAAAACGAGTCTAAAAATTGTTTGTGCCAGCTAACGCAGGGTTCTATGCAAAGGATAGTGTGCTAATGCACTGCCCCTTAACAAGAAGTGCGTTTAACGCGGCCCTACCACTAGGCACCTGCATTACCTGCCCAAAATTTCTAGGGTTTTCCCAAAACTCAATTTTTAACCATTAAAAACATGAAAACACTAATGGAAAGCTAGATAAAGGCTCAAGCTCTTACCTAGAATAGACGGAATCGAAAACAATTTCCTGGATAGTCCACAATCAATAGAAAAATTTTCACCTTTCTTCACACTCCATAGCTCATTCACCGAACACAAACAGTTAAAATGAAGGTCTCCTTCCTTCTTATAGAAATTCTGGAGGTATGACTCACTCAGATAGTCATTTGAAATTGGTAAATTTCCACTATTTTTTGATGCAACAGTTGTTTTATCGAAGTTACCGATGCTATGATGAATTGTCAATGTTTCTATGCATATTTGACCATGCTTGACCCGAAACGAGCCTTATTTTTAGGGAGTTTTAATAGCTCGTAAAACTGAAAAAACCTCGAGTTTCCTTATTCGGGCTTGTTAAACTACCACGATGAAGACCTATGAGCCATTCTTTTCCGTCTTTTTCTGGCTCGTTAAAAACTGAAAAAAGACACCAAGTTTTTCTTCATTGGAATCGCTAAAATTTCACGGAGAGGATCGATTTTTTCTTCATCTGACTCGTTAAAAATTCACAAAGAACATTGAGTTTACTTCATCTCCTCGTACTCATAACAAAATGAGGTAGACGTCCATTGAGCATAGGTTTATCACTTTATCCGGATTAGATGGACTAACTTATGAGAAAGGAACTATGTCGGGCATACTATTATCCCTTTGTTGCACTTGGTCATCAACCATGACAAAAGTACCCCCTTGGAGTTGTCTTTTACAATGTTTTTCAGATTCCCTAAATATGAAAAGATCACCGAGCTTACCCTTTTGGACTCGTTAAACCTAATCAGATGGGGACAAATTTGGACAAAGTAGAGACTCATTCTTTTATACTTTGAAAGTTGATTTGGCAGCAACACCTTGAACATGGCACTCCCCAGAAAATTCTCTCACAATTAGTTGAAACCTACCATTCTATGAGTTTAGACTTCGTATGCCAAGCGCAATTTCCCTGCACTAGTTAAACCTAACACTATTTGGTGTTCATAAGACTAAGCTTCCTGGTACCCTGTTTGCTATGCCTTGTATTTTTCAAGAGATCTCACTATCTACTGATTCTTGTATCAACCAAGCCATCATATTCCAGAAATAATTTTCCATCATCAGTTAGTACCATTTTCTCTTGGATTTCTTCAAAACAAAATCATATTTTTCTCATTTCGTGTCAACTGATGTAGGACGCCTCATTGCCTACCTTTTGACATATCTCTTCCTATCGACTTCAACATCTTATCTAGGAAGTTGATCCATAAACATATCAGTACCTTGGAACTTATAGACTTCAGCATCAGGTTACCTTGTGTTTGATTGGGGGTTTTCATCACTGGCTCCCAATCGAATGATTCTACAAGTGTTCGACATCAACACCATTTATACACACTCACTAGATTGTACTGTGCATCTTGGAGACCGTCATCCTTATCACTGGCCATCCTCGCGTTTGTTAACAATTTTCATCATTGACTGATAATCAGAAGATTTCTCACATGTTTGAATACAACTCCTTTATTCCCATGTGCAAAAATATTCAGTTTAGTGAAGCGACGACCAAGACCTTGGGTTGAGGCTTACATTATTCAGCTTTGTTTCCTCTCCCAAGTTGCTATATTGTTTTCAGAGATAGCTTATCAAATTGATCCTGTCATGACACAAGCTTCAAAATTGTGCTTATCGGTTGAAAAACTGGTCATATCTCTTCCTGGAGAAATCATTTTGATACAACTACTAAGCATGGGAATGCCTGACTCAAGATATATATTTATATTTCTAACATATGTTGTTTGTTTCAGGTTTTCCTCAGTCCTCCAACTCCTCTCCCTCTACTACACTTTTTATAAAGTATTTCGGCCATCGTCTTCACCTCTGACCTCATAGTTTAGGGGGAATATGTTATAGTACAAATGACCTCCTCATCATCTCAAAGGAGAAGGATACATGGAAGGAAGAAAATGACTTAGACAGAGACCTATTTTTCCAAGGTAACACACCCTAGAGACAACTAGGTCGAGTTATAATGCATCCCTGCTTCTTTAAGGGAGTGTTAGTGCCTAGGTTAATGCATTTTCTTGCCTAAGGGGAAGCGTTACCATGTTTTATAAGGAAAAAGGGAAAAATTCTACAGTAAATGACTGAAATTTTTGGCTTTTTCTCAAGGATTTAGTCCAAAAAGCAGGCAACCTACGGGGTAGGCCTCTGATTGGACATTACTAAACCCAAATAAGCATCCAAAGAGGGAAAAATCTAGGAAAAGCATGATTTTTCCCTATTCGAACTAATGGAGAAGAATGACATGGTTGATCCTCCCAAACTCTTATAAATTAGAGGCTAGGGCTCATTGTCAAAGGTCAAAAGGTTGATTGTGTGAGGAGCATACTTTTGTTGTTGAGTGTGAGGTTTCATGATTGGCTAGGTTCATTGAGAACTCTTGGCCTAAGCATTATCACATGGATCTTGAGGAGAGAGATCCAGGAGTTAGAGGACTGAGGGAAGCTTGACCAAAATTATGGTTGTAATCTTCCTTCTCTGAACAATAGGATTTCCTCTATTTTGTCCACTTGGTGTCTTATTGTAATGTCCCTTTTTCAGAAACATTGTCAATCGACAAGAAAATCTATTCCAGAGATAGACTGAAGGGGAATTTACTGGATTTGTCACCTTCATGAAGAAGGATGAGCTCCAGAGGCTACCTGGACCACTATCAGACTCTGTCTATAGAGTGATTGTCAAAGGAAAATATCCTCAATAGGGAAATACAACAAGATTGGGAATCTCTCAAGATAACCCAAAAATGCAGCTACAAAAATATAAAGACATAAATAGAAATAGCAGTGAATAAAAATCATGCCAAAATGTGTGAAAACCCTTGAGCCATTTTATTATGAATAATAGCAACAAAAAGATACAATGAATATTAGAAGAATAAGGCAAGAATCTTTTCATGAATATACATGCCATAATACCAAATGCTGCTCCATAGCAAGATGCCCATGAATAGGGACTGCGCAGTCATATGAGGGAGACTGCTACAAAGAGTGTAAAACATCATAGGATCTGCATATACATGGCTCATACATCATTGGGAGAACTGATCTCATCTCCCAATCACTACCTCAAGTCAATCCTAGAAGGATTGGCTGAAATGTGCAAAACTGCAAAATGCCGGAGTTGCTGGGTAGCTGCAGCAACTCAATACATAGAATGGAAGGGAGAAGGCTGAATGGCTGAAGCTGATGAAGATCCCTTCTCCTTTGGAAATCTGAAGTGCAAGGCTGATCCCTACACCAAAGATCTCACCCTCTGAAATACCTGCAAAACCCTCACTGCAAATGTGCTCCAGCTAGAACGCAGTCTATGAGAGTATCTGCACTGTGACTGATGGAAATGGTTGGCCTCTTGCCAATGATAGTGGAATATGCTCAGAAACCATCCTCACTAACCTCTCGGAAGTAGAGAACTTCCCTCCTCTGAAAGATCAGCTAGAAATGGTGTTGTAGGAAACCTCCAGAAACACCCAGCTACATTGCACAATAATCTGCTATAGACACTGCGCTGATGAAGATGGCTGATGCTATGGCCTGAATGCCAGAATATGGAGGAGGAGTGCAATCCTTCATGAGCTACTCAAGAAGGAGAGGAAATCCTAAACAGGACTCCCTCGTGCCCGAGGGCACTGCAGCTCTGCTGAACAGCAAGAGGCAGCAATTTGTCTCTCTAGACAAATAATCAAATGATCCAAGATAATCTCAATGGGCTGCCTTGCCTCTCTTTTAAACACAATGAAGCATCCATCTTCCTTCCTCTAGAAGTTTCATCCCTCATGGAATATTCCTCCACTAAAACTGTGCTGTCCCACCGAGTGCTTGCCAACTCATGCCAACGCATTTTGACTTGGTCAATTAGGCCTTGTCCATTTGCATTTTAACCTCTTTCACACATGAGGGTGTGAAATACATCTCCATGATGATCCCATTTCACATTGTAAGGGATTTTATTCTTGGTTATTACATGAATGGGTCACTTTACCCATTTTTATTCAACAAATAAAAATGATGCAACCATAATGTTCCATTTTAGCTTGAGGCTAAATTGGGGACATTACACTTATTGATGCATCTATTGTTTATTTGTTTAAGATACATGTTATAAGTGGCCTAGATATACATATTTCATTGTTTGATTATATACTTGTTTTACATCGAGGTAATCCTTCAATAATTCACTTTTCAATCAAGCATTAGTATGAACATGCATTTAGTTTCTTTGTGAATGTTGCAGCTAATCTGACTCTCTACCTTGGGTCACGAGAAGGCCCGAGAGGGACCTTACTCCAGCTACCACCTGTGCATTTTACCCCTAAGAAATGTAAAAGGGGGAGAGTAATTTTGTGTTTGAATAATTCTTATGTTGATATATCTTCAGGTTGTGATGATCAAACACCAACATGGTTTCCATCAAGTTCGAAGGGGGAGATTGTTGGCATAATGATTGCAAGAGTTGTCCTTGATGGCAACCCACTTGTAAAAGACCAAATATATTGGTTCTGGATAAGCTCAGAGGTGGCACAGTGATGGAATATAATGTCAGAATGGTGGGACAGAAGTTTTATATATCAGAATCAGAAGACGGATAAAGCACATATTTAATGAACTATACGCGATTTGGTCAAAGAAAAGTCACGTATACACACAGGTAAGAAGAAGCAAAGTCGCATATGTGCTTGCGCACTAATTTTATGATACCAGGGGTCCTTACCATTGTATTAGCCCACAATAGAGAGCGCAATAACATTTATTTGATCACGCCCAAGAATACCATCGACACTTGTATGGTTTTGGCTCATGGTATTGGCTAAGGTTCACACTATATAAGGAGGTGAAGATCATAATGCTAAGTGTGCATGTGTATGGGTATTGAATGGATACTTCAATATAAAGTATATTTGCATGAAATGGGCTATAATAAATAGATAGATATGATATTATGATGCACTCTTGAATACTATAATGGATTAGGCTCTCTAGACCTGAAATCACTATGTATTTGCATTATTTTTTTATGAGTTGTTTAGATCTGTGATCTGGTGCATTACTGTTGAAGTGAAGGGTATGATCTGAGTAAGTTTGTAGTTTTGAAGTATTGTGCAGTCCTGAATTATTTACTGATATATACGTGGGTTCATTACGTTGAGGGCATGTATACACATGGGTTAAACTATGCAAAGGCACATATGAAAGATAGGGATTTGCTAAAGAATGCTAAAGGAAATATCTTATCAGTTTTTTTGTATTTTTGTTTTCTATCAATTATGTCTTCATATAGTTCTAGGTTGTGTGAGTACTGATTATGCTACTAGTTGATTGTGTATAAAGATCAGTGATTGGGTGATTGAAAATGATGGATGCTACTGACTATATGAGGGCTCTGTAAATCTGACAAAATATGTCTGAATATCTGTGATCTACTCTGAGTTTGGTCAGAAATATAAGCTTGGTATATTAAGATCTTTACGCAGGTTGCTCCACAGAAAAGCGCATATACATGCGGGTTGTCATAAGTAAAGTAGTGTATACATTTGTTTTATGAATGATCAGGGTTGCAGTTGATTCTGTGTGTTGATGCATAAGTCTGGGTTTAGTTTTGTGGTCTGGTTACAATGATCTCACTATTATGTTCAAATTTGGTTGATGGTTGTTTCTATTGATTTAAAAGTTATGTTGAATTAAAGGATGTTGGATCTAGTGTGAAAATTTATAAAATGTGGTCTGTAGTGGTTCTGTGGGTCGGAGCCTTCAGTGTGGAAGTAGAAGCTTCCTGCCAGTAAGAGCTGGTGATATAATTAGGGGGTTGTAGCTCCCTTCCATTGGTGGATAGTAAACGAGATCAGGGGGTTGGAGCTCCCTTCCAGTAGCAGCTACAGAATGAGAGAAGGTTGCAGTCTTCTACAAGTGGGTACCTGCGTGCTGATATTAGTCTGCACCAGTACAATAATGTAAGCAGTTTTATATATAATAAATATTGAAGACAGAGACGAAAACAATGGTGGTTTTATCCTGACTTGGGTTTCCACCTTAAAATCCTAGTGTTCATGTGTGTTTCTTATGTGTGATGATTTATTTTGTTCTTACTGCACATGGTTACTATTTACTAAATCTATGATGAATGAATGATGCATTGGGCTATTTAAAGTTTTTGAAGATTTATCTGAATAATAAGTTCTTTGGGCATACGCATGTTTCCTTATAGAAAGCCGCGTGCATACACCAGTTGGCTTAATTAAAGTTTCATATAGAAATCATTAAAGTAAAGAAAAGTATTTTTAGTTTTTAAATACTGATTCACAACACCCCCCCCCCCCTCCCCCTCAGTATTTTTCCCAACAGTGGATATGGTTAAGGTTACTTAGGTTCAACAACCTTAGGAAGTAAATTATATGACTCATGAAAGTCAGGTTTAATAATCTCAGGCAATAAGATTCTAGTGAATTCTATTTCAATTGTGTCAGATTCATCAACAAGAGTGTATGTAATATCAGGATCAAAAATCAAAGGGAGATATGATTTAGGTGGATCAATTTCAAGAGGAGGACCAAAAGTAGTTCCTGAAGTTTCTGGTTCAGTAGTTTGGGTCTTCTTATGATTCTGATGATGGCCATGAGTAGCCTTTGGTGGAAGAGGAGGATTATTTTTCATTCTATGTGAACGATGGGGTGGGAGATTTTTTCTTCCATGTTGGATTAATAAATTTTAGAATTTAACACAATGAAGAAAACTAAGATGCAAATATCGTTTCATCCTGGGGGTGAAATATCGACACCAAAACACATCTCTAGCCTAGACTTCTAAATGTTTTTATTAATGCTACAAATGATCCTTAGGTTGATTCAATAAATTTTAAAGCTTATATTTGATTAATTTTCATTTTTGGGGCTCATTTTGAATGCCACTTGAATATCCTAAAATGAAAACTAGCATGAGGAAATGGAATCTTTCTCATTCAATGAAAATATATCTAAGGAAGGGAAGACACAAAGAGTATGAAACAAACAATGTGAAAAATGAAATTCCCTTTCTATTGAAAATGTTCCAATTTAAATACAAACACAAAACCCTAGATTCAAATTCAAATATTTTTATTTTTCAAGACTTTTAATTTTTGAAAATGAAGAAAACTAAGATGCAAAGTTTACTTACTGATTCAAACAAGATTTTCAAAACGATGAATAGAACACCAATTCATCTAAGCACTCAATGTTAAAAATAAATTTGTTTCCATGAAACCTAGTGATTAGAACAGAGAAAAATATTTAAACAAATCCTTACCAAAGGTATCGAAACAAAAGAAAACAAAATGGAGGCTTCAGAGGGACCACAAGACACTCAAAGACTCAAGGAAGGGCAGTTGGAACAAGGCTGATCGGAGAGAAAATAAAGAAAAAGGATAATCATGCATGAACAGAGGCCAACACGGGTGTAGAAGAGGCACTAGTGCTATGAAACACAAACAAAAGAAGGCTCTGTATGGGTCCAGTTCTCTATCCCTAGACTAGAGTGAGTGTTGGTCAAGAATTAGAATGTTCTGACACAAAATTTGCAATTGATACTCAATGAAAGGTCTTCCTAGGTTTTTTCTTGATTGAGGATGATAGTGAAGGTCCAAATAAGAGGTAAAACAAACACTAGGGACAAATAAAACACCAAATAAATACACCATTCCCCAATGGAGTTGACAATTTTTTATGTTGAATCTATGACTGTGGAAAAAAGTATCTTCCCTAGACTGGGTGGCCTAGCCTAGAAAAACAAAAAGATAAAGAAGCTATTGTTTCCCTTAAATTAAATGGATGATGGGATTAAGCCTACCTATAATCCTTCATACACTTCTCTCCTTTCTTGGATTGAATGCTCCAATCTTAGTTTTGATCGCTATAATTAGAACCTGCATAATCATACAACACAAGCCAATGATATACAATATCTATGTAGCATCATATAATCACTTCATATAATGGATAAACATGGCATTGAAATATATGAAATAATAACACCATATATAGGAAAAAAATAACTCTTTGCATTAATAAAATGGAGTGAGTTACAACCAAAAATAGGATTTGATATTGTAGGAGAGATCCTCCAAGTTGACTTGTCCTTCTTTGCCACAAAGTGCATTTCTAATCACCCTAATACATGGAATAATATCTCTTCACAACAACAACATGAGGGTAGAATCTATCTCCAAAATCCAACCCCTAGCTTGTGGATGGCCCTAAATATATAGGAAAGGAGGGTAACTTGGGATTTGTTATCCATTTACCATTATATGTTTAAGAAACACTCTTGATGGGAGGATGCGATCAAAGAATAAGGGATGGAAACTCCAAAGTAGGATATTATAGGATTCAAGAGTTTTTTCTGAGGTAAATAGTTGTAAAAAATACTAGAAGCTTTTGGAAGAATAGGCTTCATGATTCTCTCTAAATCCCAAATTTCTATAAGCAATCCAAGTGCATAGTGGAGCAACCTGTAGGTGAATAATGTCCATGAGGTGTCTAGGGAGCATTGGTCCTAAAAGTGGCTAAAAAAGGTGTTTTCAGGTAGAAAATATGGGATATGAGAGCGTCATTCATAGGGATTTGTGCTATGATGATGTCAAGGGGCAAGAGGATGTTGATTGATCCAGGTTGTAGGCCAACTGACCAGTTTTGACAAAATGGCATATAAGACAATGCCTCTCTACCATGTTATCCCTGAGTTCCCATTTGCTAAATGGGGTTTATATTTTATCGGGCCTATTAATCCTCCTTCCTCATCTGGTCATATTTTTATACTTTTTATACTGATTATTTCACTAGGTGGGTTGAAGCTATTCCTTTAAGGATTTCTCATGACAAGAAAGTCATTTAATTCCTAGAAAATAATATTTTGTTATGCTTTGGGATAACTTTGGAATTAATTTAAGATAACGAACCTAATTTTATATCTATGCATTTCACTCAATTTTGTAATCAGTACAATATCAAACACTCAACTTCCTCCACTTATTACCCATAGGGTAATGGAATAGCTAAGTCCAATAATAGAAATATGATCTGAATTTTAAAGAAGGTTATTAATGACATAACACTTGTTAGGATTTTATTGGTTTATTTATGGTGTAATCTAATTGATTAATGGTATGGTGTGTTGTTCCAACCAGAGAGGACTACATGGGCCAACCAAAGGCTACCACGTGGCCTCCTAGTGGCCATATAAAATTTTGGTTAAGGGACAAAGTGGCCCCTGAGACTCAAACACAAGACCTACCTCCACATAGCCATACCTCTTACCGCTATGCCCGCATTTGTTTCTTAACCTTATGGGTCGAAAGACATGTATAAAATTTAGTTGAAATTCTATTGGGGGTGAGGATCGGGGTTAACCCCCAATCCCCAGTCCACAGACAAGGGTTAGGGGCTAACCTTGACCTGACATATATTAAATTTTTTAACCAGAAGTTCATAACCAAATAACCTGGTGGATATACCATATCACACCACAACCATATATTTTTGTTTAACCAAAGTATTTGGCAATGCATATTCAACAGAGGAACCACATAATACCACCACCATACATTATATATAACCCATGTCCAAAGTTATGGTGGAAGGTTTTGTTAATAGGGTTCGAAAACGGTTGCAGGACCATTGGGTGAAAACATCTGACAAGACCGCAACATTTGTTGCCACGACAAGTTAAACTCCAGTCTATAACAGAGGTTAGGTCTGGTTGCAGAGTAGTGTTCACATGCGACAGTGTTGTATTATGTTATGGTTTGGTTATTTTCACTGTCAAGGGATCTGACGGGTAGCGGTTCTGCTAACCCTAACCCTCAACTAAACTGATTTGAAACCACAATGAAGTCCAAGTTTTCTCTAGCGGGAAAACACAACGTGCCCGAAATCGACGATGGAGGAGATACCACTTGGCGCCAGATTATTTGGTAAAGGCCGACATATGCCATTTAACCAGGTGACATTTTTCACTCGGTGCGGTGGAAATATCGCCAGAGCAGGGTGAAATTGTCGCCCCACGTGGCCGAATTTTTTTGAAATTGTAGGACTATTTGTAGAAAGTTGCGAATTGTAGGGCATATAGTGGAGAATTTTCATTGGAGAATAAATCATTCAGTTTTTAGCCTTTTTTGGAGAAAATATAGCGTAGATAGGGGTTTTTTATTGTTCTGGAGCCATTGGAGACATTGTTTAAGCCATTTGAGCACTGTAACTTGATGTAATCACATTGTTTTTTAGCATAATGAAAGAGGCCAAACCATTGGAAGCTAGACCAGGAGATGTAGCCCAGGATGGGTGAACTCATTCATCACTTGTTGTTTTATGTTTAATGTTATGGTGATGTTGTCTTCTATTTTATGAAAAAAACTAAAGTTTTAATACATGTTTATGTGTTTAATAGATTTACATGAGAGGTTAAAAACCCTAATTTAATCACTTGCAAATTCTGACATAATACTCAAGCTTTTAGATACATATCAATTTGGTATTAGAGTCAGGTTTCTTTGTTTCTTTGAGGGTTTAATTTGTTTGCAAGTGTTTCTGATGCTTACAAGGTTGAAGCTCAAGAGAGGAGAAGGAAATCTTGTGGTTGCAAGTCCTCAAGTTAGGTAAAGGACAATGAGAGCAAATTTTCCACAATCTCCACCACAAATTTCACCTCAAATTGTACCTAAAGCTTCAAAAATTACCGCACATGAGGGAGAGCCTGCAAATATGTAAGAGGATAAAAAAGATTTCAGAAAAAAAATTCTTTGACATGACAAAAATGGTGAAAGTTCTCTATGAAGAGAGAAACATAAGGCTGCAAGGTGAGAGCTCCAATCCTCCAAAGGGAGACAAGTCTTCAAAACGAGATGGAGGAGATGGGACAAGACTCCAAAAGGTAATGGATGGAATGGTCACAAACCACCTTTGACACCAAAATTCTCTTCACCTCCATCCTCACCACCATCTTCATCATCCTCTTCTTCCACATCAGCCTCTTCTCAAACACCTCCACATTCTCCAAAGGGACATGGTAAAACTCCATTTCTGAAACTTGGCATAAATTTTGATTTGCCTATGTATGATGGAGAGGTAAATGCTGAGAGATTGGATAATTGGGTTTGTCAACTTGAAGTCTATTGCAAGACACAAAGGATCAAGTTTGATGACACAAAGATTCAACTTGCTTCATTAAGATTAGATAGTGCAACACTTATTTGGTTGGAAGCGAAAACTCTAGAGGACATGAATAAACATGGTAAGGTCTTAACCTCTTGAAATGTATTTGTTGCTTCCTTGAGAATAAAATTTTATCCATTAGCATACATGTGGAAAGATATAAGGGATTGGAAAATCTTTAGGCAAGGAAAGGGACAAAGTGTTCAAAGTTATACTCAATAATTTACGAGAAGGGCACTAGTATTGGGTGTAGATTTTACATCTCAATAAACGTTTTTGAAATACATTGGAGGTTTGCATAGTTACCTAATAAATAAAATTCTCATGTTTAACACTACAAGTTTATATGAAGTTTGTGTACAAGCCACACATCTAGAGGCAAGAGGGAAACATGTTTTAGATGAAACAAATGAGAATACCTTTGAGTCTGGAGAAAAAGGAAGGGGTAAGTTTAAGGGAAAAAGAAAGAAGAGTGATTCCATAAAGATGGAAAAAGATAAACTCACATGAAAACATTATTCCAAATATGGACATGATGAATATCATTACTAGAAACTTCATCGAGAAATGAGACCCAAAAAGTTGAATAACAAAGAGAAGGAGAAAAAAGGTTCAACTACAAAACATCATTTAGGTTTTGATTCCATAGATGAAACAAAGATCATAGTGATGGGTTTGAAAGGTAAGGACATTGCAAGTACTAGTTCTTCAAGTTGTCTCAATGGTACTCAATATGAAGAAACAACTACAAGAATTGAGCTTTTCCATATTAGATTTATTTCAAAGCATACCAAGATAGATACACTATTTGATAGTTGCTCACAAGGAAATATTATCTCATAAGACATTGTCAAGAAGTTAAATTTAGAGGCCATTCCACATCCTATACCATATCCTTTAGGTTAGATATGTGAGAATGAAAAATTCTAGGTTACAAGGAGGTGCATCCTTAAATTTGCAATCACTACAAACTTTATTGATGAAGTTGAACTTGATGTAATTTTATTTGATATTTATGGTATACTTTTGGGAAGCCCATATGAGAATAAGTATCAATTTTTCAAGGATGGGATTGAGTATATTATTAGAGTACATAGTAATAATATGATTTTGTCTCTTATGAATGTTGGACAAACGAAGAGAATTGTTAATGCTAGTCAAAAAATTTCTTTGTAAATGTTCAAGCATAAAGATGTTGTGAATGAGGCCTTTAAAGGAGATGAATAAAATGTTAAATCTGATTTCATTGAGGTTGATAATGGGGGTGATAATAATTTTCAGGAGTCTAACATGTTGCCTCCTAAAAGAGGTAAACAAGATGAATTAAATTTGCAGCATCATGCATCATTGTTGAACAGTGGTGTGAACAAGATGTCAGTGTTAGAGAGTGCAGAGTTCAAAGAGAAAATGAAAAAGAAATTTGACAAAGAGGAAATTGGTTAAAAAAATTATTCTTGTGGGTTTCATAATGTCTTGGCTTTGAAAAGGGATGGTACATGGCGATGGCGATCACATTTGGTCAAGAGTCGAGCCAAGCGCAAGGCTAGACATGTTAAGCATCGTCATGTCGACAATGTTCAAGGTAGAAAGCTAAGTGGGCTTTATTGTGGGGAAAAATCCACAGTTAAGTGCGCTTGATCCAGAGGATTTCTGGGATGGGTGACATCCTGGGAAGTCCTGGTTACCGGGTGCAAGCCCCGGAAGTGATGATTGATGCTATGTGATTCATTTCACTAGTTTCAATCCCACTTCTTCACCCCTTTGAGAATACTTTGAGGCTGTTTAAGTTTCCTTTTATTGACGACTGAGGAGGGAATGTGTTTATACCTTTAAGGAAAGTTTATTATTCTACATATTCTGGGAAATTGCAATGAGATGTTATACATGAAAGAAAAACAAGGTCTCCAAAATTAGGGAAAATGTTGTATTTTCATGAAAATCTCAAAGTGTCGCACTCAAGCAAATTTCAGTGGATTGAGACTGGAAGGGTGAGGGAGTTGTACCCTCATCTATTTGTTGATTGATAAAGTGATTTTGGAGGTCCAATAACTTCCAGTGGGGAGGAATGATCTGGTGGATCAATTTTATGCTCAAAATTCAAAGTTGTAAGAATGGCTTGAAACCAACGCCATTCTGTAGATCTCGTCATTCTAAATTTGGCGCAATCCGTTTCACTGAAATCCGACATTGGATGCTCTCGATATCATGTTCTGTCTAATTTGGGAAAAAAATTCTTTTTTTGTGTTCGGGTTGTACAAAGTGCACAGTAAGCAGTTTGTATTGTTGACTCGACCATGACTAGGCAGGTGACTTGACCTTCATTGACTAGTAACTGTTCGACACTTGTTAGGATTTGATTGGTCCATTTATGGTGTAATCTGATTGGTTAATGGTATGGTGTGTTTTTCCAAACAGAGGACCATGTGGGCCAACCAGAGGCTACCACGTGGCCTCTTGGTGGCCATATAAAATTTTGGTTAAGGACCAGAGTGAACCGTAAAGATTCGAACACAAGACCTATCTCCACATAGCCATACCTCTTACAATTATGCCCACATTTGTTTCTTAACCTTATGGGTCAAAAGGAATATATAAATTTTATTTGAAATTTTATTGGGGGTGGGGACCGGGGTTAACCTCTAAAATCTGGTCCACAAACCAGGGTTAGGGGCTAACCCTGACTAGACATATATTAAATTTTTTAACCCAAATTGTGCATCCAAATAACCCGGCGGATATTCCATATCACACCAAAACCATATATTGTTGTTTAAAGAAAGTATTTGGAAATACATATTCATTGGAGGAACCATATAATACCACCACCAAACACTACATATAACCCATGTCCAAAGTTAACGTAGAAGGTTTTGTTAACAAGTTTCGAAACCGGTTGCAGGATCGTCGGGTGAACACATGTGACAGAACCACAATATTTGTTGCCATGACGGGTTAACCTCCTGTCTATACTAGCGGTTAAGTCTGATTTTAAAGCAGTGTTCACATGCGACGGTGTCGTGTTATGTTATGGTTTGGTTATTTTTGCAGTCAAGCGATCCGACGGGTATCGATTCCACTAACCCTAACCCTCAACGAAACCGATTTGAAACCACGGTGAAGTTTGAGTTTGCTCTGGCGGGAAAACACAACGTGCCTGAAATCGATGTTGGAGGATAGACCACTTGGTGCCAGATTAGCTGGGGAAAGGCCAACATAGGCCATTTAACCATGCAACATTTTGTGTCTGGCGCGGCAAGAAACTCTCAAACGCGGGGTGAAATTGTTGCGCCATGTGGCCGAAAAGGTCCAAAATTATAGGATGGTTTGGAGAAAGGCGTGAATTGTAGGACATATAGTGGATAATTTTTATTGGAGCATAAATTATTCAATTTTCAACCTTTTATGCAGTAAAAAGAGCCCAACTAGGGGTTTTTTACTGTTCTTGAGCCATTCGAGACATTGTTAAGCCATTTGAGCGTGGTAACTTGATGTAATCACACTTTTTTGAGCATAATGAAAGATGCCCAACCATTGGAAGTTGGACCAAGAGATGTAGCCTAGCATTAGGGGAATTTTGAGGTCTAAAATGGGCTTCCTAAGGAAATTATAAAATAATAGTGGAAATAATAAAATAAGATTTGATTACATCATCAAATTTTAGAGGGAAAAAAGAAAAACTACTTTTTCAACTTATATTTTCAAATTATCTCTTAAAGTTTTTATTCAAATTTCAAGCGGGAGTACTTGTTGGATGAAAAAAATAATTCCTAATCCAAGGAGTTCCCATGTTGCATAATTTCGATTGATCCTACTACACGAAAAAATATAAATACATGAAAAATGTGAATGCAATCACGTTTTTATTTTTTTTTATTTTATTTTTTTATGTATTTCTCATTTTTTCGTGAAGCAGGGTCCATAAAAAGTATGCAACATGGGTACTCCTTGGATGAGTAATTAAATTTTGCATCCAACGAGTACTCCGACTTGAAATTTGAATAACAAATTTGGGAGATAAGTTGAAAATACGAGTTGAAAAAATAGTTTTATTATTTTATTATTTTTTAATATTTTTACCCTTTTACATAAAAAATGGTGAATCATCCCCCATGGTTGACATAATCATCTTGAATCCTATTGGTTATTATAAATTTTATTTTGGTTCTACCTTTTTTCTTAGGAGGCCCATTTTAGACCTCAAAATTCCCCTAATGGAGGGGTGGACTCCTTCATCACTTGATGTTTTGTGTTTACTGTTATGGTGATGTTGTCTTCTATTTTTTGCAAAAGCTAAACTTTTAATACATGTTTATGTGTTTAATAAATTGACATAAGAGGTTAAAAACCCTAATTTAGTCACTTGAAAATTTTGACATAATCCTCAAGCTTTCATATACATATAAGTATGTGGATTTAATGGTTGTTTAATAATTGATATAACTCTTGTTATTTGTTGGTTATAAGTATGTTTTATGAAAATTACGATGTATGACTCTCATCATGTTTTGAATTGTATGTTATCACAAAATCAGGCCCAATGGGCTACTCATCAAGTAAACATTGTGTAAATGTTTCAAACCAGTTTTTTGGCTGAGGCTTAGCCTCCTCAACCTGAGAGGGCTCTCTCAATGGTTATGATTTTTGATAAATAAGTAGATGGCTAACTCTATATGTGGCAAAAATAGATAAATGGTATAACTGGTTGCAAATCACATTAGAAAATATTCATTGGGATATGGAGTAATGATAACTTCAACAAAACCAAAATAGTCTACCTAGCATGGAAGTCAAGGCATTTAGAGTTCAAGTCAAGGAATAAAACATGTAGAACAATGAAACACATAGCCAGTTTATCTATGAAGGAAGTCAGAGCACCATTGATTAATTCTGAGTATCATAAATAAACACCACTGCAATGGAATATTGAAAAGGATGCCATCAAAACAATAACATGCAGGAACTCCTCATGAATCTTGAGTTGTCTAAGTAGAAACTCTGTATTAATATGTAAACAGTCACATGCAAAACACAATATTTTTGCTAATAAAATGTCCAACCCTATGTATTTCGACCTCATACTCTTTATAGATCATTTACAATATAGGATTCTCTTATCCTCCACTAAATACATCGAATTCATAGTGTTTGACACCTTTCCTAATCATGAAACATGATATTTATTACAAATTGACAGCTAGAACCCTAATGAGCAGTCCTATTCCAAATAGGACTAAAACTCTTTAATTTCCTTCCTAACAACCTTATCTAGTCTTCATTACATATTATGCCACTTTATTTTCCACGAATTCGAATTTGGATGATGATTCCCAATCTTGATGTGAACATGCTGTCGATGATGTTGTTCTCCTATGTTCTAGGAAACTGTCTCCTTCCTTTTAGGCTTTTGATACACTTTGATTGTCTGATACATTCTGACCCTTTATACACCATAATTTGGATGCCATCTATTGTCTAAAATTAGAACATGTGCATATATCCTCTTCCGTTTCCAGCTGTTCAAAACGTTAGTTTCGAATTGTGTAAAAAACTAAAAACAGACTTGTGCTACGAAAGCAACACAGTTTCATAGCGCTTTTAGTAGCCCAGGGTTTTAGCTCCTTTCTTCAACAATTTTCAATCTTTTTCTTTCATGATAGCCTTTATCTTCACTTGACACATTCCCACAAGAAGTTTCAAAACCAAACTCACAAAAATTCCTTCAAAATTTGCTATGAAAAATGATGAAATGACTGCTTCAACAGTTTTGTAGCGCATTTCATCAAATTTTCACTATCTGCGCTATGAAACTGTTGTGTAAGAAGTTTTGTTGAAATTTTATTAAAATTTGTGATAAGGGGATACTCAAACTTAAAGACAGTGATATGGTTTCAAAGCCTACAACAAAATAACCCTGAAAATATATTCTTCATAAAATTTAACCTTCATTTTTCATCTGAGTTTGTCTTATATATTTGTTACTCTGTTTCACTGTTTTTTCAATTTTTCTTGACATTCTTTCAACTGTATTTGCAGATCTTCCACCTGGATCTTTAGCTTTCTATTGCTAGTTCTTAAATTGGTGTTGATCACTCTCATAAAATTTTCTTCCTTAATAGCTGGGACTGTCCATGTGAAGAATTGTTCTTCACTGCTTGGGATTTCTGATCTAGAGGCTATTTGACCTTCCCAAACAACTTTCATTATTTTGAATTTTTCTTTCTCAATGATATGTTTTCTGGTTCTTTTCTTCAACGTAGAAATCTCATGGTTTGTTGATATCAACTTCTTTGATGCTTTGTCATTTCTTCTTGTGCTGTGACTACTCTGTTTTCTGCTTGCAATGCTACTGGCGAGGAGAGATCAATTACCTCTTCAGGAACTTTAGTTGTTTCATAGGCTTCTTCAACTTCTGTGTTAAGTTCCTTGAGCCTTTTTGAATGTCTAGTCACAGGCTTCCTGGCTTGGAAAAAAAATGCTGCGTTTTCACCTTTAAACTCCAGCTTCTTTGTTGATTTTATCTTTTTATGTTTGCTCCAGTTATTCCTGTGAAATCAGCTTGTACTATAGGCGATTATTCTATGTCTATTGCATGCAATATATCACCCAAGTTTCCTTTCAACCTTAGGCTGTCACTTGACCATGAAACTGCTAATTTTCCCTTTGTTGCTGTAGCTTGGATCCTTTTTATTCTCTGAAATTCTTGCTTATCTGCTGCTTGTTTTTGTTTAGTTTCTTTGCTACCATGTAACCTTTGTTTTGCAAGTGAGGGATTTTTTAGTGTCTTCTCTGCCTGGTTCTTCACTTGTTTTCCGGGTTTCAATTTCACAAACCTCTTTGCCTTTGTAGCCACTGGTTGACTTGATTCTGACGGAGGTGAGAGATTTCCCTTTGTATTAGTGTTTTTAGCTGGGGTTAGAGCTTCCATATCAAAACCACTCATAAACAAAAAGGAGTACCAGTCCCTATTTATTTTCTGAAGCTCATTCAAAACTAACAATTTAATCAACCCATGGTGAAACAGGGATGTTTCACAGCCATCATATTTCATCTGAACTTTGTCAGCCATTTTGGCAAGACTTCTGTATAAGAAAAATTGTAAATCTAGTGATAGCATAGTTGTGAAATGTAACAGCAATTTGAAGTGATAAGTGTAGACTTTGTGGTACCTGCCTTTGCATGTGAAGCATCTTTGGATATTGAACAACATTATGGCATAGTTATCTTTGATACAATTTCTGGGAATTGCAATGTTCAGGTCCATGTTTGCATATTCTATTTTCATAAATACCTTGCATGCTTCCATATCAAACTTGAAGCCCTTAAACCAAGATTCCTGACCTCTTGGTATTTCTGTTACCATAGCTATGGTCTCAGGTGTGACTGTTATGTTTAACATTTCGACCTTTGTGCTTGTTCCACTGAAATGAAGTGCAAATTATTTGGACACCTGAATATGCCCACCTTGGTATAGAACAAACATAGGTTTAACTCTAATTTTTAGAGCTTTAACAATTGAGTGGGGGAAAAAAAGTAGAATAACTGAACTAGACAATTTTTTCGAATTTGAAATCCCTTTTTACGACTGAATGAAACCCCTATCATGATGATGATGTATATGAAATTGGTAAGTACTTTGGATATGACCTTTCACTGACTCACCATAACGTTACCTTATCATTTCTTAACGGATTTCTTGACATGACATCTAAGAATATGCACTTTCGTAGCGCACATAGTGTATTTTTCGCACTTTGCGCTACGAAAGTAGCAGCGCTTTCGTAGCGCAAAACGCCTTTTTTGAACTGACCACGCTACGAAACTGCAGATTTTTGGCTAATCATAGAATTTCAAACTGAAAACTAATGACAATAGCTCTAGATGAATGATATGACCTTTTTATCATGGAATGAAATTAAAGAAGTTTATTTAAACTTGAAAAATGACCTTTGAAACCGAATAAACTATGACCTACCCTTTATCAAGACAAAAGTGACTTTAGACCTACTTGAAACTATGACAAAAAACAATGTAGACATACAATGTTTAAAAAAAAAAAATTGGGTGATAACAGTGGCTCCACTTGGGATAGTGTGCCCCTGTGGTACACTAAGAACCAGTAGTTCCAGTGCTGCTATCCATTTTCTTGACAAAAAATAGAATTTTTTTTGAATTTCCAAGCTTCCTCCTCAAGCTCTAATGGCCTTCACCTCGGGCTCAAGCTTGCTGATTTTTCTTGTCATTATTAGTAGAAAAACTTGTAAAATAAAATGTATACAATGACATGAATGATCCATCAGATTTTAGGAAGAATAATGCTTCAAAAACCTGCCATTGACAGGTCCTCCAGCATATGGTTTTCCATCTATCTCCTGCAGTATATAAGTATTGTTTCCATAGAAAGCGGCTACCTTAAAGGACCTTTCCATAAGTTCTCAAACTTACCATGTTTTCCCTTTTATTCAATTTTGGCCTCCCATTTCAGCACTTCATCTTGAATTTGGAAATTTTCTTCTTTGATCTTCTTATCAAATATCTTCTTGATTCTATTTTGAGATTGTTGATTGCTGTCATAAACCTCATTCCTTTTCTCTTGCAGAGCTATCAGCGGATTAATTCTTCTTTGGATTGAATTTGGTTCCTCTTCTAGCCCTTGAATCAGTTTCATAACAGGTACTCCTAGTGATGTAGGAAAAATAGCCTCAGCGCCATATACCAGTTCATATGGTGAATTTCTGATTGATCTCTTTGCACATATCCTATCAGCCCATAAGGAATACTTCAATTTAAAATTCCAAGCTTTCTTATTTTCCTGCAACACCCTTTTAATGATCCTCACAATGCTCTTGTTAGAAGATTCAGCAAGGCCATTTCCTTGAGGATAGTATGCGGTAGAATTCCCAAGAGTAATATGATATTGATGACAGAAATTGATCAGATTCTTAGACTTGAATGCTTGCGCATTATCAGTTATAATCTTCATAGGGAAACCGAATCTGGACAAAATATTATTTTCTAAGAAAGAGATAATCACATAATCATTTTCTTGCCTATTTGGAATTGCTTCAATCCATTTGGTAAAGTAATCAGTCGTTGTAAGAATCCAACGATGCTAACCTGAAGATGATGGATGAATCTCTTCGATAAAATCTATCCCCCATTGCTGGAATGGCGCTTCTACATAAATAGGCATCAAAGGTAAGGGTACAAGTTTCTTCTTACCTTTGAAAATCTGGCATTCATGGCAGGCAACAACCTTCTTGTAAACATCCTTAAACATTGTTGGCCAATAAAACCCCGCTCTCAAAATTTTGTTCACTGTCACCTTCCAATAATGGTGACCTCCGCAATCTCCTTTATGAAATTCCTCAATAACTTTATAAACCTCTTCCTCCAACAAGAAATTTAACAAAATTCCACCGGTATCCTTCCAAAATAGATTTCTGTCAAATATAAAATATCTCAAAGTTTTCAGTTTAACAAAAATTTCTTTGGATTTTGTCAAATCAGCAGGCGCTTGGTGGTGTTGTAGAACAAAAACAACTTCCTTATACCAATCTGAGGTGATATATTTTTCTTCAATAGGAACTAGTTCCTCATCTTCATCTGAAATTTCTGATATTTCTGCAATCCAATTTAAATCAAGACAGTCAAAGTTTGACTATGCCATCAGCTTCGCCAAGCCTTGCCCTTTGACCAATTTTTTCGGTTTAATCTCAATATCATATTCTAGAAACTTGGCGATCCATTTTCCCCTCTTACCATCAGGATCGACTTGAGTGAGGATTTCTTTCACAACAATACTAGGAACAAACACCACAATATGAGAATGCAGAATATAAATTCTGAAATCTTTTACAGCCTTTACCAAAGCATATGCTTGATTTTCTATGATGTTATACTTTATTTCAGCATTGGATAATGTCCTACTAAAGAAAGAAATCTACTGTTCAATACCTTGCTGTCCCTTTTGTAGCAAAACTCCGACGATAGTATTTTCTGATGCAAAGGTAAAAACTAGAAATTCCTTATAAAAATCAGAACTGATCAATACTGGTGCCTGTGTGAGTGCTCTTTTGATTTCTTCAAATGAATTTCTTGCCTCTGCTGTCCACTTAATATCAATTCCCTTCTTCATCATATTTGTTATATCCTTCATAATCTCAGCAAAATTAGGAATAAATTGCCTTACGAAATTAACTTTTCCAAGGAAAGATTGAATCTCCTTCCTACTTCTTGGCAAATCCACCTTTTGAATTGCATTGACCCTGCTTGGATCAATCTTAATCCCATCTTTAGAAATGATATGCCCAAGTAATTTACCTAAAGTTAAAGAAAAAATACTTTTGTTGGGCTTTACAGAGATGCCAAACCTTCTACATTTCAGTAGAATTCTTTCCAAATGTTTCAAGTGATCTTCTTCCTTCCTTGAAAAGGCTGTTATGTCATCAAGATACACAACCACCATCTTGCCATTTTCTTCAAAAAAAGCAATGTCCATTGCCCTCTCAAAAGTAGCTCCTGAATTCATGAGACCAAATGGCATCTTGGCGTACATAAAAGTACCCCCTGGTGTAGTAAAGGATGTTTTTTCCTGATCATCAAGATGCACAAGGATCTGATTATAACCTGAAAAACCATCAAGCATAGACATTCTATAAGAACCAACAATAGTTTGCAAAATTTGGTCCATCTTTGGGAGAGGATAATTATCTTTCAGGGAGGCTTTATTCATATTTCTGAAATCAATGCATATTTTGATTTCCCCACTTTTCTTCCTAACTGGAACCAAATTTGCAAGCCAATTTGAAAATCTAATTGGGACTATGATTCTAGCATCAAAGATCTTTTTAACCTCCTTCTCAATCAAAGGCATGAGGAGTGGGTTGATCCTCCTTAACTTTTGCTTGAAAGGTCTTTCATTTTCTTTAATGGGAATAGTGTGTTGAATAATGGCGAGATCATATTTTTTCAAATCAGCATAGTTCCAAGCAAAGACATCTATGAATCTCTTCATCATTTCAACATATTTAAATTTCACATCAGTTGAAAGAAATTTTGAAAGTTTAATCATTTTTGGCATAGCTATAGTACCAAGGTTACAACTCTCAACTTCTTCATCATCAACTTGCATCTTGGGAGATTTAAAAACATCATTATGATCAAATTTTTTTTCTAGAGTTATGAGTCCCTTTGGTATGGAATTATTCTTTAATTGCAAAACTTCAAAATTTCCTTTAGATTCAGCTAACATGTTCTGCTGATCTATTTGTACATTTTCAAATTCTTCTTTCAGCTCAATAAAATTTTTCACCTGCGGATCATCCTCAAAAACTTGCCAATGAATAATATTATTAGGAATGGTTGGCCTATGGTGGACTTCAACTTCATACTTTTCACTGGAATGTAAAGGAATAATGAAAAGGCTTACAGAGACAACAAGAGAATCAACAATGGAGTTTTGTTCTGTAGTTTTGACTGTGAATGAATAGGCATGAATGCTTTCTAACATGTCAAAAACCAAATTCCTATATGCTCTCATCCTTGTGTCCTTTTTTTGATAAACACTCTCAATCTATTTTAAGACTAATTCTGAATCTCCAAAAACATAAATATTTTGATCATTCATTCTTTTCAACACTTCTAGACCCAAAATCAAGGATTCATATTCGACCATGTTATTTGTACAATCAAAGTTCAGTTTGTAGGAAAATAACTCACTTTATTCACTTGGATTTCTAATCCATATCCCTGCTCCTACTCCTTTCCCTGCTGACCCATCAAAATATAATGACCACCAACCTTCTTCCTATTTATTGCTGACTTGCTGACCTTCCGCTTGCTGCTTTTCAGACTGTTGAATTTCAGAATTCTGATTTTCTGCTTTTTTTTCTTCCTCCGCTTCATTAGTCAATTCATTGAAAAGAATAGTAGAACCAAGCTCAGTATCAAGAGAATAAATTGGAAATTTTTAGGGTTTATCTTTGCTACTCACCATGTAGGCCATCCTTGTCTATCGATACAATCTTCTTTGCTCTCCAAAAACTGGAATGGTAGCATAAGTAAGATCCATCTGCATTGTACCTTTAACTTTTGCTGCCCATGACCTTGACAAAAAGATACCAAACTTTAGTGGAATGTCTGCTACAACAATATCCATGACTACAGTCTTAGCAGGAACTTGTGTCAGTCCAAAAACAACATCCTTGATTAGACCAATGCATTGAACTCTTTTTGAATCAAAAGAAAACAAATCTTTATATGGCCTAGTTATTTCTAACCCCATTCTTTCCATGATTACTTTGGGCATAAGATTGTGAGAAGCCCCTGAATCTAACATAGAATTGTGCAATGTCATGTCGTGAATGCTAAGACTCACATAAAAAGGAGGAACTTCCTCATTTTATTCATCTTCTAGCCTTGGGCCCAAATATATGGTCGGATGATCTTCTAATACATTCAAGATATCAACAGCTCCAGGTTGTGAGTTTAGCATTTTAAAAATATTGCTTCTATATTCATCTACCTTGAGAATTTCACCAAAAGGAATTGATATTTTTATCTTAGAAATTTCATTCTCAAGATTGAAAACAGAAACAGATTTTTCAGCTTCTTTGGTAGGAAGGACATCAGGTGTATCTTTATTACCTTCAACGACCTTAGGAGCTTCCTTATTGCCATCAATAGCCTTAGGTGCATCCTTCTTTGTTTGTGTCTTGTTTGCAATGATAGGTACATTCCTATTTATGAGATTATATTGTTTCTGCATCTCAAAAATAGCATGTTGATACCCCTTTAGATAGTCCGATGTTTCTTCTTCATGATTGTTTTGATTTGATTGATCATGTTCTTCCTTGGTCAAGAAAATTATTGGCATTTCTTCATGAAAACAATGAATAGATTCTTCAGTTTCTTTAGGGTCATCTTCTTTATCAACTAAATTCTGCTGAAAAGGAGGTCTCACTGGAGGATGAGGCTGCTGATTTTTGTTCTCCCTTGGTCTTTGTTGATTCTGAGGTATCCTGAATTGAGGGTTTCTAAATTGAGGTTCATGTTGTGCAGGAGGAGCAGAGGTATTGCCAAGGGCTAATATATCCATCAATTTTTCCATTGTTTTTATCATTGAATCTAGTTTGTGTTGAGAGGTAGAAGATGAAGGTTTCTCCTCCTCTTTCAACTTACCCTTACCCATTTTTGACTTTTTAGCTACTATCAAATTAACCTCCACCTTGACAGCATCATTTTTCATTTCAGAAAGTGTAGGAGATTCTATTTCTCTTAGCAGTATGGAAAACTCATTGTCGAAAGCTTCGACATACCTCATTTGAGCTAAGGCTTCTAGTGGTTTCAAACGAGCAGGAATAGAATCTAACACCTTATTAAACCTTTTTGAAAAATTTTGGACAGTTTCATTAGTAGCTCTCTTCAAGGTATTATACTCAGTGAGGGCTTGTACTGGATTAGTTCTACTTCCCCATTTCCTTAAGAAAAAATCTTCAAATTCATTCCAATCATGAATGCTTCCAGGAGTAAGGGCTTTATACCACTTCTTAACCTCACCAGTAAAACTTTGAGCAAATAATATTAATTTAACATCTTCATGATCAACCTCCTCCCTGTCTATAAAGTCATTAAATTGATCAACATGATCCTCTGCTGTAATGTCCTCATCACTTCCCCAGGTTTTAATTCTAGGAGCATATTTACTAAGGAGGTCATGTAAGACAGCAGGAAGGACAAGGGGGCCGTATCTAGCAAGTGCAATAGGTGGATTTCCAGCCATGGTCAGAGGTACTATGGTAATTTTAGGAAAGGCAGAAACAATAGATGACAGACTGCTATGAGGAGGACTACTTGTTTTTTGTAAGCCACCAATAATTGAGCTCCAGTTGAAAAGAGGTAAAACAACTTTAATTTTCAACAATACTTCGAAAGGATCAAGCTCCTTTAATTTGTCTGAAGACTCCTTTTCCAACAACAACTCTGAAGCAATAGCTTCCCAGAATTCCTCTTTATCTTCTTGGGTTACTAGAGTTGAGGTGTCAATTCCTCTCTTATGTAAGTTTAAGATAATTTCAATTAGTTATTTTTCATTTTATGATCTAAAAAAAACCTCATGAATCTTATCATCAACTCTTTTTTCTTCAGGACTTCTTGATATTTCAGAGGATAAGGATTTCGAATGAGATGGAGTACCTGATATTTTAGAAATGCCCCTTGAAATGGTGTTTGGATTGTCCGCAATGGTAGGTGGATCTGGGTCAGGATTAATTCTCGTGTATCTCCTTCTCGAAGCCACCTTTGAACATATAAACTTTAAATGGAGTCACCAAGGTAGATGTAGCCTCGAAAAGCTTCCTGAGCTCCTGCTACCTTCAAAAGTTCAGCTTCAAAATCTCGGGAAAGTATAGTCTTCAGACCCCCGACAGACGCACCAAAATGTTATCACAAAATCAGGCATGATGGGCTGCTCATCAAGTAAACATTGTGTAATTGTTTCAAACCAATATCTTGGCTAAGGCTTAGCCTCCTCAACCTGAGAGGGCTCTCTCAATGGTTTTTTATTTTTGATAAATAAGTAGATGGATAACTCTATATGTGGAAAAAACAGATAAATGGTATAACTGGTTTCAAATCACATTATCAAATATTCATTGGGCTATGGAGTCATGATAACTTCAACAAAACCAAAACAGTCTACCTAGCATGGAAGTCAAGGCATTTAGAGTTCAAGTCAAGGAATAAAACATGTAGAACATTGAAACACACAGTCAATTTATCTATGAAGGAAGTCAGATCACCATTGATGAATTTTGAGTATCATAAATAAACACCACTGTAATGGAATATTGAAAAGGATGCCATCAAAACAATAACATACAGGAACTCCTCATGAATCTTGAGTTGTCTAAGTAGAAACTCTGTATTAATCTGTAAACAGTCACATACAAAATATAGTCTTTTTGCTAATAAAATGTCCGACCCTATGTATTTCGACCTCATACTCTTTATAGATCATTTAAAATATAGGATTCTCTTATCCTCCACTAAAGACATTGAATTCATAGTGTTTTACACCTTTCCTAATCATGAAACATGATATTTATTACAAATTGACAGTTAGAACCCTAATGAGCAGTCCTATTCCAAATAGGACTAAAACTCTTTAATTTCCTTCCTAACAACCTTATCTAGTCTTCATTACATCTTATGCCACTTTATTTTCCATGAATTCGAATTTGGATAATGATTCCCAATCTTGATGTGAACATGTTGTCGATGATGCTGTTCTCCTATGTTCTAGGAAACTGTCTCCTTCCTTTTAGGCTTTTGATACACTTTGACTATCTAATACATTCTGACCCTTTATACACCATAATTTGGATGCCATATGTTTTCTAAAATTAGAACATGTGCATATATCCTCTTCTGTTGCTAGCTGTTCAAAACTTTAGTTTCGAATTGTGTAAAAAACTAAAAACATACCTACGCTATGAAAGCATCACAGTTTCGTAGCGCTTTTTGTAGCGCAGGGTTTTAGCTCCTTTCTTCAATAATTTTCAATATTTTTCTTTCATGATATCCTTTATATTCACTTGAAACATTCCCACAAGAAGTTTCAAAACCAAACTCACAAAAATTCCTTCAAAATTTTCTATGAAAAATGATGAAATGACTGCTTCAGCAGTTTCGTAGTGCATTTCATCAAATTTTCACTATCTACGCTACGAAACTGCTGTGTCAACAGTTTTGTTGAATTTTTTTTAAAATTTGTGATAAGGGAATACTAAAACTTAAGGACCGTGATACGGTTTCAAAGCCTACTGCAAAATAACCCTGAAAATATATTCTTCATCATATTTAACCTTCATTTTTCATCTGAGTTTGTCTTATATATTTGTTACTCTATTTCATTGCTTTTTCAATTTTTCTTGACATTATTTCAACTGTATTTGCAGATCTTCCATCTAGCTCTTTAGATTTCTGTTGGTAGTTCTTAAATGAGTGTTTATCACTGTCATAAACTTTACTTCCTTAATAGCTGGGACTGTCAATGTGAAGAATGGTTCTTCAATGCTTGGGATTTCTGATTTATAGGCTATTTGACCTTCTCAAACAACTTTCATTCTTTTGAATTTTTCTTTCTCAATGATATGTTTTCTGGTTCTTTTCTTCAACCTAGCAATCTCATGGTTTGCTGATATCAACTTCTCCTCCAGGTTTTGATGCTTTTTCATTTCTTCTTGTGCCGTGACTACTCTGTTTTCTGCTTGCAATGCTACTGGCTAGGAGAGATCAATTACCTCTTCAATAAATTTAGCTGTTTCATAGGTTTCTTCAAATTCTGTGTTAAGTTCCTTGAGCCTTTTTGAATGTCTAGTCACAAGCTTACTGGCTTGGAAAACAAATACTGCGTTTTCACCTTTAAACTCCAATTTCTTTGTTGATTTTATCTTTTTCTGTTTGCTTCCAGTTATTCTTGTGAAATCAGCTTGTACTATAGGTGATTCTTCTATGTCTATTGCATGCAATATATCATCCAAGTTTCCTTTCAACCTTAGGTTGTCACTTTACCCTGAAACTGCTGATTTTCCCTTTGTTGCTGTAGCTTGGCTCCTTGTTATTCTCTGAACTTCTTGCTTATCTACTGCTTGTTTTTGTTTAGTTTCTTTGCTACCATGTAACCTTTTTTTTGCAGGTGAGGGATTTTTTAGTGTCTTCTCTACCTGGTTCTTCACTTGTTTTCTAGGTTTAAATTTCACAAACCTCTTTGCCTTTGTAGCCACTGGTTGACTTGATTCTGCTGGTGGTGAGAGATTTCCCTTTGTCTTAGTGTTTTTAGATGGGGTTAGAGCTTCCATATCAAAACCACTCATAAATAAAAAGGAGGACCAGTTCCTATTTATTTTCCGAAGCTCATTCAAAACTAACAATTTAATCAACCCATGATGAAACAGGGATGTTTCACAACCATTAGATTTCATCTGAACTTTGTTAGCCGTTTTGGCAAGACTTTTGTATAAGAAAAATGGTAAATCCAGTGATATCATACCTATGAAATGTAACAGCAATTTGAAGTGTTAAGTGTATACTTTGTGGCACCTACCTTCGCATGTGAAGTATCTTTGGATATTGAACAACAATTTGGCATAATTATCTTTGATACAATTTTTGGGAATTGCATTATTCAGGTCCATGTTTGCATATTCTGTTTTCATAAATATCTTGCATGCTTCCATATCAAACCTGAAGCCCTTAAACCAAGATTCCTGACCTCTTGGTATTTATGTTACCATAGCTATGATCTCAAGTGTGACTGCTATGTTTAACATTCCGACCTTTGTGCTTGTTCCACTGAAATGAAGTGCAAATTCTTTGGACACCTGAATATGCCCACCTTGTAACTTTTCAAAAAAATTCAAACAACCTGTTTTCCTAAAAGCATCCATTATTGTTGAATATTCAGCTAAAAACCTCATACTTTCAGGTTCAAATCTCAAACAATGTCCTCCTCTGTGATTGTTTTTCTCTTCAGCCATGCTTTTTTTTTCTGAACCTGTAGAACCGCCTCGCTTGAGAAAATGGAACAGCCTCGCTTGAATCTGTATGAACAACCTCACTTGATTGAGTATGATGATAACCTTGGTATAGAACAACCACAGGTTTGACTCTAATGTTTAGAACAGTTGAGTGGGGGGAAAAAACTAGAATAACTGAACTAGACAATTTTTTTGAATTTGAAATCCCTTTTTACGACTGAATGAAACCCCTATCATGATGATGATGTATATGAAATGGGTAAGTAATTTGGATATGACCTCTCACTGAGTCACCATATCGTTACCTTATCATTTCTTAATGGATTTCTAACAAATCCTGGATTTATTGACATGACATCTAAGAATCCACGCTTTCGTAGCGCACATAGTGTAGTTTTCGCACTTTGTGCTACGAAAGTAGCAGTAGTTTCGTAGCGCAAAACCCCTTTTTTGAACCGATCGCGCTACGAAACTGTGAATTTGTGGCTAATCATATAATTTCAAACTGAAAACTAATGACATGAGCTCTAGATGAATGATATGACCTTTTTATCATGGAATTAAATTAAAGAAGTTTATTTGAACTTGAAAAATGACCTTTGAAACTGAATAAACTATGAGCTACCCTTTATCAAGACAAAAGTGACTTTAGACCTACTTTAAACTATGACCAAAAATAGTTTAGACATACAATGTTTAAAAAATAATAATTGGGTGATAACATAGTATATGAAAAAATGATGAATGAATGACCTAGTCTATAAAAATGCAGCTATTGTGAGGAGATATTAGTTCTCTTTTATGGTTCTCAGATAAGTATGAGACCCCTATGCTTAGATATGTTGTTGAGACTTTTAGGTTGCATGTTTGTGATATGTTTGCTGAAATGTATGTCATGGCTGTTAAGGGTACGATCGAGTCCTTGTTCAAGTTATGCAATAGTAGTCTTGTTTACAATGTTATTTATCCTTTGTGGAAGTATCATGGAGTTCTAGGAAGAGGCCTGAGTCATAGCCCTAAAAAAGTGACTTAGAATCTGAGGTCATTGACACAAAATGACCTGAAAAAGACTGCAGTCGTTGGGATACCTTGTTGTGGGAGCAAATATAAGGTATCAATCACACTGATGACTTGTCATGGGAGGGACTAGGATCCCAAATCAAGAAAACATCTAGTAGTCTCAGGGGTTGGGCACTTGGATGGATTGGTTGTCTCCTGGAGGTCCCGTAGCTCTTGAGGAAGATCAATTTGGTCTTGTCATCTCGGTTCCACTTCCTTAACTATACATGGGGATTTGAATCATATCATAGTAACCCTTCATCACATGTTTACCCCGGTGGACTGGTTAGATTGGGTACATTTGTGTAGAAATTATAAAACATATGTATATCAATGGATTCAATCCGATCAAGCAATGTACTAAATCTAGATATTGAATCCTTCTACAAATAAATTGCAGAAAACAAACATGATCGCCAATCACAAAAAGTAAAGAAAGAATCAAATCAAACCACAACACAGATAATTTCCCGAGGAAATCTTGCTGCTCAAAACCCCTCTATCTTCTATTGTATATTCACCATAGAATCGTAAGAAAATTAAAATGCACTCTTCTCACAAGAGTCTCCTGCACTCTCACAACTATCTCACACTGATCCAGAAAAAATCGACCAACACTTAGCCAATTCTTAGCCTCTAATCAACCTGCCTTTCTTCCACAATTCATGTGGAATGCAATCCCTATTCTTTAGGAATTTTAGCCTTCCATACGCAAGGATCATGGGAAATCCAATGGATTTCTGGTTGCATGCAGGAAACCTACTAATCACACAACTGATAGTTAACATCCCTTTAACCTTTGTCTCAACTCGGTCTCCATTGGAACTGACATGCATGCAGCTATTAATAGTAAATCATCAGTTGCATGGTAGATCAAGGCATGTGAATTAAATATGGTTTAATTCACTTGACCTCTCACTAGTGCAACAAACAGTTACAACTAGTTCAACTAAATTTAAATCACCTAACCGAGTTAACTGATTACTCATGCATAAACTAATCCGCCAACTGAAATTCGAACTCCATAACTAATAGAATCACTCTGCATGCCTCACCAACCACCCTTAACTCGAAATACATGAGCTAACTGAGTTTATCACACTTAGTTAACTATTAAAAGTGATTATGAAATAAGATTATATTTTATTATCCAATTTAATTAAGGGAAAATTAAATTAGACATTGCACCAATTTAATTAATTAAATTGGCCTTCACACTAATGTATCACTAGGACCTGTGGTCCCACACTAGTGTGTGCACTAAAATTTCTTGTTGGACTTTTAGCACTCCCTCTCAGCAAGAAAGGGATTATTTTCCACCCCGATCCTGCCTCTATGGTATTTGAATTTTATCCTTGCGAGCGCCTTCATCGGAATATCTACATCCTGATTCTCCATGGGAATGTACTGAAGTAACATAATGCGCCTATGAACACAATCTCTCAGATGGTGGTACCAGATTTCTATGTGCTTGGACCTATCATGGAATACCAGATTAACTGAGAGTTTAATGCAACTCTGGTTATCACAATGTATCACCGTCGGATCCATATGAGAACCAAACAAACCAACCAGGATCTTTCTCATCCAGATGGCCTCACAAGCAGCCTAAATTGCTACCATTTACTCAGCCTCAGCTGAATTTAGTGCCACAGATAATTTCTGCTTGTTTTACCAAGAAATTGTTGTCAATCCTATGCTAAAGAACCCTCCTGGTGTGCTTTTTCTGTCTGATGGACTTCCTGCCCAATCTGAATTCGTGAAGCCTTGAAGCTTCACTCCCTCTGTCCATCTGTACCATAATACATACTCTATAGTGCCCCTGAGATATCTCAAGACATGCTTCCCCTCCTTCCAAAAGAGCTTGGTTAGCTTAACCATAGCTTGACTCAGCTGGTTAACTGTGTAGAAAATGTTTGGTCTGTTGTTCACCAAGTACATTAGTGAACCCACTAGCTGCCTATAGACAGTAGAGTCCAATACTTCTCCTGAAGTAGCATCCTCTTTCCTCCAATTTCCAGGAAGAGGAGTCTCCATGGATTTATAGCTCTCCATGTGAAACTTACCCAAACCAAGGAAATAGCTCACCATCCCGCTGCCATATTTCCAAACCAAGGAAATAGTGAAGGCGTCCCATGTCCTTCATTTCAAACTCTCTTGCAAGATCCTCCTTGCAAGAAGTTATCAGTTACTCATCACCTGTAAAAATCAGATCATCAAAATAAAGTATGATAATCAAGTGCCTACCATCAACCACAATCTATTATAGGTTCACATCAACTTCACTTTTGGTGAAGCCCAACCTGGTGAAATAACTGTTAATCCTAGTGTACCAAGCACGAGGTACTTGCTTCAACCCATACAGTGCTCTCTTGAGTCAACACACATGTGACTCACGGTCAAAGATCTTGAAACCTTCTGGCTGCTCTATGTACACTTCCTTCTAAATAAATCCATTGAGAAACACCGTTTTCACATCCATCTGATGAATGCGCCACCCCATCTACATTGTGCAAGGATAGATCTAATGGAAGAGTACCTCGTGACTGGTGTGAAATTCTCCTCATATCCAGTTCCCTCAACTTGTGAGAATCCCCTGGCCACAAATCCGACCTTATAATTCTCCACACTCCCATCTGTCGCCTTCTTCACCTTATAGATCCATCTAGATCCAACCACTGATTTTCCGACAGGGCTTGGAACAAATTTCCATGCACTTTTCTTGACGATGGAGTCATACTCCTCTACCATAACATCAACCCAAATTGGTTGCTACACTTCTTCCTCAAAGGAATATGGTTTTGTCACAATACACTTGCTCATAAGAGCCATGTATCCAGTAAACCTGTCTAGAGACTACCTCTACCTGCGCAGTGAAATAGGTGCTCCTACATTCTCTGCCGCATCAAGTCTCAATCTATCAGCTTCCATGGTGTGCCTTCTACCATTTCCGGTGGATGGATTTGCAAGAGTGCTTTCTGCCACTACATGATCCTCCGCATGTAGCTGATCCACATCTTGAGGTTCATTCTTTGGAACCAAGAGTTCTTCATCTGCATGCAAATCCAGCTCCCTCTCAAGGGACAATCGCATGATTTTATCCTCATCAAATTTTATATCCCATCTCACAACATTCATCATACTATTTGTCAAATACACCCGATAGTTGTGGGGAGTATCAGTGTACCCCACAAATATCCCAATCTCAGTTTTTGGTTCAAGCTTTCCTGGTGTCTTTGGTCACATGCACATAAAAAAATGAGCCAAAAATATTAAAATATGAAACATCAAGTTTCTTACTAGTAAAACCCTCCTCTGGTGTACTCATGCCAAGTATTTGATGAGGAATACGATTTTGCACAAATACTGTTGTGTTGCATGCCTCTTCCCATAGATGCAACTGTAGGCCCTGATCATGCAACATCACTCGTGCTACCCCCATAATTGTTCTATTCTTTCTTTCTGCAACCCCATTCTATTGTGGGTTATGAGGCACAATAAACTCTCTCCGAATTCCTTCTTTGCTACATAAGTTCTTGAATTCATTTGAGATGTACCCACCACCATTATCGCTCCTAAGAGCCTTAACATGCGTCCCCATATCTATTTCCACCAGTGCTTTGAACTCAAGAAATTTTGAGAACTTCTCATCTTTCTTTTGCATGAAGTAGATCTAGCACTTTCTGGAAAAACCATCAACAAATATCACATAGTACTTATGATTTTCTATCGAAGCAGTAGAGAATGATCCACACACATCTTAGTGAAATCTCTCAAGGATTTCCAAAGCTTGGTTATCCTTCCCGTGAAAAGTGGCCTTTTCATACTCCCCCCTAGTACATCCCTTGCATGTGTCTAACTGCGCAAGAGTACCCTTGGGAAGACCTGTAGAAATATGTTGCATGACCTTCAAGGCTCCGTTCTATAGATGGCCAAATCTCTTGTGCCATAACTCACAATCATCCCAGCTCACCACTTTGTCTGCCTTACCCATCAATGCTGCAGAGCCATCTACATCAAGTTTATAGAGATTCTTCACACCAATGCCAATCTTCTTGGCTTGTCCTGTTGCTTTGTGTCGAAGGAAATATTTTCCTTCACTGAAAACAACATCATAGCCTCTATCCTCCAACATTGCAACTGAAACTAAAATTTTATTCAAGCTTGGTACATGCATTACATATTTTAATAAGAAGGGTTTACCTGTCTGTCTCTGGAAGGTAACTGTACCAATCTTGGTAGCACTGTACCGCCCATCATCACCCATTCTGATATGCATCTGGAGGTCCTTCTCCTCCAAGCTACAAAAAATTTCTTTGTCTCCAGTCATGGGAAAGGATGCACCACTATCCAAGTACCACACCAATCCCATTTCTCTTGAAACCATGCATGCACTGAGTGAGAATTCAAGATCAAATTGTGAGGCCAAAGCCTTACCAGATGCAGATCCTGAATCCTTCTTGTTCTTCTTATTTTGTGGGCAATTAGTGGCATAATGTCCATGCTCGTGACAGTGAAAGCACTTCACTTTGGAAATGTCGCGCTTCTTTCCATATTTGTTGGACTCAGATTTGGAATGGAATTTATTTCCCTTCCCCTTCTTCGCCTTGGCAGCCAAAGCGCAATTTTATTCATCATCTGTCTTAGATGAAGATCCATCCCTGGTATTCCGTCTGAATTCTTCTTGCACCAAATCCGACCAAAGTCGTTCCCAATCTGGCAACTTTTCCCTCTCATTGACAGAGTCTTGATAACAATGCCAACTCTTGGAAAGTCGTAGAAGAGCTAGGCTAACCATGTCATCATCCAAAACAATAATTCCAACGCTCCCAAGATCATCCCAAAATTGGACAAACTTTGTTAAATATTTCAGAATGGTGTCGCCTTTCTCCATTTTGATTTTCCTGAGCTTGTCCTTTAGTGCCAATTTTCTATGATCACTATTTCTCTGAAACAGATCTATCAAAGCTTTCCACATTTCATATGGTGTTGCTTTTCCATGGAGACTTGAGACAATGTGGTCTCATACTCCCTCCAGTAAGGTCCTTCTCACCTTTGCAAGCTTCTTTTTCCAAGCATCAAGATTTGTGACATCTGCTGCAACGGGTTTGGGAATTTCATTATCAATGAATTCTTTCAATCCGTTTTCCTCCAGTACTGCCTCCATCCTGTCTTTCCACACAATATAATTGGAACTTCCCTCGAGTGCATACTCCAATCTCAAGCCATTGAAAGCCATTTTGATCCTGATCTTCCTGTCACACCAAGAATACTTTTGAAAATTCGAATTCTATTCAGTCACAAACTCAATTTCTCCTCCACTATAACGATTTTTTGTGCTCTAATACCATGTATAAATTATGCAAACATATGTATATCAATGGATTCAATCGGATCAAGCAATTTAATAAATATAGATATTGAATCCTTCTACAAATAAATTTCAGAAAATAAACACAATCGCCAATCACAACAAGTAAAGAAAGAATCAAATCAAACCACAACATAGATAGTTCCCTGGGGAAATATTGCTGCTCAAAACCCCTCTATCGTCTATTGTATATTCACCATGGAATCATGAAACAATTACAATGCACTCTTCTCACAAGAGTCTCCTACACTCTCACAACTGTCTCAAACTGATCCGGACAAAATCGACCAACACTTAGCCAATTCTCAACGTCTAATCAGCCTGCCTTGCTTGTGCAATTCATGTGGAATGAAATCCCTATTCTTTAGGAATTTCAGCTTTCCAAAATTGCTCAAGGATCATGGGAAATTCAATGGATGTCTGGTTGCATGCGGGTAACCTACTAATTACATAACTGATAGTTAACATCCCTTTAACCTTGTCTCAACTGGGTCTCCACTAGAACTAGCATGCATGCAAATATTCATATTAAATCATCATTTGCATGGTAGATCACTGTATGTGAATTAAATCTGATTTAATTCACTTGACCTCTCACTAGTGCAACAAACAGTTATAAATAGTTCAACTGACTTTAACTCACCTAATTGAGTTAACTGATTAATCATGCATTAAACTAATTCACCAACTGCAATTCATACTTCATAACTAATATAATCACTCTACATGCCTCATCAGCCACCCTCAACTCGAAATACATGAGCTAAATGAGTTTATCACACTCAGTTAACTATTATAAGTGATTACGAGATAAGATTACATTTCATTTTCCAATTTAATTAAGGGAAAGTTAAATTAGACACTGCACCGATTTAATTAATTAAATTTGCCTTCACACTAATTTATCGCTAGGACCTGTGGACCCACACTAGTGTGTGTGCTGCAATTTCTTGTTGGACTTTCAACAATTTGGGAGGAGGGTGTTACAAATTTTTGCCCATAAATTTTGAATCTATGCATGTATTAGGGTTTGAAATTTTGACCCTGGTTAGAGCCGTTGTAGCAACTAGTACAACCCTTCAACTTTAGCCTCGATTTTCCTCTAAAACCTTTGCCTTGACCTCTTCTACAAGCCATTCACCTTCACTACTTTCTGTGAAAAATCGACCCCCATTCCATATTTTATTTAGGCCTAATGACCATCTAACCCTCATTTACAGGAGCTCGACATCTTTCCCATAAATTCTCAAAGTCTATAGACAGAGCACTTCAAAACATGCACATTACAGTATAGAATTCATCCTCAACCCTCTTCCTCAACTCAACCTGATCTAATCATGAAAGACACACCAAAAAACTCCTCTTAAACTTTGGATAGACACCTAAATGCTACGGGTAGATTTCAGATTTCCTTATCCTTATGTGAGATGCACTTGTGATGTGTTTGATCGAATGCCTAGGCTCCTCTATTTATATGATTCCTTGGGTGCACATCTAGCCATATCTAGGGCTACCTTAAGGTCAAGCCGAACTTACTTTTGTGTATTTTTCCCACCAACATATAAATAAAAGTATTTCACCCATTTGATCTTATCTTCCATGGATGAATTAGCATCCAAATCTCCTTTTATGGTTCTCCACATGCCTCCATGACCAAACCTCAAAAATACCTCATGGATTCACACCCACAACATTTGGTGCAAATCCCACAACTTGAGTACTCTTGCCCATGAAGCCCATACGGGTCAAGGTCCTCCACAACCCTGTACCCTATGGTTTGGAGTACCTCCCAAGCTACCAATATCAACACATGATGCAATGATTTCCTATGAGAAAAGCCCCAATAACATAAATCTAATTCAACAAATAAACCCTTGCAAGGGTCCGAATTAACCCACACCCTTTCCAAAGACATATTTCTGGAGGAAATGAATGGCATGTACACTTCCAGGAACATCCCCAATTTGTTCTCTATAGCCTAAAAGGCATCCATCAACCAATATTATGGGGGAAAGCTGAGAAATCTTACCCAATCATGTGCATTGTCAAGTCTCTTGTGACTTGCATTGAAGAAGCGGTTCCACTATTTCATCATAAAATGTGATGAAACAATACTCCAGTTTTTACCCAATGCCCAAGTTGTAGTTTTTGTCGTTCTAAATATGAGCATAAAACAACCCCAAGCTGAGGTATTCAATGAGGGGAACACGTCCAACAAGTTTCCACATTCCTTTCTGACCCAATATCATAATTAATCAGTGGAGAAACAATGGCCCCTAGCTCTCCCAACCATGACCTATTCAACCATAAGCATTACTTCAAACAACAACACAGTCTCCCCTAACACCTATTAGGGTCCTATAATAAGAGGGATCATAATTTTGAATTGCCTATTTTTAATCTTGTAATATTGTACATACCTTTTCTTTTGCAAATGTTTTCCCATATTAAAAAGTGAAAAGAGGGTATGTCCTAAAAGAAAAATCAAAGGACTAAAAGAAAGAAGATAAAAAAAGGATATAAAGTATGAACCCCACAAAAGAAACAAAAATAGATCTTGAAAGTGTTGCACATTCAAATGCCACTACTCTTAGCTTACTTTATGAAAATAAAATTTTGTGCAACTTATTCAAAATACCACAATTCATGATGATCATACAATTTAATCTTGATTCATTCATGATTTTAAATTTCATGTAATGATAGTTAGTGAATAAATATCTAGCCAAACCATTTAATCTTGGCATATCAATAGGTAGGTAGAGAATAAAATGAGCTCATAAGTTTGATCTGAGCCATTGGAATATATAAGGCTAGAAATAGGTTTGTTTGCTTATCAAAAGAAAATAAAAGGGTCAGCAAGCTCAAATGCACCTAATAAATGAAATAAAAAATGTTAGGGTAAATAAAGAGTAGGTAGATTACTTTCAAAAGAAATGAAAAGCATCAATAAGGTTCATCTCATCTTCCTAACCATTTCCCCTTGCAAAAAATTCTATTTCCACCATTGCAAATCATTTCCCCTTGTAAAATCCCTTTCTTTTGACAAATATCCCTTTCCCCTTATTCTAATCCTTTTCCTTTCCTAAAAACCCCTTTCCATATGTTAGTATGAATCTTAATTCCAAGCGTACAAAAAATACCACTTTAGCTGTGCATAACCAACAGCCCTAACAGTAGAGATGACTGCCAATATCTTCAGATCTACAGTTAGGTGATCAAGATAATTGCTGCAAAAATCTAGATCTATGCATTAGAAGACATTAAACAGTAGAAAAAACAAGATTTACTCTATGCATCCAATAGACAAGAAAAGAATATGTTGAATAAATTTTGTATTAGGGGCACCTGGGAGGAAAACACAGGAGGGTGTTCCCAGTTCTCCTCAATGGGATGGGTTCTTGAAAGTCCTCAACACTTCAGATCTAGAATTCCTCTCTCTTGATGGTGTAGAAAACCCAGACACAAAATAGTAGCAAAATATGACTATGATGGTGGATCAATAGTCAGACCAAAAGTATAGATCCAGAGTGATCTTTAGGCAACAAAAGGTGATAAATGAATGGGAAAACCCTTCTATTTATAACAAAATATTGAGTTAGTCTAGATATTGGTGCATAGTTAAAATATTATTAACCAAATCAAGATCCAACTTTAATGGAATATTTTATTATATTTGTTGGAGGGAAAAGGAATTTGACTTGGGTCAAATCCCTTTATTTGTAAATAATAAATAAATAAATGATTTATTTATCATTTTAAGGATGTGGTTGAGTAACAATCAAATAAATAATGATTTATTTAATTATTTAAGGGTGATTTAGTCATATTTAACAAAGAATATTATTTAAATAAGGTTTAAATAATTATTCTTAGAAAATAATAAGATAAATAATGATTTATCTAATTAATTTCCTTTTTTTGGGTTAAATATAACCAAGAATATTAATTAAACTGTTGTTTAACTAATTATTCCTTGAGGAGAATGAAAAAAATGTATATTTATTTAATATTTCCTCATGGGGTTTCCTGTTTAGACCATAAACAACTTAATAAAGGTGGTTTACTAAGTTATTTCATAGTGAAAGCAAGTTTACTTAGGGTAAAATTGGTCTTACATAGTGTACTTGGGTACATCTAATGATAATAGGTTAGATGACCAAAAAATGGTGTAACAAATTGCCCCCCAGCATGCGAGCGTTAGGAGCTAATCGTATGACCAAAGTGCGTTGTAAGATCTCAATCACTAGACATCGAAGGGGAAGTCAAAGAGAGAGAAGTATAAGGTAGACCAAAGTGCTGAAAGAACTAGACCCTGAGGAGGTAAGACTTATAGGTGCGACAAGTCTCTTTGATGAGTAAGTACTTATGCTATAGGCGGTGGGGGAGGCATACCTATGCCCGCCGAGGCAAAGTAAAAACAATAAGACATCCGGTAAACCACGGAACTGGCCAATATAATACATGCTGGCATAAACATGAGCGAGATAAACAACACAATAATGAATCCAACATACATATTGTGCCTGGGATAACAGCCAGGACTTGTACAATAATATCTGAGTACATGAGATATAAATGCAACCTAGATGCCCCTGAAAACAGGAAAGGGCTCTGAAAATCTCACTGATATATGCAAACAAAAAGGCGCTGCAAGCGGCTAAGGCCGACATCATCAAAATTAGGGAGCTACATCAAAGGCTGTGATGAAGAGGTCATCTGGGTATGTGGGGGGCTACCTGTAGGGCCACCCCCTCATGAGGGCTGAGACATCTCATACACACTCAGGAATCACCGATATCAACTGCTGCATCACTGAACCATCAAGTATACGGTTCTTGATTATGCTGAAAGGAGCTGGAGCTGAGAAAAAATCAAGTCAAAGGGAAATAAGGAGTCCCTTTGCCTGATTCGAGGCACCGAACAATAGTGGAAGCTGGAACCAAGGTACATTGCCCTCTAGACCTGTCTTCTGGAATGAATGAATTGATGTCGATAGAAGGAAGTCTGCCATAGGTGAGGCAATAAGGGATCCTCAACTAAGGCACGAGAAAAAATAGTAGAGCGACTGACAGACTGACACCAATTATGATGATGGAATGGGGGGTACTGAGTAGCGAATGAACGACTTCCCTTATTAGAGCATAAAGGGTATGGATGACATGGCAGCGACTGACACAATATCATGAGGGATAGGGGACAGTGGGACTGAAGGCCATAATGTGTGACATGAGAGAGGGACCAAGCAATAAAGGATGGATAACTATAACGAGATTCAAAGGGACTCGGGATAGACTCCATGAATGCAATGATGACTCAACTCGGACGCTCTAAACAAGGGTGACTCGATGGTGACGCCACATAGAAAAAGGTCCAATGGGGACCATGAAAACATGAGTACAAGATGGTAACTCATGACCAAAGTCGACACGATCGTGGAAAAGTATGGGGGAAAAGTGGTACCCCTCAGTACGAGTGTTGCAAGTGAAGAAATTCGATTTTGAGGAGGGGTGAAGTGACGCTTCTTGGAAAAAATGTGTCCTTGTGAAGTATCAAATCACTAAAAACTAACAGATACGCATTTTAGGGCTCGGTGAGAGCTTTCCAACGGTATAGATAGTTTGGTAAATAGAGCTACGGTTGGGTCGCAGTTAGTGAAATAAAAAACAGGGGTTTCTCTTTTAATAAGGCGTTTTCCCTCCAAATTCACTCATTTGCATGTGGAGCTGTGGTGAATATAGAGAGGAGAGAAGGCCCTAAATCTTGCAGCGATCGCAGCGGACAAACCGACCGTTGGAATCAAGATTTGTCAGTTATAGGTAAGAGGCCTAACCCTACTCTTTCTTTTCAGTGGATTAAAAGTTCAGATTAGGTCCCCAGGGCTAAGGAATAGGCCCCTACTCCTCACAGCCAGGTTGCACTTTTTGGGACAAAAAGTGCGACTTGGGTAGCAGGCTGATAAAACTAATCGTCCGTTGTGTTTGGGTCCATGTTAATCGTCGTGAGGGTTTTTTCGTGTTGTTGAAGCGATATATTGTTTTTATGATGAGACATAGTTCTTCCTATCTCGCACCGAAATATGATGAGCCAGTGCGAGGCGGCGGTGAAACACAATCAATCGGGAGAGAAAAGAGACTCAGGCGTATTACTATTGGAGATCCGGGAGATCGGTGGCGTCATGTGGTATTAAGCGGCAGTTCGAAGCCCCAAATTTTGTGGAGAACCCTTTAATGACGAGAGTCGGAGAGCTCTGGCCAGTCCAGACTGTCACTATTGGGATCTGCACGCAGGCCCGATAGTGCAGGGGCACCAGATCGAGTTGACGGTCCAAGATATATATTTCCTGACTGGTCTCCCACCACTTGGGATGGTAGGGAATACTCAGCCAGTATTACCGTTAGGGTGGAATATCATAGAAAGCAGTATACCATTGTCGACGTGTCTCCATCAACCAAACTGCATGCTCCACCTGGGGACTCGAGCAAGCGAGAGACCCTGTCGTGTCTTGTATCGTCACAGATCGTGAAACCGTACTCCAATACGTTTGAGTGGTAGATGATGTTCGGTGGAGAGTGCGGACGAGGGACCCATTATGGTCGAACAATGATGTCGTCATCGTTGAAAGAAAGTTTTTATGCAAGCGGCAAGTGAACCATAATCGTAAAGTGTTATTAAGTATGACTTTAGTTTGTTTTCCGAGAAGATCTCGTAACATTTTGACCCTCACATACAACAAGATGGGGTATTCTAGAGCTCAGATGCGCTGGGGGTGACTATTGAAAAGAGGGATAGTGGGCGATTGGACGGGTGTTCTGACCCGAGTTCTTTTCTCATTGGGATTAGATGCCACTGTATATAGATGACTATCCCTATAGTGGGATGACTTATTGTGGGGACCCGGATTTGCCACTACCGCCTGGTCGAATATGGGGACTCGATGGTAAGTGAAAAATTTCTAATCTTTTATATGCATGTAAAGTTCTAGAATATTGTATGTGGTACTGATTCTTTTACTTTTGGTATGCAGATATAGCACCGGTAAAACCGACCAGGTACATGGGACGACTTGCAGTATCGAGGGCCGCAGGATTTAGTGGATCAATGGCACAACAAAATGAGGATGCAGTAGCCCTCCTGGAGGATATCCATCATAGATTTGAGAGGCTTCTAATCGGTGTTTCAGAGTGCAGTTGGAAATACTTAGATGACCAATACATAGAGCCATTTATTGGTTTACCCTTTGAGTGGCGAGGGGTCATGCGGCACATGGCGATGGCCGGACAGGGTAGGCGTGATCTATGAGCTGCGGGAGCAGAGCCATTGGCTCGGGATCCTCCAGATAGTGATTAGTGTGTAGGGGTAGGTGGTGCCCCCGTTTTGATTTTTGTAACATGCTATGGGCATGTCATATGTATCAGAGTGGATGGACTCTAAAACATTTTATACGACACATATTATGGATATGCATCATTTTGATATTTTTATGTTATTGTCTTGTGTTAAATTCGTGGGATAAATGTCAATCTAGAATATTGTTTGCAATGCTATCTACATAGTGATTTTGTGCTCTAGGTACATGACTGAATGTAATGATTTCAAATTCACGCATCAAAAGCTTCACTCGTAAATATCTTCTAAAAAGGATAGGATTATGCACATGATAGACACCATTCAATTGCATGACAAGAAGCAGGGAATCTAAATGAACGTGAAGGTGGAGGATGCGATGTGAAAGGGAATCGGGTAATAAACCTCGTACTGCATCATATTAGGCTTGGTTATTGGTAGCAGTACCAATGCATGCCCCATTCGAGAGAACAAGGGAGTGCAAGGGGGTAAAAATGGCCCAACCTGCCGAGGCTAGATTCTTGGAGTAGCGACTTGCACCATCAGCAAAACCGATATAAGGTGTGGATGGTAGGTCCATATGAAAGGTGCCACAAGAAAATAACTAGAAGGATGATGAACAATGCTGGCAACCTAAGCGCAAAGTAGAAATCGAACGCACTTCGTGGGGGGAAGTGATCTGGGTAAGATGTCTACTACTCAAACAGCGATGGTGAGGTGGAGTGTTGGAGCTACCAGAGGTGTAACATGTGCTGAGATGACAAAAGTCACCATGGGCATAGGTGGTTCTATCCCGTTGATGGGCAGGAACGATGAAGTCAGGGGTGGACATGGCTTCCATGATGTCATCATCGCAATAGAAGATGGAGTGACTGGACGAAGGGAGACCACATGACGCGGAAAAGCTACCTGACTCATCATCATGAGAAGAAAGGTTCACATGCGCATCGTCACGGGGGATGACGGAAGAACAAGAAGATAAGGGATCTACTAATGTTGAGCCCAGGGTGATCGCTGAAGGGAGGTCAAGCGAAACAACAGGGGAAGATTTGGAGGGAGCTTCCACCCAAGATCTCATGGATGATGAAATGTATAGGATGGTGGCCGCAGGCTCCTTCATCTTGACATCAGGAGGGGGGATGTCAATAGCAGCAGGTAAATCCTCAGTCTGGTCTACAACATACTACATAAGTATGGGAGAGGCGGATTGGTTTTGTTCAATCTCGTACTCCCGAACTACCTCTAAAGAGGCGAGGTAATGCGTAAGGCGGGGACAATGGTGAGAGTAATGGCCATGGAGATCACACAACGCACAAGGTTGGTTAGTGTGAATAGTTTTAGGATTCTTGGTTGCAGTCAAGGGAAAAACAGAGGCTTTAGGGACCGCAGACTCATGGAACGCTACTTTAACCATGGGCTTGATACGGGGCAGTTCAGGACAGTTATGGGTGGCATGGCCGGCGAAATCACACAAATCACAGGGCTTTGCGGGCAGGAGAGGTGCAGGGTCTATCGCGGCAGCCTTGTCCTTGGAGGCCCTCTTGCGAGCTTTTCCTTTCTTACCCAAAGCGGTCGCAACAGGAGGTGGTTGAGGCACTGTTGCAGTAGGAGAAGTCATGGGGACCGGTTGAATCGGGGTCAAATCAAGGTAAGGTTTGGGTTGACCTGGTGGGGTAGCGGCTGGAGGATCAAGGTACCAGACGGGAATCCCAAGGGTCAAGTTAGAAGAGAGAGGGTGGCCATGACAGGTGCCGTATAGATTCCTGGTGGGGGAGCTAGGAACTGTATTTGACCGGAGGGGTAATGGCCAGGTGGGACAACTCCTAAATGGTTAAGGCCTGGAGGAACTGTTCTAGGAGGGTAAAGAGGTTCATGAGTACCAGCTGAAGGGCCAAGAGGAGAAGTTCCAAAAGGCTGAATCAAAGGGCTAGGAGAAGGCTACAGAGGGTGAGGAGGCTGCTGACTAGCCGAGGCGGGCCGCTTGAGGGCAGTCTGAGACAATTGCATCATGAAAACATTCGATGAGTTGGGATTAGAGACAGGAGGAGGAAGACCAGGGAATGTACCAAGCAGTGAGGAATATTTGTAGACTCCGGGTGAAACACTGGTCAAAGGATCGAAGGTTTGCTTGTTGGCCACCGAAGAGATAGTGGACTCAGGGGAGGTGTGAGACTTCGGTTCGTAATATGTCAATTGGTCAATGGTGACTATCTTTTCATTATGAGGGAAAGACATCTTGCGGTGGACAACGGAAGGGACAACAGACATCGCATAAGTGTAGCTACGACCCAATAGAATGTTTTAGTCTAAGGGGGCATCTATGACTTCTATGTCAATGTAAACAGTCTTTCCCACAAGAGTAATAGGAAAATTGCGGAATAAACCAATGGGCTTAGAGGCATGGCCATCCCATGCTCAGAGAGTGATCGTGGAAGGAGCCAACTCAGGTGATCCGATTTTCTTCCAAACCGAAGTGGACATCACGCAGGTGGATGCCCTCTCATCAATAATGTACCGTGAAACGTTAGCGTTTCGGATCTTGACTGGGATTTGGAAGGCGACGAAAGTAGGTAGAGGAGGATGTTCTGACCGGTCAACATCAAAGACAATCAATCGATCGTCGGAAGGATCTACAGTGCCCATGGCAGATAGTAGAGCTTTTCATTGTGAAGGGCATGACTGGAGGAGTTCTAGCGTTGAAATGGTAGCAGGGGATTGTGCCAAATCATCGACTGTGCTATATGAATGGGCAGCTTTGCTAGAAGCAACATTTCAGCGCAGTGGTCCCTTAGGTATCTTGGTATGAACCTCCGCCCTAGGCTGAGGGATCTGCAAGGGACCCTTAGGTGTCGAAAGAGGATCTGTAGAGACCGAAGGAGGTGGCTCGAGGACAGACGTAGCGGGAGGCTTGTTGTACTGACGGGACCAAGTCTGAATATTGATGTCTACGATTAAAGGTTGATCAAAGTTCATCATGAGAATCTGGTAATCGGGGGTACCAGACAGAAGAGGTTGAGTGGGAAAGGATTAGTAAGCATAGCCAGCTAGCTAGGCGCAGAACTGGGAGGGACGGAAGGGGAGGCTTGCTGTCCAAGCAATGTTGCTTGAGACTCCCATAGTTGTCGCATCTATGGAAAAAGAGGACAATCATGCGTGTAATGGCAATGAACACTACAACAAGAACAAGGTTTGTTCGTGCGAACAGGCCTGTCCTGCTTGGGCTGAGTGCCCTGTTGTTGGTTCGTAGTGTGAGGAGCATTACCTTGATTGGGTCCAGGATTACCAGGGATAGATTGATTTTGAGTGCCTTTCCTCTTCTTTTTTGAGGGAAGAGGATAAGTCGCGCCCTGATGTGCATGCACCTGCCCCCGAGGGGGCGGTGGTTGCTGTTACGGGGGTTGAGAAGGAAAGGGAGGAGGATGTGCTAATGCTGGGGGAACTGGAGCACCAGGCTGTGGATACAGATAAAAAGGAGGTTGGGTAATAGTGTGGTAAATAGGAGGTTGGGCAAAAAGAGGAGGCATGCCGTATCCTGGATACGTGCTACCGGGAGGGGGAAAGGTGCAGGAGGTGTTGGCCCCCCTCGAGGAAAATCAGAGCCCATGGGAGGTTGAGCAATGATGACGACACAAACACGACACAAGTGAAAAAGAGACTGACAAGGGCAGGGAGGTGCAGGATCAACTGATTACAATGTCGAAACAAGGGCGAAGAGGGGCAGGATCAATTGATTTCAATGTTTTAGAGTCTTTGCTTGGCGGTGTTAACCAAGCCCTTTTTCGCTTAGGGTATGTGTGTAAAAGTGTGTAAATTTTAATTTTTAAACCCAGACGTTTGTAGAGAAAAAGAAAAAGTGTGGTGTATAGCTGTAAATAAAGCTGCAAATGGTAGTATATAGGCCTACAAAAACAGAAAATAAACAGCTAATAATGAAATAATCTAAACCCAAGGAGGTGGGCCTCTCAACAACTAGTCTATAGGTGAGCAAAAAAATAATCAAAACACACTAAAAAACCCAAAATATCTAAGGTCAGGAGGGACAGGGATCTAAAGGACCAAATCTGCTGGAAAGTGGTGCAGAAACAACAACAGGTTAGAGGAAAAATTGCTACAAAAAGAGGTGGCGAAAGGCTATCTCCAGGAGGGAAACGAAGTGAACCCTAGAGGAAAACCCAAACAAAGCTAAATGAGGTGATTTGGATGGATAACAAGCTGATCTAAAGTGGATCTGAAGGTGAGGTACCAGATCTGAAAAAATGGTTGAAGACTCTAAAATTTCAGACAACCTGCAACAACAAAAACTCTTCCATAAGAAGTGGAGGCTACTAAAGTCCTAGGGGGCTAGGTTCCCACTTAGTTGAGAAAAACATAACAAGTACAGGTCCAAAACGGGTGGAGACGGAGGTCATACAAGCCTGAACAGAGGCTCAGAAAAACCCAAAAAACTTTCAGAAAAATTCCCGCTAAAAGTCCAAGTCGCAGTTTTTGACTTGTTTTCAGCACAGGTCACACTTCTTGGGCTGTAAGGTGCATCCTAAGGGTCCAGGTCGCAAGTTTTGGGCTGAAAAGTGTGACCTGTACTTCCAGCACTCTTGGCGGCAGGTTTCAGAAAAAAATTGTTGTCTTAGCTACGACTGATGTCTGTCACCTACGCAATAGGTCCGAAAACACGCAGAAGTTAGAATTTTTATTGTTTTAAGGTTTTATAGGTTAAAAAAACATCAAGAAAAGAAAAAACAAGGGGTTGAAGAGAAAACCTAGGGTTTGAAGCAGCTAGATATGCAAGGATCAGAAAAACGACAGCGGTCGTAAATGTAAACCCATGTGGAGTCGCCAGTTGTTAGTATGAATCTTAATTCCAAGCGTACGAAAAAAGACCACTTTAGCTGTGCATAACCAACAACCCTAACAGCAGAGATGACTACCAATATCTTCAGATCTGTAGTTAGGTGATCAAGATAAATGCTGCAAAAATATAGATCTATGCATTAGAAGACATTAAATAGTAGAAAAAAACAAGATTTACTCCATGCATCCAATAGACAAGACAAGAATATGTTGAATAAATTTTGTATTAGGGGCACCTGGGAGGAAAACACAGGAGGGTGTTCCTAGTTCTTCTTAATGGGATGGGTTCTTGAAAGTCCTCAACACTTCAGATCTAGAATTCCTCTCTCTTGATGGTGTAGAAAACCCAGACACAAAATAGTAGAAAAATATGACTATGATGGTGGATCAATAGTCAGACCAAAAGTATAGATCCAGAGTGATCTTTAGGCAACAAAAGGTGATAAATGAATGGGAAAACCCTTCTATTTATAACGAAATATTGAGTTAGTCTAGATATTGGTGCATAATTAAAATATTATTAACCAAATCAAGACCTAACTTTTATGAATATTTTGTTGCATTGAGGGGAAAATACACCTCTGATAACGGTCAACCTCACATTCAGAATAATAAATAAAATAAAATGACTATTTATCATTTTATGACAGGCTGATAAATAATTCACAAATAAATAAAGATTTATTTAATTAATATTTATAGTAAGTGATTTAGTCGTATTTAATGTTAATATTATTTAAATATATTTAAATAGTTCATTTTAGAAAATAATAAGATAAATAATGATTTATCTAATTAATTTTGTTTTAAGTTGAATATGAACTTGAATACAATTAAACTGTTTAATCAATTATTCTCAGTGAAAATCAAACAAATGCATATTTATTTTATTTCTGGGCTTCGCTTAGACCATAAACAACTTAATAAAGGTGGTTTGCTAAGTTATTTTCATAGTGAAAGCAATTTTACTTAGGGTAAAATTGGTCTTACATGGTGTACTTGGGTCCATCTAATGATAATAGGTTAGATGACCAAAAATTGGTGTAACACCCTAGTTAAAAATACATTTCCCTTAGAAAAATTAACTTCCCCTTTACTAACTCCACTTTTCCAATAAAACATCAAAACCCACTTTCCCATAGTTTAAAAGTGCCAAATATTTAAATCCGACCCCACTTTCATTTCACTTAATCTATCCTCCTAATGTATTTCTAACATCTAGTTTAAATATATTTCCCCCCGATATCATTTTTAAACATCCCACTTAATATATTTTATTCCTTGACCCCCTTATTTTAGTTTATCCTAATGCTTAATATATAATGGGCCCCGCCAATTGAATTAACATTCCCACTTCATATATTTACTAAACCCCTCATTTAATTAAACCCGTCCACTTAACTATTTTTCCTAACCCCACCACCTTCAAACGCAAAGCCTATCTATCGTTCGATTACCACCAGCAAATCTGACGGCCTCCACACCCTTTCGCAATCCCCGACAATCTGATGTTTAAAACCATGGGGGTGTGCGAAATGGGTGGTTTTATCCACCACCCCCCTGTCACGTGACGCCACAAGAACTTACCGCACCCTCCATCCTAAAAAACATTAACCACCCTTCATGCGTGTGATAAACCACCTTTCCATTAAAAACGCCTACCCCACGCCAACGCGATAAACAAAGTTTTCAAAATATGAAATCCCGTTATTTGCTTACCTCCTAAAAATTGCGAAAAAGACTTGAAAGATCATTACCGACTCAGAATTAAAGCCAAATGTTACTCAAACTCCTTCCATAGACTTCCCTGTTCCCTGAAGCCACTATCGCCTCCTTGCAAACCTGTGTTCTCATTAACGATTGTTTTTTTTTTGCAGGTAATTAGCAAGACTGGAAGACTTGATAAACAATTTTGATACTAGTTCCAAAACCTATTTACTCAAGACTCTCTGGATATGAATTCAAAGAGGTCACTCAACAATAGTTTTATGAACAGAAAGAAAATCAAGTTAAAACTGAAATAGACCAGGTAGAGACAATTTAAACGAGCAACAACAAAAATGCATACTTATTAATCTCCAGGAATTTTTATTTTTATTTTTCATGTCTTTTTAGTAAAATCTATTTTTAATAAAAACATAGAAACACAAGAAATTTAGTGTGATTTACTTTGACAAGTAAAAGTAAAAACAGGTAATAGAGCAGTAAGGTGAAAGAAAATTGACAAGGTAAAACAGTAAACATAGCAGACAGATAATGGCAGAGTTAAAATAAAATTCAGATGAAGACAAGGTAAAACATTAAACAGAGCAGAAAAATAAAGACAGAGTTAAAAGAAAAGTCAGATGACAAGCAGCGTGAAAGACAAGCCAGCATGAAATCCAACTAGCATGAAGGACAACAAATATCAAATAAGCAAACAATAAATCAAATAAACATCGACAACTTGCATTTAGTAAAATAGGTGTCTCTATCTTCTTGCATGAAGATATTTACTTTTCCTTGAATAAATCCTAAATCAGTTTATAGGATATTTTGTATTATGTTTTGTATAAATACTTCAGCAATTCGAAGTATTGAGTGTGGATTCTTGAACATTTCTATAGTTGAATTAAGCTAATACCTGATGGTTTATTGTACCATTTTCAAGTTGACAGACGTGAAAAGTAATAAAGGCATCTCATTACAGGATTCATGTGTTGAGCTACTTCAGTGAAGTATATTTCAATTGTTCATGTTATTTCCTTAAGTATTCCATAAACTTGCATGTTTTCTAAATTTAAATGTTAAAACAGGAATTTTATTACAGAATTTGTTTAAATACACACTGTTCTGAACTGTTATTCATTTTAATTTTTTCTTCTGATATCTGGTTTTGAGAATCCTTAATTTCTCTCTAATCCCAATTGACCTCTTTCACCTTCCTTAATCATCTGATTTAAGGAATCCTCAACTGCTCCTTGATCCTAATTGAAAACCACTTCATCATTTAGCCTTTAAGATATGATTTTGCTAAGCTATCATGCCATGTAACACTTATTTTATGACTTGATTATTTCATGTTTTCTTGATATATTGACTTGATAGCCCAATGAAAAGTAGAAAGGACAACTATCCATCTAAAGAAGTAATTCCACCAACAAATCAAAACCAAACCAAATCAATATTTTTTTTTTTAACAATATCGGGTGCTAATTTATATTCCAAAAAATAAGAGGAAAAGATTCCTTGTTACATGCAAGAGTTTCTGAGGAGAAACAGAGAAGGTAGCTACCAAAAAATGCTACGCCTTCTTTGTGTATACTATTTAGAAAATACTGAAATATAGATAATGAGTAGATTCAGACAAACTGAGAAAGAAGTAGAACAAAATTAAAAGCAATGCTAAGAAGAAGAGATGATAAATCAGTCGATGCTTATTGGGCGCTCAGTAGAAGCATCCATGTTGTCCTCAGTGCTAACATTTCTCACATTGTTGGCGCTGGAGCTTGGGGCTGAGCATTTCTCAAGGATATATTTGAGAATTTGGATAGATTATTCTGCATGGGCACAAAGATTGGAGAGATCATTGAACTGTTGTTGTAAAGACTTTACCATGTGCAGGAAGATTTTCACATCAGCTTGTTGTTTTTCATCAAGGATTTTTTGTTGAGCGTGAATTTTCTCCAACTCGGCCTGGATATCTGCACAATGAAAACAATCTTTGTTGCATGCCATAATGTAGAGATAGAGAGCAGAGACCGGTGGGTATAAGTGGGAAGGGCACACGATGAAGGGGAGGTGGATGTGCAGAGAAGAAGGCCAGCAGGGGGAGGGGAATGCGTGGAGCAAGAGCCCAGAAGTAAAGAGAGAATTCACTGAGCAGGGGAATGCTGCAGGAGGATGAGGGGATGTGGAGGAGGAAATTAGATATATATCACAGAGGATTGGAGAGAAAGCAGCAAGGGAGCGGGCCCGAGGATATAGGGTCACATGAGAGAGGAGGGAAGAGGTACGGGGGGGTCTGCGAATTTCAGAGAATTCAGAAGGGAGAATCCAAAAGAATATAATTTTCAGCAGAGATAAGATCATGGCAGGGGTATCAGAGATATGCCATCATTGTAGAGGATTTACCCAGCTGTTCTTGCACATGCCTTGTTTTATAGAGCGTTAGCGATCTTGTTGTTCGATCTAAGGATATGATGGAAAGATGTGTCTTTCATGCCTTTGGATATGCTGCGACATCTGCTAAAAATTCTGTGAAGGTCTATATTGCGGACAGGGTGGTCTTGGATCATCATGTTGATGATGATAGAGGAATCCTCGAACACCATTGCATTGGTGACGTTCCTTTTTTTTAACTGATGGAGGCCTTGGAGGAGGGTGTAAGCTTCTGCTTTGCTGTTGGAGAGGGAGCCAAGACCCCACTTGAAGGAGAGAAGAGTGCTGCCATTTCCATTTTTGATAATGCCTCCTGCTCCAGCAATGCTTGGGTTCGATTTGGATGCACCATTGAAGAAGAGAGCAGGCCTTGAGTAACTGTCCAACCATTCAATAAATTCATTTTCTTTTAGATGAACCTTCCATGTTTCATTTTGATGAGGATGATTATTTGGAGGCTTGAAGAAGCCAGAAGTGTCCAATAGCTTACCCAAAAAATTCCTTTCTTCCACTTGGAGGTCACTAACGTTGATGTTGCTAGTGTTTTTAGAGACAATTGTTTCGAGAGTGAGACTCCATGTCTTGTTGCAGACCTTCCTACAGGAGGGATTTTTGTTGTTGAAGATCATTTTGTTTCTGGTGAGCCATATGTTCCATAAGATCACATACGAAAGGGTATCCTAGACCCTTCTAGCCAAGTTGTTTTTCTTTTTTCCCCATGGGTAATTTTTCCTCTAGTTTTTAATCAAATCAGAGATGGCACTGATGGATTCCAAGTGAAGCTGGAAGGAAGAAGTGAGACCTTCCCAACAATGCTCAGCAAATGGACACTTGACGAAAAGATGATGCGCAATCTCTTCTGCACATTGACAACTGGGGCATCTGGATGGTCTATTCACACCCATTTTCTTTAAATTTTCTGAGGTGGGGATCTTGCCTTTGAGGAGAGTCCATATAAAGATATTTATCTTTGGGATGGCTTCCGACTTCCAAACCAGTTTCCAAATTGGCCATGGAGGAGAAGGAAAGTGATATTTGCTGAGTTGGCAGTGAGCAGCTTTGATGGTGTATGCAGAGCCTATGGGATCGCAACGAAGGCTATCCATACTGTCTTTGAGGCAAGGGAGTAGCACCATGGAGCAGGACTTGGAGGTTGGAAAGGTCTACTTCCAAATAAGGAGGGCCAGGGGGAAATTTCCATCCAATCCAATTATTATTTTGGTCATCCCACTTAGAGATTTGACTTAAGAATTTTAGATCGATATTCTGAAAATGAGAGAGAATGCGATGAGTGCCAGGTCTATCCAAGAGTGGATTTTTCCCCATGATTCTGTCTTTCCCAATATTAATGTTTCTTCCCCCATGAGGGACTTTTGAGAGTTTGTGAGTTAAGAAAGGAATGTATTTCTTACAGAGGGCCCAGATTATGGAGCAGGGTCTGTTAGGGATGTCTTGATCAAGGAGATGTTTTCTGGGAGAGTTGAGGTATTTGGATTCCATAACTCTTTTCCACCATGCTTGTTGTTCGCTGATTAACCTCCACACGATATTCCCCCCAAAGGCGTTGTTCATAAGCTTGGGTGAGCGGATTCTGAGCCCTCCATTTCCGTAGTCTTGTGTCACCTGCTTCCACTTAACAAGATTATATTTTTTCTTCTCTTTTTTTCCACCTTGCCAGAGAAAATTCCTTAGGATTGCTTCAAATTTGTGATGTATGCTGGTAGGGGCATGAAGCAGAGTGAAATGGTATAGGGGCAAAGAAGAGAGGGAAGATTTGAGTAAGACTACTCGCCCATCAAGGTTTAAACAGTAAGAACCCCATTGCTGTACTTTTCTCTTCATTTTTTCTATTGTAATGTTCTAGATTTCAGACTTTAGAGGACCTGCGATGACATGCATGCCTAAATAATTGAAGTGATCCGAGTTCAGTTTATAAGAAACTCCAAAAATTTGTGCAATGCTGTGTATGGTTTGGTTAGTTGCGTTCCAACCATAAATGCAACCATTAGGGGAATTTTGAGATATAAAATGGGCCTCCTAAGGAAATTATAAAATAATAGTGGAAACAATCAAATAAGATTAGATTACATCATGAACTTTTAGAGGGAAAAAAGGAAAAATTATTTTTTCAACTTGTATTTTCAACTTATCTCCCTATTACTCAAATTTCGAGCGGAGACACTCGTTGGATGCATAATTTGATTCTTCATCCAAGGAGTACCCATGTTGCATACTTTTGATGAACCCTTCTACACGAAAAATGAGAAATACATGAAAAACATGATTACAATCACGTTTTTTCATGTATTTCTCATTTTTCATGTAGCAGGGTTTATCGAAAGTATGCAACATGGGTACTCATTGGATGAGGAATTCAAATTTGCATCCAACAAGTACTCCCATTCGAAATTTGAGTAAAACCTTAGGGATATAAGTTCAAAATAAGAGTTGAAAAAATAGTTTTATTATTTTATTATTTTTTAATATTTGTACTTTTTTACTCCAAAAATGGTGAATCATCCCCCATGGTTGACATCATCATCTTGAATCTTATTGGTTCTTATAAAGTGTATTTTGGTTGTACATTTTTCTTAGGAGGCCCATTTTAGACCTCAAAAGTCCCCTAATGTTTTTTGGAACTTTATCAGCCCTCCGGAGTAAAGCATGAATTTGTCAAGGAGAGATTTAAATCTCTGAGCAATTATGCAAGTTGCACCACCCATCAAGAGAGTGTTATCTGCAAAATGTGAATGGTTCATATTTTTGACACCGTTGCGAAATTTAATTCCAGTGAGGAGGCCTACTCTTCACATATGATCCAAGGCCCTGCTGAAGGATTCGACCACAAGGATAAAGAGAAAGGGAGAGAGAGGGCAACCCTGTCTAAGAACGCGGGAGGACTGAAAGAAGGTTGCAGGCCTACCATTTATGAGGGGGGAGATCCAAGGGCTAGAGATGCAAGATTTGATAAGGGCGATGAAGTCATTGTCGAAGCCATTTTTCTGTAGGACTGATATGAGGAAGGAGTGTCTGACCCTATTAAAAGCATTGGCTAGATCGAGTTTGAGAATGAAGCCTTTCTCTTTGCGAATCATACTTAAGTGGATGGCTTCTTGCACAAGGAGGATAGAGTCTGATATTTTCCTTTGGGAGATGAAACCTCCTTGATTTTCCAAGATGAGACTAGGAATAAAGGGCTTGAGGTGCATGGCAAGGATTTTGGTAATAATTTTGTAGGAGGAATTGCAGAGGGAGATAGGTCTAAACCTTGAGAAGGAGGAGGGGCGGTTTTCTTTGGGGAAAAGAGCGAGGTAGGTTGAATTGGCGAAGCCCCATATTTTATTCTTTCTTTGAGCCAACTGTATCATTTTTGTCAAGTCCTTTTTATTAAGTCCTAGTAGGTCCTATAGAAGCTGATGGAAAATGCATCTGGACCCGGAGCCTTGTTAGGATGCAGGGACCAAATGGCGCACTGGATTTATACCTCTTCTATATCTTTTTTCAGAGTGTTGTTCATCTTTTCAGAGATCATATTTGGCAGATGTCTTAAGAGAACAGAGTAGTATTCAGGCTCTTCTGTTTCAATGAGAAGATCTCTATAATGAGTGGTCGTAGTAGCTTCGATTAGTTCTTGATCTGTCTGAATTTTACCTTCATTGTCTATGATATAGGATATGTTTTTTCTAGTCTTGCGAATAGTAGCTTGTTTGTGAAAGAAGGAGGTGTTCTTGTCACCAGCTTGGAGCCACAAATTTCTAGATTTTATTCTCCACTTCTCCTCTTCTTTTCTATTGATTTTATATAACTGCTAATAGAGGTATTTTCATGATTGTAGTTCTCCTAATTTGTCCCTTGAGAGTCAATGGTGTTATGAACAGCCTCCAGCTTTGCTTTGATTTCAGTTTTGATCTTGTCCAGTTCCTTGTAGTGCAGTTTGGCCCATTCCTTTAAGGCCATTTTGACCTTCTTTAGTTTGGTTTCCCAAATAAATGGCAGAGACCCCTCCACATGCTGCAACCAAGTATTGCGCACTAACTGTCTTTCTTCCATATTATCATTCCAAAGAGGGTTAAATTTGAAGGGAGGGGGCCCAGAGAGGGTTGATCACCAAGGGAGAGGGTGATGGGGTAGTGGTCAGAGGTGGAGGAGGAGAGGATGTTGGAAGAGGCGATGGAGAAAAACGAGAGGAGAGGGATAGCCACAAGAAATCTGTCAAGGCGCTCCATGATGTTTCCCCCTCCTATCCTGTGCTTGCTCCAAGTGTATTTGCGATTTTTTGGGGAAATATCAACGAAATAATGGTCTTGAATGATGGTTTCAAGAAGATCTCTAGAGGGATCTGGGTTGAAACAACCACCCCTTTTTTCATTTGCATGAAGGATTAAGTTGAAGTCACCTCCAATGATGAAATTTTTGTTGTCTTCATTATCTATGTCAGTTTTTAGAGCGTCCCAACAGATCTCTTTATCCCTATAATGGTTGGGTCCATAGAAATTGCAAATGATGATCTCAATGCTCTTAGTGTTTTGTAGAGTCATTTTGATCCAATTTTGTGTTTTTGCTGAGATTTTTTGCTTCCAAATGCTTTGATTCCAAATAGTGGCAAGTCCACTTGAGGCACCCTTGGATTCAGAATGGGTGCCCACATGATTCTTCATTTTGTTTATAATTGTTTCCATGTTAAGATCTCCCTGCTTAGTTTCCTAAAGGAGAATAATGTCCGGATTTTCCTGATTCATTAGATCTTTTAGGTCCGAAGTTTTTGAGGGGTGCCCTAAACCCCTACAGTTCCATGAGAGGGCTTTCATTATTTCAAGAAAGCAGAGCGAGAGCCTATCTTCCCTCCTTGCTCCTTTTGTCCTGAGTCTTAGATATTTTTCCCTAAGATATAGGTTTCAATAGGGTTATGAATTCCAAGGGCTATTTCCTTTGAGCAGTTTCATCTTTGTGATGCTTGGATGACTTCCTTCTAGGGCCAGTTTTCTTTAGATTTTCCAGAGTGAATCCATGTTCTTTTACTGAGTTTCTAGTTATTTGGGTTGAGGAGGGGTCTGAAGAAGAGGAGGGGGGATCAGGATTAATGGGGGATGAGTGAGAGGAGGCAGGCTGAGAGGGGATAGAGAGCAGGGGAGGATCATCTTCAGAAGGGGCAAGGGAGGAGAAGGGATTGGAGGAGGCTAGTGAGGCATTGGAGGGAGGGATAGGGGGATCAGAAGGTGTATGGGAGGGATTGTAGGGCTGAGGAGAGGAAGAGGAGGGGTAGGAGGGGGTGGCTTTGGGAGGGGGCGCAGAGTGTGCCAAGGAGTTGCTGGTGCTTCTAGGGTTATAAGAGGTATTTTTTTTTATGGTTTCCCATTGTGTGTCTGAATCCAGGCTTTCAATATCAATAGCTTTAGAACATTTGTTAGCAAAATGGTCGTATTCGTGACATACCTTGCATTTGAATGGGATTTTTTCGTAATCGAGTTGCTAAATGTGAGTCCATTCGTCAAATTTTAGCTTGATCACCTCAGGGAGGCTTTTATTGATATCCACTTTGATGCAGATCCTAGCACATGCTTGCATATTTTCTTTCAGTTCGCTCTGATCAATGAACTTGCCGACAATGTTTCCAATTGCACGAACAGAGTCATCCTCCCAACAGTGCAAAGGAAGATGAGGAAGGCGCACCCACACTGGGACGGTGTTTAGCACATAAAGTTCATGGTCAAAGTCTGACGTCCATTTTTTGAGATAAAGACCTCTGGTATCCACGAAGTAAGGGTCGTTCCTGAAGATCAAATCCTTGTCCTCTTTTGTTTCAAAGTGAAAGGTGAAGTAGCCTCTGCCACAGAAATGAATAGAGATTTTTCCATTGATTTTGTCTAACCAGTTACGCTCAACCCATTTTTGAACAATATTCGGGGAGGGCCATAACCCAGTAAATTGACCTATGAGAACCTTCTAGAGAAAGGGTAGCCATGCGCGGAATAGTCATAGGAAGGGAGACCTCCTAAATGCCATCGAGCTTCTTAACAAATTTGGTGATCGCCGGCCTAGGGCGAGGAGGATCTAAGGAGTTGATCAGAGCCGAGAAGGCTTGGGTCTACTCCAAGGGAGAGGCCACCTCCGGGGAGGACTTAGGAGGGGCCATGCACATGGCTGGAGGTAGAAGAGCAGGCAGCAGAGGGCGACCACAGCTGCAGAGCACGAGAAAAAAGAAGCTATGGGTTATAGTTTTTAATGCAAATTCAATTACTCATCAAACCAAATCAATCTTACATAACTAGTCTAAAATCAATTAAAATAAAAAAAATTAAATCATTAAGAGAGATATCTCTTTGAGTTTAGGAGGGCTAGATCCTAAACTCCAAAGTAGGTTTGTGGTTACCTCGGTGATTTCTTTCTTTAGCCTTGAGAAATTACTGAGTGATAACATAGTGGAAACTCCGCTGGGGAAAAGAACAACTTCTTTAGAAAGATTATACAAGGATCAGATCTTATATATGATGGTGGACAGTGATCAAACATATAAAGGTTAAAATTATCCACCTCGTGACTCCAAATCAATTTCAAAATTAAATCTAAGACTCCACTGGACTAATGAACCTGAAAGAACAACATGGGAAGATCAGGTTTCTAACTTGGATTATAATCCAAGACATCATGTTCTTTCTCATCAAAAAGGTTTTTCAATGTATATTGTATTTAAGAAAAGATCTTAGACTAGTTTTTAATTACTTTCCTTTGGAGATTTTAAATGCAAATTCTCCTTATCCCTTTGAACAAATTTATTTTGAAACTTATGATGATCATATTCCAATTGATATGCCTCAACTAATAAAGACTAATCTTACAATTCCTGCACATATTCCTATACCTTGTAAATTTCCTGATAGATATAAGCCACTCATCTTACCTCCTATACTCCATGATTTCCCTGATAACTATTACAAATATCTCCCCATGTTTGATGGAGAAAATGGTAACATCACTGCCGAAAAATGTATTCAAGGTTTTGAGAATTATCTGCACTTATTTGAGATTGATGAAGATGATGTTAGTATCAGGCTTTTTTCTCTTTATTTGCAAAGTAAAGTAAAGAGTTGGTTCAAGAACCTGCCTATTGCAAGCATCTCAAATTTCCAACAATTTTTCAAAATTTTCCTTGATAGATGGATAATCAAAGTCAACCTTTTTATGATCATAGAAGAATATAATCAGTTGAAAATACAGCCAAACGAGACAATATAACGGCTTTATGCCAGATTTAATCAAGTTTATTATTCAATGCCAACAAATATAAGACCTCCTCCTGGCTCATCTCTCTTGCATTATCCAAAGGCCTTTGATCCAGAAATAGAGTTTCAGCTAAGAGAAAGAAACAATGCAACACTTGAACAAATGCAGAACATTGCAGTAGATGTAGAAGTTAATCTTCTAATTAGAAGGAAAAAGTTGAAAGCAAAGGAAGAGAAGAACAACATTGCAGAGCACCTAACATCTTTAGAGGTAAAACTCTACATTTTGGTAAGTAAAATAGAGGAAATGATACAAAAAATCACCATGAAATATGGATTTTTCATTCAAGATCACCATGACCCACTTATTGCAGAAACAAGAGGTTGTTGGCCATAAACACTTTCCTGCTAATCCCAACTACCATAGATCATAAAATGGATTTACAGATCAATATGTGGAGGAGAAATCTGCCGATCTAATGTGTATGTTTGATGACACTCCTTTTAATGATTTTCTCAAGTATGATTAGTATGATGATAATTATGTTCTCCAAATTCAAGCTAACTTTACAGAGAAATCAATAGCTAGTTTGTGGGATGAGGAAATTCAGTTTCAGTAGCTCGAAAATAGTGATCAGCCAATACATATCAGCTATGGGAGTGAAGAAGAAAGTTCAGGAAAATTGGAAATAAATGAAGGTTCTTTGCCTCTTTGTTTTGCTTCATTTCAGTTCATCAAAGACAACTTTAATGCAATAAAAAATCAACAGTCTTTAGGTATTGTTATTGACAACAAAGAAGACAATGAAACTCTTGATCAAGATTCTCCAGTTTCACAATTGTAGTTATCAAATTCCATTGAAATACCTGATCAAATGACACAGGAAAGTTCTATACCACAATGTTTTGAAGCATTTTAGATTTTAAAGGAAATTTTTTATAATATATCTAAAGAAAAGGATGAAAAACCTATAGAAATCTATGAAGTCCCATTGAAACCCATATGTAAAAAGTTGGAACAATCCTTCCAAGTTTTTCATGATCCAATAGTTGATATGTTGGATGTTGAATGAAATCAAAATATTTCTCTGTTAACTAACTATGAGCTTCAGGATCAAGATGATAAAAGTCTCATCAGACAGACATTTCCATCAGTAGAAATATCATCACAAATTTTATCTGAAAATCTGTGATTATCTCAGGACAATCATAGGTTAATTTTGCAGGGAAATAAAGGTAAAAATAATAGTTTAGTTTCATGGCATGGAGGCCACCCAGAGCAGATGTACAGTTGCTTGGATCAGTTGAGCATAAGTGCATATGCCTTGGAAGATCCTTTTGCACAGTTTGTGGAGCCAACAAAAGAAATTAATTATTTCCTTATCAAATTTATATTTGTTGACAAGTTTCTGTTGGGTTGTAGAACTTCAGTTTTGATCACAAACAAGCAAAATTAGTAAAATCCATCAATGTATATAATGCTTGAATGGTTGCATTGAATATTTCATTTTACCTAATCAGTAGTTGTACAAATGATTAGAGTAAGTAGGTAGAATTTAAGTTTGATTGGATTTTGTTTTCAACAGTAAGCTTATTTCAGATTAGATTTCAATTCAGCATGTGTCAGATTTCAGTTTGCAGAAAAGGTTGCGATTTCAGTTTGATATTTTTAGTCATGGAGATTATATAACAAAGCATGTGCAGGCTCGGGATCAACCCAATGAATAAGGTCACTAGTCAACGGTGTTCTTGACATCTCACAAGGAGATGCCACCCCCAAGTGAAGCCATTGTTAGGGTCCTCTAATAATAGGGATCATAATTTTGAATTGCCTATTTTCAATCTTGAAATATTGTACATAACTTTGATTTTTTCAAATGTTTTCCCATATTAAAAAATGAAAAGAGGGTATGTCCTAAAATAAAAATCAAAGGAATAAAAGAAGGAAGATAAAAAAATGATATAAAGTATGAACCCCACAAAAAGAAACAAAAATAGATCCTAAAAGTGTTTCACATTCAAATGCCACTACTCTTAGTTTACTTTATGCAAATAAAATTGTGTGCAGTTTGTCCAAAATGCCACAATTCATGATGATCATATAGTTTAATCTTGATTCATTCATGCTTTTAAATTTCATGTAATTATAGTTAGTGAATAAATATCTGACCAAATGATTTAATCTTGGAAGATCAGTAGTTAGGTAGAGAATAAAATGAGCTCATAAGTTTAATCTGAGCCATTGGAAGATATAAGGTTAGAAATATGTTAGTTTTCTTATCAAAAGAAAATAAAAGGGTCAGCAAGCTCAAATGCATCCAATAAAGGAAATAAAAAATGTTAGGGTAAATAAAGAGTTGGTAGATTACTTTCACAAGTAATGAAAAGCATCAATTAGGTTCATCTCATCTTCCTAACCATTTCTCTTTGCTAAAAGTCCTATTTCCACCATTGGAAATCATTTCCCTTTGTAAAATCCCTTTCTTTTGACAAATATCCCTTTCCCCTTATTCTAATCCTTTTCCTTTCCTAAAAACCCCTTTCCCTAGTTAAAAATCCATTTCCCTTAGAAAATTTAACTTCCCCTTTACTAACTCCACTTTTCCAATAAAACATCAAAACCCACTTTCCCATAGTTTAATAGTGCCAAATATTTAAATCGGACTCCGCTTTCATTTCACTTAATCTATCCTCCTAATGTATTTGTAACATCTAGTTTAAATATATTTCCCCCGATATCATTTTTAAAAATCCCACTTAATATATTTTATTCCCTGGCCCCCTTATTTTAGTTTATCCCAATGCTTAATATATGTCGGGCCCCGCCAATTGAATTAGCATTCCCTCTTCATATATTTACTAAACTCCCCCTTTAATTAAACCCCTCCGCATAACTCTTTTTCCTAACCTCACCACCTTCAAACGCAAAGCCTATCCACCATTCGATTACCACCAAAAAATTTGACGGCCTCCACACCCTTTCGCAATCCACGACAATTCGATGTTTAAAACCACAGGGGTGGGGGTGTGCAAAATGGGCGGTTTTATCCACCGCCCCCTGCCATGCGGTGCCCCCAGAACTTATCACACCCCCCATCCTAAAAACCATTAACCACCCTTCATGTGTGCGATAAACCACATTTCCATTAAAATCACCTACCCCACGCCAACGGAATAAATAGAGTTTTCAAAATATGAAATCTCGCTATTCGCTTACCTCTGCGAAATTGCGAAAAAGACCTGAAAGACCATTACCGACTCAGAGTTAAAGCCAATTGTTACTCAGACTCCTTCCATAGACTTCCTTGTTCCCTGAAGCCATTATTGCCTCCCTACAAACCTGTGTTCTCATTAACGATTGTTTTATTTTTGCAAGTAATTAGCAAGACCGGGAGACTTGATAAACAATTTTGATACTAGTTCCAAAACCTGTTTACTCAAGACTCTCTAGATATGAATTCAAAGGCTTCACTCAGCAATAGTTTTATGAACAGAAAGAAAATCAAGTTAAAACTGAAACAGACCAGGCAGAGATAATTTAAACCAGCAACAATAAAAATGCATACAAATTACTCTCCAGGAAGCATTTTGTATTTTTCATATGTATTTTTAGTAAAATATTTATTTACTAAAAACACAGGAACACAAGAAAGTTAGTGTGATTTACTTTGACAAGTAAAAGTAGAAACATGTAATAGAGCAGTAAGGTGAAAGAAAATTGACAAGGTAAAATAGTAAATTGAGCAGACATATAAAGGCAGAGTTAAAATAAAATTCAGATGACAAGCAACGTGAAAGACAAGCCAACGTGAAAGCCAGCCAGCGTGAAAGACATCAAATATCAAAGAAGCAAACAATAAATCAAATAGGAATATTGCTTCTGTGATCCATAAATTGTGAAAAAATATCTTTCGGTAAAAATCACATCCAAATAAATTTGGTCTAATCAAATATATTTGGATGTGATTTTTACCGAAATATATTTTTTCACAATAAATCAAATAAACAGGGATAGCTTGCATTTATTTAAATAGGTGTCTCTATCTTCTTGCATGAAGATATTTACTTTTCCTTGAATAAATCCTAAATCAGTTTCTAGGATATTTTGTATTAAGTTTTGTATAAATACTACAGCAATTCGAAGTATTGAGTGTGGATTCCTGAACATTTATATAGTTGAATTAAGCTAATACCTGAGGGTTTATTGTACCATTTTCAAGTTGAAGACAAGTAATAATGGAATTTCATTACAGGATTCATGTGTTGAGCTACTTCAGTGAAGTATATTTCAATTGTTCATGTTATGTCCTTAAGTATTCCATAAACTTGCATGTTTTCTAAATTTAAATGTTATAACAGGAATTTTATTGCAGAATTTGTTTAAATACACTCTGTTCTGAACTATTATTCATTTTAATGTTTTCTTCTGATATCTGGCTTTGAGAATCCTTAATTTCTCTCTAATCCCGATTGACCTCTTTCACCTTCATTCATCATCCGGTTTAAGGAATCCTTAACTGCTCCTTGATCCCGATTGAAAACCACTTCACCATTCAGCCTTTAAGATCTGATTTTGCTCATCTATCCTGTCCTGTAACACTTCTTTTATGACTTGATTATGTCATGTTTTATTGATGTATTGACTCCATAGCCCAATGAAAAGTAGAAAGGACAACTATCCATCTAAATCAGTAATTCCACCAACAAATCAAAATCAAACTAAATCAATCTTACATAACTAGCCTAAAATCAATTAAAATAAACAAAGTTAAATCATTAAGAAAGAGCCCTCTCTGAGTTTAGGAGGGCTAGATCCTAAACTCCAAAGTAGGTTTGTGGTTACCTCAATGATTTCTTTCTTTAGCCTTGAGAAATTACTGAGTGATAACAACACCAACTTCGAGTCTTCACATTTTTTTTTTGAACACCAACCCTTCTTCCTCTTCTTCCCTGTGCAAATTTTCCCTCTGAATTCACCACAACTCCTTGGATTTATGCCTACTTCTCTTGCTCACTATCATTTTCTAAATTTCCACCTTCCCCACCAATAGATTCACAAATTGTTTGTGCTTTTCCTCTAGGGTTCTCCTCCAAAAAACCCAACAAAATTCTTCCTATAGGAACTTCCTCCAATCCCGGACCACCACTAAAACCCTTCACCCAGCGGCTCCACTTGATCATCTTCATTCTGTATGAAATCAAACCTCAAAGGAGATACCTCTACAAACTAATATTTCTTAATTCCAAGCAATTCACAAGAAGATTGGCCAATACATAGTCTATGAGGTGACGGGTGGGAGAATTCATGCTTAGTATGGGGAAAAAAACCTAGGGTTGTTTCCTTTGCAACACTAAAAGGGTCGATCAACAAAGGTACCTCCTGAACGAAACCATTTTGACATCGTGAAGGGTGAACCACTAAGTCCTCTTCCAATGCTAGATGAACCTAAAGTTGATGCATATCCTTGTCCCCCATCAAGGATGTGCTAGCGATGTCCCAACCCTCCACAGAGTGCAGCTAAGCTACAACCTCATACTAAATCCATGCATAGTCACTGGGCTTGTAAGTGTAGTCCACCAGTTTATCCATAGAGCGAACTCGAAAATTAAAATCGATAGCTAGTATCCTAAAACACAAGAAAACCACTAGAGAAAAACTTAATCCTTACCTCAAAACTACTACAATGCCCTTCTCACTATCACTACTGAATTTGGCTGACCACAGAACTTCAACGCACCACATATCTCCTTTTTTCTCTCCATAGACCTCATGCTTTTTTAATTATTTATGTTACTTTAGGTATTAAATGTATCTTCGATAAATAGCATGATGATTATATAAAAAAACAAATTATTCATCAAGACTACCAAATATATTATTCTTATGGTTGACTTTATCTCTAGAACCATGTAAAAAAAACATGATACATACTTAAATTAGTTTTCTTTTCTTTTAATTAACAATTTGTGAAAAAAAAAACAATGAATTTTTGTTAAAGTTCTTACCTAGAATGTCTTAAAACCCAAAACCCAAATTTGTAGAGTTGGTGAGCTATTTCCTTAATCTCCCCTCAATCTTATGAATCACCCTTAAAAACATGTGGCATGGTTAGTTTGTGAGCGAATTGGGGAAGAAATTTCATGTGGCATGTGGCATGGTCCACTAGTCCTTAAAAATAGACTTGTCAAGAAATTTCATGTATTCCTAGAAGTTTTCACATTCTTGCCACTTGCCCTCGCGACATTGATGTGGTGCTTTGGGTGATTGCCAAGTTGACCACTCCATTCTTGAAAAATCTGAATATATTATGAACCCGCTCCCACTTTTAAAACTATATTTTTTTTATAAACACCTTTTATATAATAATTATCAATTAAATTGATTTTTTATTTTAATATTATAATCAAAATTATATAAATCAAATTAGGTATAATATGTATCACAAATGTTCAATAAAGCTGAATTTTACTTACCATTATTTTCTTATCATTCAATACCATGTTCAGATTCCTCTGCCACTTTGGTATTCTTAACAAAATTTCGTTTATGATTAACCATTAAAAATATGAGGAATGTGAGGATAATGTGTAATGTCGTTGTAAAAAGCTACAATTTCCTGTCCGTTTAAGATGCTACATTATGATAAAATTTAGTTATGTAAAAGGGATGTTACATTATGATAAAGTTTGGTTATGTAAAAGATACGGTGTAAAGGTTAAAATTTATTCAGTTATATGAGATTTTTTTGTTAAGATAGTTGTTTTTAAGCATACATGTTGTATTAAAGTATAAATATTAAAAGTACATAAAACATTAATTATTTACATATATATATATTTATAAAAAAAAGTACATAAAGAATTTTAATATATATATATATATATATATATTTTTTTTTGGGTAAATTAGATTATTTTTATTAGGAAAGCATATGGTATATTAAGTGTTACAATTAAGAAGGTTAGATAGCAGGGACCCATAAATGAAGAACAGTCAACCTCGGTCCCAAGCAGTAGCCAAAAGAGAGGCAAGAGATTCAAGAAGATAAGCAAGGGAGCTAAAAGATAATCACTGGATTCTACCCAGAGTGGGTAGCATCCTCTGTACGACTTTTCTTTCCTTTATTTTTTTTTGAGACTTTGACCCAAGTCTCTTGGGGCAGGTGGGATAGTATCATTTGGAGCTTGTTGATGTCTGAAGGAGCAAGCTCCTTTTCTGAATTTGAGGAGGAGGTTTCATGGGACCATTTCTGAGGACTCAAGGGACCATTGGGCACTTCAGGGTCTGTCGGGGTCATGTCCTTCTCTTGCTTTGCAACCTCCACATCTTCTTCGATCTCTTCCTCATCCGAGTTGAGGGAGTCGATGTCGTCCATGGGAGGCGAAACACATGGTTTCCAGCTTTTGGAATTTGATTTGTGGTTACTCCCCTTGTTTTGGGAAAGGAACGAGGAGCATGCGTTCTGGAGGTGTCCTGTTTGACGATAATGACGACAATGGAAAGTTGTGTTCTCGTAGTCTAGGGTCTGTGTCCAATGGTAATCTCCTATTTTCAGAATGATTTGATCTAGAAGGCCCTTGCTTATGTCTATTTCAGCGCATATTCTGCCATAGGTGTATATGCCTGATTCCCCCCTGGAGGTATCTGTTGCCAGAAAGCGGCCCAGGGTGTTACCGATTCCTTGAAAGACCAAAAAGTGCCATAGAGGAGCCGGTAAGTTTGGAAGCCTGACCCAAATGGGGAGCTTGGTGATAACGACGAGTCTAAGTCTGGAAACCATGGTGTGAGGAATAGCCCAGCTTTTCCCCAAAACCAAGGTCCTCCTGTTAAGGCTTTTTGATAGGCCTCATCTAAAGTGAACAGAACTATGAAGAAAACCTTTGAGCAGAAGAAAATTCTACTGTTATTGGTCCAAGTTGAATGAACCCATTGATAAAGGTCTGCTGATCATGGCCATAACCCGTTGAATCGACAGACAATGGCCTTTTCTGCATAAGCTTGAAACTGGTCATCCAGTGTTGGATGGGAGATTTCCACCGCTCGTATGTCCTCCATTTTATCCACTAAAAAAGGCCTGGGAGCCTTAGGGGGATTCGCAGCTTTCTTGGGGTGTTGTGCGTGGACAACATCCTTGTACGAGAAAGCTTAAGGAGAGGATGTCTACTCGGTAGCCCCTCCTCGCAGACAAAGGGAAAAAAAAGAGTTGTGTTTTTTCCAATATTATAGAAAGAGAGGGGAAGGGAGTTTTCAAGCTGTTTACCTCTGTATAGGAATCGTTGCAGTCCAGCTGGGATCTTTAGCTTGAGTTCGAGAGTTTGCACTAAACTTTGCACCAGATCAGCAGATCGAACCCAACATAGCTGGGTGTAATATTCCTAAAATTAGCATGCAGCTAATAGAAATATTAGATTTTGATTTTTGCACCTAGAAGATGAATAAATGGGAAAAGGACTAATATTTAACTTGTATTGACATAAAATCCCTCTTGGTGTGAAAAGGGGATAACTTGGTGGCTGGATTTTGCACCTCCCATGTGTGAACAGGAAAAGAATCATGTTGATTTAGTCAAGTTGACCAAGTCAACAGCGCTGCCTAAGAGGGCGTGGCTTGCTTGAGAAGACAACACAATTTTGGAGGGAAAGTATCCACATGGTGTTGGAAACCCTAATAGGTGGGACCCAAGGTGAGGAGGCTCACAAACTTTATAAGGAGGAAGATAGCGGACTTTTGGGGTTAGCTTATGGATCATTATTTTTGGTCTTCTTAGACTATTGAGCATTCTTCAGCTGTTGAGCTGAGTATGCAGTGTTGTTCAACACAAATCAAATCATTCCTGCTTAGGAATTCCTTCTCCTTCATTGAGTGATCTCTTGGAGGGGTTTTGTTCTTCATTTCCCACATCTGGGCTTGAGGCCAAGCATCCTCCTTCAGCCACAGCGTTATTTCTGCAGATAATAGCACTGTGTTGTAGTGGGAGGCTTACAACACCAGCTCTTGAGCTTATCTTTCAGAGAAGGGAGCTCCCATTTCTTTGCAAGATCTGTACAAGAGGTACCGGGGCACATTTCACATCTTGGAATAAGGCCAACTCAGTTCCCATCCACTACAGCGCAATTTACTGAAGAAACTGCGTCATTTTCGCCAAAGTTGCACCAGCTAGGTTTGAACCCTAGCTTGTGAGCTTATTTCTTGGAGAAATGGCCAACCCTTCTCTCGAAAAGCTCTGTATTTCATTCCTCTTCTGTTAGTTGTATATTTAAGTCATATGTATTCAATGCTGCAGTAAAACTGCGTTTTTTAGATCCATATTTGCAGATCTGCATTTTTCTACATTGTATCCTCATGAACCCCTTGCCGGGTTACTCTTGTTTTGTATAAAAAGAAGGGAATCTCCATTTTCTCAGCCATTGATGCATTGTATACTCCAGATCTATTTTGTCTCATCATTTGCTGCATACACCCTCATAAAAATAATGCTGTTCTTGCTTCAGTACTTTCTGCATGACATAGGCTATGGGGTTTGGGCTTATTTGAGGCCTATTGACTTGGGGATATCTGTTTACATTGGCTAGAGTGATTTGTTTCACCTCTAATTTTGCATGTGAGTTGTATATGATATATTCTAAGGGCTCCAAGTCCCCTTCCTCACAGGTATAACGTTATTTTCTGAAGACAGCTGTTTTATGCCCTATATTACTGCATTTCCCCACTTGGGAAGGAGGATATAGGCCATATTCTTGCTGAGGTTCTTACATCTGCTGGTGAGATGTTCTTTTACATCTAATGAGCTGATCTACATTGCCATGATCATGAGTTGCTGAAGCTCCAACTTTGAAATATCTTAAGATATTCCATATGTTGTAGAAAATTCCAATTTTGGGATATTACACTGGGTTTTGCCATTGAGAAGTCAGATCTGGATCTGGAAGAAGAGGGCTGAGATTTCCTTTTCAAAGAGTGCGTCGCTGCTGGTGTAGGAGGACTTGTGCGTGGACAGGGATGCGCCTAGGCTCAGGTGGCCCATCACAGCATCGCAAATCTGCAATGTGACTGCGTTCCGGGGGTGTGCGCCAATGTTGGTCTGTGCCTTCATCTTCCATCCTGCAGCCAAGCAGATATGAGGTGGGCAGGTTGTGGGAGGGTGCGCGCAGATGCAGATCTGAGCCAGCGACATCCATCGCGCAACATCATCACATTGGAACCGGATTTGTCCATCTAGCGGAGGGTCTGAAGAGCTCCCAGCTTGTAGATTCGTGAGGCTGATATACTATAGCCTGAGCTGATCCTCATTTCTGAGGCCAATAGGGGCTACAACTGTGTCAAGCTGTGAAGCGGCCGCTGTAGCAATGGTCTCAAAGACGACAGCGGATATGAAGATTTTCATAATGCAGGCCTCGAGGGTGCCTCTGGGCATGCGCGAAAGGTCGTTGCGAGCGTTCTCCTCGCCTCCGGAGACCCCCAGTCCAAAGTCGAGCATGCCCATCTGAGCCACCTGCTTGGTCCTCCGCTCGGTGTACACGTACCATTTGTTGCATCCATCCACTAAAATGACGTCGTACTCCATGTACTCCGAGAGCTTCAAGATGGTGTAGTCGACCGGGGCCCGACCTTGACGAGGATGACCACTACCCTCGGCTTCTGGATCGATGGCGCGAAGGCTGTGGGATCATGGAAGCCCTTCAGTGGGATGTTCCAGGTCTTCATCGATGTGGCTTATCGTGCGTTTGTGGACAGAGAATGGGGAGCCATTGTCTGCAACATTGAGGGCAAGGGTTTAGCCCATGACTGACGCATCCCCGCATTTTTCAAAGGGCTGCGCAGGACTGATTCCCACGGCTTGGAATTTTTCAGAGGAGGAAGGGCATGCATTGAGCCCTCCTTTCAAGTTAACCGTCGGGAAGCTGCCCTCTACGCAGGGCTTGAGGGAGATCTGGAGCACGCTCGTCCTCGGTCTTCCATGATCTGCAGGTCCGAGAGAAGGCTTGGCGGTAGGGAGAGAGGCGTAAGCGGAAAATAACTTAGGGTTAGTCTGGGCCACCGCTCAAAAAATCTTTGAAAAAATATTTGTTTTATGCTTTTTTAATTAAATTAATTTATTCTTTACCAGTTATATAGCAAGGTATTTTTGAATGTTGTTATTATATGTTTTAAATAAGAAGAAATATTATATATATTTTTTGAATAAATTTAAAAATAATATTTTTGTAATTGAGTTTTGAAAATTTTAAAATGTTAAGTTTATTGAATTTATTTTATTTTAATTTAAAATTAAGAAAAAAAAAACCATTAAAAATATAATGTTGTAACTTCAATAATATATTTAGAGAGTTGAATTTATATTTATAAAAGTAAAAGTTTGCTAAAATTATTTTAAGTTTACTTGTGCAATAAGGTAAGAATTTTGATAATGTCTTTTACTTTGTATATGTATCCACTTTGAACTTGGTGTATAGTAACTTTACTTATAATAAATATAAAAAATAATAAATGATTTTGTAAGAAAATTATTTATGCAATTAGAGCTAGGTGCAAGTTCTAGTTAATTTTGGTGAATTAGATATCCCATCCATAATATTATGATTAAAGGGATTTTTTTAAGTGTTATATGTTATCTACATTCCATTGTAATAACCCAAAATGAAAAAGGGAACACTTGCTCCATAAGCATATTGATGAAATAACATAGAAAAATTATTGTTTCATGAATATTTTACTCTCTTTTTTCTTGCTAAGATCAAGGGACTACTACATATGCAATTGCAAACACTAAACACACAAAGATAATAGTGTGGGTGTAATATTCCAAAAGGGAGAATGTAGTAATACAAAAACACAATAATTGAAACTGCATGAAAGTAAACATTTAATCTAAATAAAAAATAAAATAGACAGAAATAGCTGAGCCATTTTATTATATAAGAGGTGAAATGCAAGTACAACAGTGCTCAAAATATGAGGTACTCAAGCCAAAAAGACGGCGTAGAATGACCCTGAAATGACCCCACAAGAGGGACTGCGTAATTGCGGGACTGCTAGAAGGAATACTGCACTATCTCTGCTGCAAATGTTAGGACTGTGACTGTCGGAAAAATGTAGAAGTGTAGATATGACAGTTCTAGAGCTCTAATGATGCTGAAAATGTAGATCTGGGCTCTATGATGGATAACCAAGATAACTCAGAAAGGATTTTCCAGATCTATCAATCTAACAAAATCACCCTCTAAGGGCTTCACTATACAACTATTGGGTATGCAGATATGCAACATAATCTGATCAAAGATGGTTTCAATGTGATGTACAATTAGATCTATGCAAGAAGAGTTGACCCCTTCATTAGATCCTCAAGTTGGAAGCTCAAGATATAGCTTCTCTTTCCTCCTCCACTGAATGTGGCTGTTGAATACTCAACATCTTCAAAAAACTGCGTTGTCAAGGAGGGAGAGTCTCAGGCCCATTGCTAAATATGGAAAATCAACTCAACAATGGTGGAAACAGTGAATACAAGGTGAGGAGATGGTTCCTCACAGGATTTCCAGTTGAAATGTTGAAAACTTCCTTCCTCCAATAGATCTACAGGACTGGACTACGTAATCCTTGAGGGGACTGTTGTTGTATGGAGGTAAAATACAATGGCCTGAATGTTGGATATAGATCTGTTGCTCCTGAAAGGCTAAAATTGAAGAACAAGGTGAAAGGATGAATCCTCCATCGGTTTCCTAGTTGAAATGCTAGAAACAACCTCCACCTCTAAAACCATGAAGAAATAATGTGTTATTCCTGTGAATGAATGTGCATATGAGAGTGGCATGAACATGGCACCAATGCCTGATGATGAACAGAGTTCAATATAAACCTTCCCAGAGTAGGCACTCGAAGTCCCCCATGGGTAAGGGTGGGATTTCTGCTCGGAAACACCCATGTTCTAAACAACACTGCAGACTTAGCTAAACAATATAAGCATGCATAGAAATGTCACGTGACAAATCTAGATCTAAAAGATCAGAAATAATAATCTAAATCCTACCTTCTATTGTGCCTTCATCTTCATTATATAGATTATGAGCCTTCCATAGCCCTGGCCCACCTCATACCTACTTTATACATGTGGCCACTAGCCTCCATGAAGACTACGTTGTCTCTCCATGATCCCCATCATGTCTGCATTTAATTCCCACTCTTTCCATCATGTTTGCATTAGATGTACCACTTCCTCCACTATCTCATCATAAGTGCTTTATGATCTTACTTTGAATGCACCGTGATCTCAGTTGACCTCCTCCAAGATCCTCATGGTTTTACATTAAAGATCCATGATCTCCACTCTTCCTTCATTTAAGAAGTTTCTCCACTACTCCATAATGTAGATCTAGCTCTAAGATATCCACATACACATATCAAAAGTGGATTTTATTCATCTATGGGGTGGGTCCCTCCACCCTCTTATTTACTTAATTAATTAGGAAAATTAAGAACTCTAATATTCCAATTATCTGATGGAAAATTGGGAATATTACAGTCCTCCCTGCCAAAATGTTGCTTGTCCTCAAGCAACTACAAAAGTGGATGCTACAACAAACATCCTCCCTCCAAATGGCATCCTCACATGGAAGGCCTCCCCATCTGCCACAATGTGTAATGCATGCCCAGCTCCAAAGTTGCCTCTCCATAATGTCTAGAATGGCCTCCAATTGAAAAGTTAGATACCATTCCTCATCCATGAATCTCCAAGTGGAAACCATATTATGTCCAAAGATCTCCTCTATACATGAGATACATGAAATGAAGTGGTTCCTCCCCAAAGTGGAAGTCCCAACTCATGAACTGTTTCTCCAACCCATGATACACAGAGTAGATTGCATCTATCAATGCTCTCATCATTAGCCCTGTTGGCCATGTAGGATCGAAACATAACATAAACATAGTGCAAAAAAAGAAATAGAGACATATGGATAAACATGAACAATGTCAAACCATATTCTCCCAATAACAACCATCGCATCAAAGCCTCCTGATGCCATGCTAGATCATCATGAAAACAAGTAAGAGAGCCATACTCTCTCAATAGAAGCCACCACAACAGTGCTTCTTGTTGTTATGCCAAATCAACATCAATATAAATATGAGAGCCATACTCTCTCAATAGAAGCCGACACAACAATGCCTCTTGCTGCCACACCACATCATCACTGTACCAAATGTAGTGGCCATATTCTCTTAAGAGAAGCCACTGCAACAATGCTTCTTGCTGCCCCATCACATCATCATTATACCAAGTATAGTGACCATAATATCCCAACAGAAGCCAATATTGTAAGGCCTCCTATTGCCATCCTCCATCAATTTCATACAATGTATGGGAAGAAATCAACCCATACTCTCCCAAGAGTAACCAAAGCAACAAGGATTTTTTTTGCCTCCTTACATCATCATAATGCAAGTCATTGAGTAACAACATACTAATGGACATGTGGAATGTCTCATCAAAATAATACAAATAATCTCCCTTATGCCACATCATGTGAGAGTTATGCAATGTCCCAAACCTAAGTACATACATGAACATAAGATATATCCCAAATAGAAGTACATGTAAAGACATGAGACATATCCCAAACAAAAGCAAATACATGGACATAAGATACATCATGAGGTGTCCAAACTCTCTCATAAAAAACCAGTGCAACCATTAGGGTAATTTTGAGGTCTAAAATGGGCCTCCTAAGAAAATTATAAAATAATAGTGGAAATAATAAAATAAGATTTGATGACATCATCAAATTTTAGAGGGAAAAAAGAAAAAAAAACTACTTTTTCAACTCATATTTTCAACTTATCTCCCAATTTTTTAACTCAAATTTCGAGCGAGAGTACTCGTTGGATGCAAAACTTAATTCCTCATCCAATGAGTACCCATGTTGCATACATTTGATGGGTCCTGCTATACGAAAAATGAGAAATACATGAAAAACGTGATTGTAATAACGTTTTTTAATGTATTTCTCATTTTTTGTGTAGTAAGGTCCATCGAAACTATGCAACATGGGTACTCAGATGAGGAATTAAATTTTTCATCCAATGAGTACTCCTGCTCGAAATTTGAGTAAAAAATTTGGGAGATAAGTTGAAAAAGTAGTTTTATTATTTTATTGTTTTTAATCTTTTTTCCATTTTACTTAAAAAATGGTGAATCATCCCCCATGGTTGAAATCATCATCTTGAATCATATTAGTTCTTATAACGTTTACTTTTGTTGTACATTTTTCTTAGGAGGCCCATTTTAGACCTCAAAATTCCCCTAATGCATGCCTCCTGTTGTTGCATGTCATCAGTGATATACCTAGCATGGACCACACAAGTGTGAGTTATTGGGTAGTATACATACTCACCCAAAAGCAACCAGCGCAACCATGCTTCTTAATGTCGGGTATCATAGATCTATGGGAAGGTAGGCAACCTCCTACTCCTCATCCGGATCCATTCATCCCAATGTGGATGATGAATCATGCCAAGCTCAATCTTGGTATCCTCCCAATGTATAATACCAACATCCTCCATGTGAATAGCTTTTCACTCCATGAAATGTTGAAGTGCACCTCCATTGAGGTCTCTCCCTGAGATCCTCTCATCAATGGCCCATTGGAACCCATAAGGCTCCATACATGTTGTAGGTACATATCCCTCTTTCAGCTGTGAGATGCTCATCAAGGAAACTTCATCTTGACAATGGAAAGTACTCTCCATCACAAGATGTCAACCATCTATAATCTGTCCCTCCAGTGCTTCATGAGTGAAGCTACCTTCAGAATTCTCCAAGAATAATGGGGCCCTCTTCTCATCATTGCTGCTAAGTGACAACGCTATAGATCTGCATGGTGATACACATGATGTCTCATGGCCACATACAATACTAAACTCATAGTTTGGCACTGTACTGAATAGGACTGTGCTCCTCCCATATTCTGCAACTCCACACTTAAACACAAAGTGTTGGGTGTAGCTCAACCATGACAAACTCGGATAAAAATACATCTTCTCCTTGATGAAATCAAGGGTCCTCAGTGTAGTGATAGTTTTCTCCTTCAAATTAGCAAGGTGCTCTAATCCTTGGCTACGCACTTGCCCTGATGGCATGGTCTCACAAATCTCAATATGAGGTACTGGAATAATATGAGATGAATGTATGTGCAAACCTTGGATAAGTTGAATCTCAGGAAAATCTTGCACATCTACAATAGTTCCTCCAACTAGTGCAATGGCCTCTCCAATTACTGGTAATGATGATGGTTGCATCTCTCCCACTGTACCGGTGTTGGTATCTTCCTCCCCCTCATGCATCTCATGAATCATGCATGGGGCTCCTAATGTCAAAAGATCAAGACCATCTTGGAAAGATTCAAGTGATCCTCCTCTTGATGTAAGTACATCTACAATTGGTGGTGGTGGTAGAGGCTCCTCCTCCTCAGAGATAATGAGGACAACTTCCTTAGGCTCTTCATGTATTATCTCCTCAATGATGGGAGATGTCACTATGTGAGATGTCTCTGGTGTCTTTCTACAAAACCTCTTCTTCAGTCTTAGAATAAAATCTGCATAAGAAGAAAGTCTCATGTGTGACAAGTGACTGAACCACCAATCTCTTGCTTCACCTTCTGGGTGTAGCGCTGAAAACTCCACAACCTCTCTTTCTGCTACAGGATATTGCAGAAAGAAGGTAGCCAATTCTTCCCTCCAAGCCCTCAATGTGCTTGTGGAAGATCCATCAAATGTAGACAAGAAGAATCTATGCCTCTTTCTTCTATTACTGCTGCGGGATCTCCTTTCTTATTTGAGTTGCAAGAACTGTTGGAGAGAGAGATTCTCCTTCAGTGCTCTAGGCTGTGATTTGTACTCAGACATATATATAATTAGGGTCTCATACCCCAAGTCTCCTTCATATTCACACCATTCCCCTCCCTTATCAAAGAAATCAGATCTAGTAGAATGATGTGAAGCTCTTTACTTCTCCAGTTGCTTCTCATGCCGATAGGAAGTGCTTGGACCTTCCTCTTTCTGAAATCTTCTTGGATCCTCTTTTTTCCTTTCTCTCTTCATTTGTTTGACCTCCTTGGAGAGATCTTACATGTATCTAAAGAGAAGGGTGGAAAAGCTACAATCCTCTTTCATGATAGATCTCTACTATCTAATTCTTATTTTGATGCCAAAGATGAAGTGCCCACAAGCTGAGCCAAAGATCATGCTCTGATACCACTGTAATATCCCAAAAGGGAGAATGCAGTAATACAAAAACACCCTAATTGAAACTGCAACAAAGTAACCATTTAATCTAAATACACCATAAAATATACAGAAATAGTTGAACCATTTTATTATATAGGAGGTGGAATGAAAATACAATAGTGCTCAAAATATGTGACATTCAAGCCAAAGGGATGGCCTAGAATGACCCTGAAATGACCCCACAAGAGGGACTCCTGGACTGTTGGAAGGAATACTCCGTTGTCCCTGCTGAAAATGTCAAGACTGTAACTGTTGGAAAAATGTAGAAGTGTAGATATGGAAGTTCTAGAACTCCGATGATGCTGAAAATGTAGATCCAGGCTCTATGATGGATACCCAAGATAACCCAGAAAGGATTTTCCAAATATATCAATCTAAGAAAATAACCCTCTTAGGGCTTCACTATACAACTGTTGGGTATGCGAATGTGCTACATAATCTGATAAAAGATGGTTGCAATGTGATGTACAATCAGATCCATGCAAGAAGGGCTGACCCCTTCACTAGATCCTCAAGTTGGAAGCTCAAGATCTAGCTTCTCTTTCCTCCTCCACTGAATGTGGCTGCTGAATACTCAACAACTTCAGAAAACTGTGTTGTCAAGGAGGGAGAGTCTGAAGCCTATTTCTAAATATGGAAAATCAACTCAAAAATGGTGGAAACAATGGATACAAGGTGAGGAGATGGTCCCTCACACTATTTCCAGATGAAATGCTGAAAACTTCCTTCCTCCAATAGATCTACAGGACTGGACTACACAATCCTTGAGGGGACTACTGCGACATGGAGGTAAAATAAAATGGCCTGAATGTAGGATATAGATCTACTGCTCCTGAAAGGCTAAACTTGAAGAACAAGGTGAAAGGATGAATCCTCCACCAGTTTCCTAGTTGAAATGCTAGAAACAACCTCCACCTCTCAAACCTTGAAGAAGGAATGCATTACTCTTGTGACTGAATGTGCATATGAGAGTGGCATGAACATGGCACCAATGAGTGATGATGAATGGAGCTCAATATAAACCTTCCCAGAGTAGGCACTCAAAGTCCCCATGGGTAAGGGTGGAATTTCTGCTCGGAAACACCCGTGTGCTAAACAACACTATAGACTTAGCTAAACAACATAAGCGTGCATAGAAATTTCACATGACAAATCTAGATCTAAATAATTCAGAAATGATAATCTAAATCCTACCTTCTATTGTGCCTTCATCTTCATTATATAGATTATGAGCCTTCCATAGCCCTGACCCACCTCATAACTGCGTTGTAAATGTGGCCACTAGCCTCCATGAAGACTGCATTGTCTCTCCATGATCCCCATCATGTCTACATTTAATTCCCACTCTCTCCATCATGTGTGCATTTGATGCACCACTTCCTTCACTATCTCATCACAACTGCTTTATGATCTTACTTTGAATGCACCATGATCTCAGTTGACCTCCTCTAAGATCCTCATGATTTTGCATTAAAGATCCATGATCTCCACTCTTCCTTCATTTAAGAAGCTACTCCACTACTCCATAATGTAGATATAGATCTAAAATATCCACATACACATATCAAAAGTGAATTTTATTCGTCTATTGGGTTTGTGGACCCCTCCACCCTCTTATTTACTTAATTAATTAGGAAAATTAAGAACTCTAATATTCCAATTATCTGGTGGAAAATTGGGAATATTACAATGGGGTTGAGAAAGAAATTCTAGAATGGCTTTGTAAAAATAAATGAGGGGAGTAGATTTGATATGAAGTTTGGATTTCATTCAAAATCTCTCTTATACCTCTTATGTTATATACTATAATTTATATTCTAGACAATGTATCTAATTTGGAGACAATTAGTGATTCTCACAAACATCCTCATATTTGTTATTCTACTATGCTTTATTTATTTTGTTACATATAAATACACATTCTCTCTTATTTATGTTGAGTTTGTCATTTTTATTGTTTCCTTGAACCAGACCTTTAACATTATATTTATACATAAAAATCAAATTATAATTAGTAACACTCAATAAAATACTAGATTATTATTTTGAGGCTCAAAAATTATCATATCTAATGCATTTATTGCCCATTTGATGCCTTTCTTATTCCCTTGTTTTACCATTTTATGAACCTTTATCTTGCACTTATACATTATTTTGTTGCAATAACGAATATTTATATTTGTTTTGCATTTTATACCTTCGTTATATGCATTTATTAGGATTGATGTCCATTAAATGTTATTAATGCACGTCTTGCACTCCATAGAGATCTTGCACCAGAATGGAAGTGTATGGGACCACTCGATCATCTAAGCTTGCCATGGAGGATATGTTAGTGTAGCTTCGTTTTGTTGGTTTGAAATTGGATCACATGGCTTGGGATGTAAAAGACTGATTCAATTTTAATAGAAGAATTATAATGTGTGGTTCATGTCTCTAGATCTGTTGTTTTTCACGATATTTTTCATTTTGTAATTTGATCTCACTTTAAGAGGGTGAGAGCTGGTTGGTTTGGGCCCAACCAACCAAGCTCAACATCCCTCCCTTAGATTATTTTTGTGTGGTTTGTTTACTTACAGATTTGATGCATTGAATATGTGTTTTATTTATGAGTTTATTGATTCTTATGTGTGCACTTTTATATGTTATTTCTCAGGTATTTGAACCACACCTTTGCTTATGGTCTTTTATTAGTTCAAATATGAAGCTACGGTGCTAAAATGTGAAACTCATTCTTTAAAAGTTAACAATGATAGATATTTGAGTTCCTTTTTTATTGTATGACAATATTATTGAATATTCAAATGCACATGGAGATATTAGTTTGTTGACGAATTGTTTATTGAGAAGAGACTTCAATTTGAGATTGTATGTTGTGGTGACACCAAAGAGAGTTATTTTCATAATGTTGTGTTTCAAATAATTTAATTTACCATAAACTATGATGAACCTCAAATGATCATACTAAAAAAAAAATTTAACTTTGAAGGTTTAAAGACTATGGGTTCAGTGCAGGAATGCAACAATGGAGTGCGAGAACAAAGTCCCCCGCACACTCCTTTTTCGTTGGAAATTTCAATTAACTTGGTGATTCTTTCTTCAATTTTAAAATCAATTGTATTTTTCTTGGGTGATACACAATAGAAAGGATGGCGTGTTTTTATTTTTCCTATACTTAAATGAGAATAAGTCTTCTATGAGCTTTTGAATACAGTTTACAATAGTTTCCTTCACAACTTGAGTTTCGATTGATTATTTGAACTTTCTAGTTTCCTTGTCATAATTCTTGAGCGTTTCTTTTTCTTGGTTTGAGATTGAGCAAATTTTTGTTTTCTTGTATGATTTGTTAATGATTTTAAACACATTGGAACAACATTATTTCTCATCACACAGTGAATAGAAAGTGATAGTAAAATAGACCATGGTGCTAAAGTGTGACACTAAAGGAATAAGACAAAGTGATTTAATGAGTGCAGGAATGATTGAAGGACTGTTGGATTTTCTTGGAAACACTCTTTTGGAATTATTATATTAAGACCTGTGATATTTTTGAGACATTTTATTGATTATCTAGTTTGAAATCTCTGTTGTTTGATGAATGAAAGAATTAAGTAGTCAGTGTCCAAATTGATCAACGTTCTTTTCTTTTAAATTTACCATACTTAGTATAGGAATTGAGTTGGGATTTTATGCATTGTTTTCAAGAACTTGGGAGATTGTTAGTGCATAGTCTAGAGTAAAGAGTGATTTTTATTTTACAATATTGTTTTTATAGTTTCATTTCTAAATACTTCTTTTGAGAGGAATATTAGAACAAGGATTAATTAGTGCATGAATCCAAAGGTGTGAGAAGTTTCTACACAAACTAGGGTTTTGTTTTGCAGGTTGTTGAAGTCCTTCTATGGAATTTGCAGTGTTGTGTCTTGAAGTCCATAGACCTCGGATTGACATTAAATGTTGGTTCATTAATCCACCATATAGTGCACCCAACATTTTGGCATCGTTTCCAGGGAGACGCTTAGGGGATTGACCTTAGTGACTTGTTGTAGTTTGGTTTGCTCTTTACCTAGTTTTTCTTGCAAGTTTGTGTTTTTCTCCTACACATTTTTTCAAAGTATTTTTAATTTCTTAGGTCACTTGTAAGAACCCACCTTATCTATTCATACATGTGATCACCAAAGATCCCAATTAGCTTGTTGAGCATAGAAAAATGGCATTTTTAGGAATCTAATGATCAACTCATACGTGAAAAAATTCGTATTTTTATTGAACATAAATATAATATTATTAAATATTTGATTTCAAAATTGGATGATTTACAGGAAGAACAAAAAAATGATGAAGAACCATTGTTGATCTATTGTGCCAATTGTATGAAGAAGCACTTCCTTGGAAAGTGTCCACTTAGTAGCCTGAAAGTTTGTAGAATTTTTGAAGAGGCTCATGCAATACATTTCCCATCACTTCCAGGATTACTTAAGGTACTCAAGAAATAAGGTAAGAAATCAAATCAACATCCAGGTATAAATCAAAACTTATCATCATTCAATACTTGGATTAATGCTTATTCGCCTGAGAAGGTTCCTCAACATGTTTATAATCCTGCAATTTAATGGAAAAATTTTAGTCCTCCTCCAATTGAATACCCTACTTCATGGTCACAGTGGCCCTCTCCCTGGACCTCATCCTCGAGCCAGATATCTTGGCATGGCCTTAAGAATGGTTTAGATCCTTCTCTCTAGGGAAATCTACCATGTAAATTCAATTACATGAGTATCAACAAAAACTAAATTTTTTTCCCAATGCACCACCAAGTCATCCTCCTCTATGGTCCCAGTTACCTGTGCAACCTTACCTTAATCCATACCTAAGTCTTAATCCATACCCTAGCTTTTATCCTAATCCATACCCTAGCCCTAATCCAAACCCTAGACCTAACCCTAGTCCATACCCTAATCCAAACCCTAGACCTAACCCTATTCGAAACCCTAACCCAAATCCTTAACCCAAACCTTCGCTTAAACCAAAGCTCCCCTAATCCAAATTAGCAGGTGGCACAAAAATTTAAAACAATTGTTCTTCCCACTGATTCCCCTATTAAACAGAATGTTACATCTTCCATATTCGAGAAGGGAGTGAATTTGAAAACTCCCCCCATTACCACAAAACCTTTACCCTGGGAAGAATCCTTGATTCAAATACCATTAGAGGAGTAATATTTGATTGATACATGTTCTAAAATTGTTGTTTAAGCTCAAAACTATAGAATTTCCCTTAACCATCCTTGTCAATATGAAAAGAAAATATTTGAGCCCGAACTTGAGGGATTTTTGTTTTTCCTTTCACCAAATCCCTTATGCCTCCAAGAGAGTTTTTTTCAAGATGTGGATGATTTGTATGAGTTGGAGAATTATAATTATGTGGATCCTATTGAATCCTAGTTTCAAGCCGTCATCAACACAACTTATTCCCTCATCATTCGACAACTCTTGGTACGATATCAATTAAAGAAATTGGTTTCTCATACTCTAGTATGTATTGAAGCTTCTTCTTTAAAACTAAGTGTGAGTATATTTAGCATTATATTACGCACATGGCTACATTGGAACTACTCCTACACATGAAGGAGATATTCCTCTCTCTAAATTAGGGTAGGGTATTATAAGAGAAATGAATAAAAAAGTCATTTGAAACAAATTTTTTACAATAACACTCTTGAAATTGAAATTCCTAAGGCACAACTATTGAAATTTCTGTCATAATGCACTCTTGTGGTAAGACTTGTCAAAATAAATTCACTCTTAATGCCTCATATTTTATAAAGTGACTTTGATTATTGGTTGAGATTATTCATTGGGTTAGTTAGGGTGATTGTTATTGTTATACCTTCCATCCATAAGGTTAAAAGCCTACTTTTGGACTATTCATTCTAACAGACTATCATCTAAGAAACCTTTTAAAGTTTCTCTTCGAAGTTACTGATGAAAAGCCTCCTATCGTGGACCATGCCAATAAAACCCTAACGATCTCTCATGAGAACCCTAGAATGACTAAGTCGAGGAATATTTTTGTCATTATCTGAGATTGCTTCTTTAAAATGAGTCTTTAGGGTAGCATGACCAACCAATAAAGATTAGTAATTAAAAATAATCCACACCATCACGTGCTCTTAAGGAGCAAATTTTCCTCCCCACCTATTAAGTAACCTATCTCAGGTTAATTATAATTAGATTGTTTTACATAAACGAATTAATTTAGGGATAGGAGGTCTCATTACGAGCCAACCTACTATGATCATGGGTCCTAACGAGAATGAAATTAATGCTACTTGTCACCAAGCCAAGGCAATGGATCTCAGTTGAAAAGATGGAAGACAAGAGGTCTTGTCACGAGCCGACTAATTCAATCTTGTTATCTATTATAAATGGCATTGTCGTTCGCTGGTTACAAAGCCAATACAACGACCTTTAGTTAATTCCCAAATCAAAGTAAATTCTTTTAAATGAATCTGAATCTATATCTAATAGGTGGGACACAAAAATTTCATTGGGTTAAAAGGCATCCCCGTCGAGGTTATAAACGACTGCTAGCAGAGGGGCCATGCCTGTGGTATTAAAGTTAGTTTTACACTATGATTCACTTGGTTGTTTTTATCTTTCCCCGAACTCATTATAATATCTCTTTGAGAATGGCTTTGAGACCCTTCTGGTGTTATGCTTTGGAGTTCTATCTTCTTGAATACTTTGTTTTTCGTGGATGTGGGACCCTTAGTGTAGATTATTCACTTTTCTTGAACAAGAGGAGATATAACTATATGCTTGGGTAATGGTAAGATTGTCATCGTGGTTATGTATTGTTTTTCCATATTGATTTTCCCTACTTCCATCCATCTTTAACATATTCTTTCAAATCATCTCACTTTTATTAATAATGAGGACATTGAGGTGGAGACCTATTAACATGTACTTCTCTTGAGATGCTTTGTGGAAATTTTGACAGTTGGCTATTTCATTATGACAATATCCCTATAGTGACATCATTGTTAGCATTCCCATGGGAACCCTCACATTATATTTACTTTTGATCAGTCTTAAAATATAAATTTGGACCAACTTGCATTTTTCTGTCAGAACAACCAAATCTAATAAAGGAACCTTTGTTTATGCAGAATAGAAGCAACAATATTATGAGCGCATGAACATTTATGTTTCAATTATGGTTTTTTGCAAGGGAGCATTAATATACTAGTTGATTTGCTTGCATGAGGAAATGCAAGATGATCAGCATGGGGGAACGTCAGGCCCCAGAATTGTAATATATAATTCATCTTTTTTCCCATTTCATGCCTTTATTATTCCCTTGTTTTACAAATTGATGAACCTTTATCTTGCACTTATACATTATTTTGATGTGATAGAGAATATTTACATTATTTTTGCATTTTATACCTTCATTATATGCATTTCTTAGGATTGATGTTCATTAAATTTTGTTAATGCAGGTCCTGCACTCCATAAATATCTTGCACCAGAATGGGAGTGTATGGGGACCACTCGATCATCTAAGCTTTCCATGGAGGAGATGTTAGTGTAGCTTTATATTGCTGCTTTGGAGTTGGATCATATGTATTGGGATGTAAAGACTGATTCAATTTTAATAAAAGACTTATAATGCTAGATTTCTTTCTCTATATTTGTTGTTTTTCATGATATTTTTAATTCTATAATTTGATCTCACTTTAAGAGGGTGAGAATTGGTTATTTTGGGCCCAACCAACCAAGCTCAACATCCCTCCCTTAGATAAATTTTGTGTGGTTTTTTTTATTACATATTTGATGCATTGATTATGTGTTTTAGTTATGAGTTTATTAAGTCCTGTGTGTGCACTTTTATACATTGTTTCTTAGTTATTTGAACCACACCTTTTCTTATGGTCTTTTATTAGTTCATATTTGAAGCTACAATACTGAAATATGCAAATCCTTCTTTAAAAGTTAACGATGACAGATATTTCAGTTCCTTTTTTATTGAATGACAATACTATTGAAAATTCAAATGCATGTGGAGGTCTTAGTTTGTTGATGCATGATTTTATTGAGAAGAGACTACAATTCAAGCTCATATTTTGTTTGGACACCAGAGAGAGTTATTTTCATAATTTTGTGTTTCAAATAATTTATTTTACCATAAACTATGATGAACCTCAAATGAGTATACTCGAAATGCTTTTAACTATGAAGGTTTCAAGACTATGGGTTCAGTGCAGGAACACAACAATGTAGAAATTTATTAATACTGATATGTATTACCAGACTCTCCTGATCTAAAAAATTAATATTATGTTAAATACAGAATCCTTCCACTTAATTCTTTGTGGAAATTAAATCGCCAATTGCAAACACATGAAGAAAAAATCAATCGTACATAACAAGATGTTTTACCGGGAAATCTTAAAGCTAAAAACTCCAACTATCATATTTGATGTATATCAATGGATCATGTAACAATCTCATACAAAGCTCATATCATAGAGCTCTCAGTACAATACACAATCGTCACACACTGTCATGCATAAATTTGCATATCTATGCACCAATTTCTTGCCTCTTGACAACTTTCCTCCACTACGCAATCCCTGCTAAAAAATATCCATGAATGAATTCGATCTTGCCTTGCTTACACTGCGAAATCCTCATTGGCATCTCCAATTTCTGTGTATATGCATTGAATGCATCACTATAGTCACAAAAAATAGTCCATCTCACCCTTTCACCTATCTCTCCACTGGGTCTCCACTGAAACTGACATGAAAGTAGTTAACTGTTGTATTTCTTCAGTTGCATGTGAGTCACTAGTTATTAATTAATTAATTAACTGAACTCTCACTAGTGTATCATGAGTGACAACTAGCACAACTGAGTTTAACTCACTTAACTGAGTTAAACTAGATAACAACTCCCATAACCACTCTTCCAACTATGTTACAACTTGCCACTTCAATTATAACAAAGTCCTCCATGCATGAGTCACCAACCAACCCTAGGAATTGCGTAATTCCTTTAGCCCACTGGCGTGCCACATCTGTTCACTGAAATAAACTGCTCCAAGAAAATAAGTTGATATTTATTGTTCGAATATTATTAAGGGCTAATAATAATCGACATGCACCTATTTGTAGATTAACGATCTATAAATAGACTTCGCCCAATCTTCTAAAAATAGAAATTCATCCAAAGATAGAATTTTCTCAACCATCTAGTTACAACATCCTGCTAACTTTAGAATATGCTCACCATTCTAAAAATAGACATACACCTAAAAAATAGCCTGTGGGCCCCACTTAGTGAAGGTGCTTAATGTTCACTAAGTTTATCATCTTGTTGAATCTCAACACTCCCTCTCAACAAGATAGGGATTATCCTTCACCCCGATCCTGCCTCTATGGTATTCAAATTTGCTCTTGTTGAGCGCCTTCGTCAGAATATCTGCATCCTGATCTTCTGTAGGAATGTACTGAAGCAACATGATCTTCTGCTACACAAAATCTCTGATATGATGATACTGGATATCTATATGCTTAGATATCTCATGAAACACAAGATTAATCAAGAGTTTAATGAAACTCTGATTATCACAATGAATCACTGTAGGATCTAAATAAGAACCGAACAAACCTACCAGGATCTTCCTCATCCAGATAGGCTCACATGCAGCTTGACTTGCTGCCATGTATTCTGCTTCCGCTGAACTGAGTGCCACAAATATTTGTTTCCTGTTGTAACAATAAACTGTTGTAGATTTGATACTTAAAACCCCTCCTGATGTGCTCTTTCTGTCCATTGGGATGCCTTCCCAATCTGCATCTGTGAAGCCATGCAAATTCACCTCATCCGTCTGTCTGTACCATAAGGCATACTCAGATGTGCCCCTGAGATATCTCGGGACATGCTTGCCCACCTTCCAAAAGAGCTTGTTATGCTTAACCATCGCTTGACTAAGTTGGTTCACCGCATAGCATATGTTTGGTATTTTATTAATTAAATACATGAGCGAACCCACCAACCATCAATAAACAGTGGTATCCACTACCTCTGCCGATGTAGCATCCTCTTTCCTCCATTTTCCTGGAAGAGGAATATCCATGGGCTTGCAGTCCTCCATTTGAAACTTACCAAGTATCCCCCGAGCATACTTGCCTTGAGACACAAACAGTTCACCTTCTCGCTGCCATATTTCCAATCCAAGGAAATAATGGAGGCCCAAATCCTTCATCTCAAACTCATTTGCAAGGTCTTCCTTGCATGAGTGTATCAACTGCTCATCACCTGTTAGTATTAAATCATCAACATAAAGAACAATGATTAAAATCTTACCCTCCACCACAATTTGGTATAGGTTTGCATCCACCTCACTCTTGGTGAAGCCAAGTCCAGTGAAATACCTGTCAATCTGAGTGTACCAATCACGGGGTGATTGCTTCAGCCCATACAATGCTCTTTTGAGTCTGCACACATGCGACTCACTGCCGAAGATCTCAAATCCTTCAGGCTGCTCAATGTACACTTCTTCCTCAATGATCCCATTAAGGAATGCAGTATTCACATCCTTTTGATGAATGTGCCAACCCATCTGCACTAAGAGAGCAAGGATGGTCCTTGTTAGTATGAATCTTAATCGCAAGTGTACGAAAAAGGCTCGCTTTAGCCGTGCATAAAAAAAAACCCTAACAGCAAATATGGCTGCCAATATCTTTATATCTGCAATTAGGTGACCAAGATAAATGCTGCAAAAATCTAGATCTATGCATTAAAAGATATTAAGCAGTAAATAAAAAGAAGATTTGCTCCATGCATCCAATAGACAAGACAAGAATATGTTGAATGAATTTTTTATTCATGGCACCTGGGAGGAAAACATAGAAGGATGTTACCAGTTCTTCTCAATGGGATGGGTTCTTGTAAGTCCTCAACACTTCAGATCTAAAATCCCTCTCTCTTGATGGTGTAGAAAACCTAGAAAAAAATGGAACTGAAAGGGAGCTCACAAGCAAAAATATAGAAAAATATGACAATGATGGTGGATCAAAGTCAAACTAAAAGTATAGATCCAGAGTGATCTTTAGGCAACAAAAGGTGGTGAATGAATGGAAAAAACCTTCTATTTATAACAAAATATTGAGTTAGTCTAGATATTGGTGCATAATTAAAATATTATTAACCAATTCTAGATCTAACTTTTATGGAATATTTTATTATATTTGTTGGAGGGAAAAAGAATTTGACTTGGGTCAAATCCATTTATTGGTAAATAATAAATAAATAAATGATTTATTTATCATTTTAAGGATGTGGTTGAGTAATAATCAAATAAATAATGATTTATTTAATTATTAATGAATGATTTAGCCAAATTTAACAAGGAATATTATTTAAATAAGGTTTAAATAATTATTCCTAGAAAATAATAAGATAAATAATAATTTATCTAATTAATTTTCCTGTTTTGGATTAAATATGACCAAGAATATTAATTAAACTGTTGTTTAACTAATTATTCCTTGAGGAAAATCAAACAAATGTAGATTTATTTAATATTTCCTCACGGGTTTCCTGTTTAGACCATAAACAACTTAATAAAGGTGTTTTACTAAGTTATTTTTCATAGTGAAAGAAATTTTTCTTAGGGTAAAATTGGTCTTACATGGTGTACTTAGGTCCATCTAATAGTAATAGGTCAGATGACCAAAAAATGGTGTAACATTCCTTATGGAAGAATATCGTGCGATAGGTGCAAAGTTTTCTTCATAATCAATCCCCTCGATCTGTGAGAAGCCTCGGGCAACAAATCTTGCCTTATACTTCTCGACACTCCCATCAGTAGCTTGCTTTACCTTGTAGATCCATATTGAAACTACCACTGATTTACCCACCGGTCATGGAACAATCTCCCAAGCATTGTTTCTAATAATGGAGTCATACTCCTCCACCATGGCATCTACCCATGTCGGCTCCTGCGTTTCTTCCTCAAAGGAAGATGGCTCTGTCACGATACACTTGCTCATAAGAGCCATGTATCCAATGAATCGGTCAGGTGACTATCTCCGTCTGTGTTGTGAAGTAGGGACTCCTACATTCTGTGCCGCATCAAGCTTTAGTCTCTCAGCTTCTGTGGTACGCTTTCTGCATGTTCTGATGTTTAGTTCTGCATGAGTGGACTCCTCCACTCCATGAATCTCCTTATGTGGTTGATCCACATCTAGAGGCTCATCTTTGGGAACAAGTAGCTCCTCTTCTGCATGTAAGTGTAGCCCCCTCTTAAGCGACAACTTCATGGCCTTCTCCTCATTGAATTTTATATCCTGTCGCACCACAGTCATCCGACTGTTTGGCAAATACACATGATAATTATGGGGTGTTTCTGTGTACCCCACAAATATCCCAAATTTTGCAGTCAGCTACAGCTTCTTCCTAGCGTCCTTGGTCACATGAATGTAAACATATGAGCCAAAAATCTTTAAATGAGAAATATCTGGCTTCTTACTAGTAAAATATTCTTCATGTGTACTCATGCCAAGTACTCTATGAGGACAACGGTTTTGCACATAAACCACAGTGTTGCATGCTTTCGCCCACAAATGCATTAGTAGGCCCTGGTCATGCAGCATAGCTCGTGCAACACCCACAATCGTTCTATTCTTCCTCTCCACAACCCCATTCTGTTGTGGGTTATGAGGTGCTATGAGTTCTCTTTGAATTCCTTCTTTGCTGTAGAAGTCTTTGAATTCATTCGAGATATATTCACCACCATTGTCGCTCCGCAGAGCCTTCACTTGCTTCCCCGTCTCTTTCTCCACCAATGCTTTAAACTCACAGAACTTTGAGAATGTTTGACTCTTTTTCTGCATGAAGAAGATCCAACGTCTATGAGAATTGTCATCAACATAAATAACATAATACCTGTGTTTTTCTGTTGAAGCAACCGAGAAAGGTCCACACACGTATGTGTGAATTCTCTCTAGGATCACCGAAGCACGGTTCTCCTTCTCATGAAAGGTGGTCTTCACAAAATTACCCATTGTACATCCTTTGCACTGATATAACTGCACAAGAGTACCCTTGGGAAGTCCAGTAGAAATATGCTGCAAAATCTTCAGGGCGCCATGGTGAAGATGGCCCAATCGCCTGTGCCATAATTTTCCCTCATCCTGGCTCACCGCTTCTTCTGATTTTCCCACCATTACAGCGCATCCATCTATCTCCAGCTTGTAGAGATTCTTAACTTGAATCCCTATCCTCTTGGTTTGACCCATTGTTTTATGTCGCAGGAAGGCTTTTCCATCGCTGAAAACAACGTCATAACCTTTTTCCTCCAACATCGTAACTAAGACCAAGTTCTTCTTTAGACCTGGAACATGCATAACATATTTCAACAAAAATGGTTTACCTGACTCCCTCTCAAATGTAATGGTTCCAATGTCGGTTGCACTGTATCTACCATCGTCGCCCATCTCTATATGCATTTGGAGATCTTTCTCCTCCAAGTCACTGAACAACTCCTTATCTCCCGTCATGTGGAAGGAAGCACCACTATCAAGATACCACACCGATCCCATTGCGCTTGAAACCAAGCATGAGATCAAAGATAAATCAAGTTCAAATTGCGAGGCAAGGGCCTCACCAGCTGCAGCTCCCACATCCTTCTTGTTCTTTTTTTCTGTGGGCAGTTAGTGGCGAGAAGCCCATGTTCGTGATAGTGAAAACACTTCACTTTGGAAAAATATAGCTTCTTGCCTTTAGCCTCATATTTTGAGTGGAATTTCCTCCCCTTCCCTTTCCTTGCTTTGGCAGCTAAAGCAAAATTCTCTTCATCATCATTCTTTGATGAAGAGCCATCCTTGGTATTCCACCTTATCTCCTCCTGCACTAGATCTAACCAAAGTCACTCCCAATCTAGCAGTTTCTCCCATCCATTGATAGAGTCTTCATAGATGTGCCAACTCTTCGAAAGCCTAAGGAGAGCCAAGCTCGCCAAGTCATCATTTGCAACCGTAATTCCCACACTCCCCAGCTCATCCCTACATTGGACAAACTTCGTGAGATATTTTGGAATACTGTCGCCCTTCTCCATTTTGATTTTTCTGAGTTTATATTTCAGCGCCAACTTCCTATGGTCGTTGTTGCTTTGCAAGAGATATGTCAAAACCTTCCACATTGCAAATGGAGTGGCTTTCCCATGAAGGCTTGACACAATATGGTCTTTTACACCTTCCAACAGAATCCTTCTTGTCTTCGCTACTTTCTTTTGCCAGGCATCAAGTAATGCAACATCCGCCAAAGTGGGCTTAGGAATATCATTGTCGATAAACTCCTTCAAGCCATTATCTTCAAGCACCGCTTCCATCTTGTCCTTCCAGGATATGTAGTTAGAGCTGCCCTTGTGTGCATACTCCAATCGCAACCCATTGAAATCCATTTCAATGTTTACTCAACTGTCGCACCAAGAAAAATCTGCAACAAATTCGAATTGTCCACCAGCACAAAACTCAACACTGCTTCATCTTTGCAATCTTCAGTGATTAACACTGCTCTGATACCATGTACAAATTTATTAATACTGATATGTATTACCAGACTCTCCTGATCTAACAAATTAATCTTATGTTAAATACATAATCCTTCCACTTAATTCTTTGCGGAAATTAAATTGCCAATTGCAAACACATGAAGAAAAAAATCAATCGCACATAACAAGATGTTTTAGTAGGAAATCTTGAAGCTAAAAACCCCAACTATCATATATTATGTATATCAATGGATCATGTAACAATCTAATACAAAGCTCATAGCATAGAGCTCTCATTACAATATACAATTGTCACACACTGTCATGCAGAAATTTGCATATCTATGCACCAATTTCTTGCCTCCTGATAGCCTACCTCAACTGCGCAATCCCTGCTGAAGAAGATCCCTAAATGAATTCGATCTTTCATTGCTTGCACTACGCAATCCTCATTGGCATCTTTAATGTTTGTGTAGATGCATTGAATGCATCAATATAGTCACAACAGATAGTCCATCTCACCTTTTCACCTATCCCTCCACTAGGTCTCCACTGGAACTGACATGCAAGTAGTTAACTATTGTATTTCTTCAGTTGCATGTGAGCCACTATTTATTAATTAATTAACTAAACTCTCACTAGTGTATCATGAGTGACAACTACCACAACTGATTTTAACTCACTTAACTGAGTTAAACTAGATAAAAACTCCCATAACTACTCTTCCAACTCTATTACAACTTGCCACTTCAGTTATAACGAAGTCCTCCATGCATGAGTCACCAACCAACCCTAGGAATTGTGTAATTCCTTCAACCCACTACATCTGTTCACTGAAATAAAGTGCTCCAAGAGAATGAGTTGATATTTATTGTCCGATTATTATTAAGGGCTAATAATAACTGACATGCATCTATTTTTAGATTAGCGATCTATAAATAGAATTCGCCCAGTCTTCTAAAAATATAAATTCATCCAAAGATAGAATTTGCTCAACCATCTAGAATCAACATCCTGCTAACTTTAGAATATGCTCACCATTCTAAAAATAGACATACACCTAAAAATATCCTACAGGCCCCACTTAGTGAAGGTGCTTAATTTTCACTAAGCTCATCATCTTGTTGAATCTTAACAAAAAGTGGAGTGCAGAGACAAAGTCCCCTGCATACTTCTTTTCTGTTAGAAATTTTGAATAGCTTGGTGATTCTTTCTTCAATTTTAAAATTAGTAGTATTTTTCTTGGGTGATACACAGTAGAAAGGATAGTGTGTTTTTATTCTGCATGCACTTAAATGTGAATAAGTCTTCTTTGAGCTTTTGAATATAGTTTACAATAGTTACCTTCAAAGCTTGAGATTTGATTGATTATTTGAACTTGCCGGTCTTCTTTTCATAATTCTCGAGTGTTTCTTTTACTTGGTTTGAGATTGGGAAAAGTTTTGTTTGCTTGTATGATTTTTTAATGATTTGAAACACATTGGAATAACAATATTTTTCATCACACAGTGAATAGAAAGTGACAGTAAAATAGACCATAGTGCTAAAGTGTGACACTAAAGGAACAAGACAAAGTGAGTGGAGGAATGATTGGAGGACTGTAAGACATGTGATTTTTTTGAGATATTTTATTGTTTATCTAGTTTGAGATGGACTTTTCTTAGAAACACTCTTTTGGAATTATTAGATTAAGACATGTGATTTTTTTGAGATATTTTATTGTTTATCTAGTTTGAAATCTCAGTTGTTTGATTTATTTTTGAGATATTTTATTGTTTATCTAGTTTGAGATGGACTTTTCTTAGAAACACTCTTTTGGAATTATTAGATTAAGACATGTGATTTTTTTGAGATATTTTATTGTTTATCTAGTTTGAAATCTCAGTTGTTTGATTTTCTTAGAAACAGAAGCAAATTGAGTTGGGGTTTTATGCATTGTTTTCAAGAATTTGGAAGATTATTAGTACATAGTCTAGAGTAAGGAGTGATTTTTCTTTTTCAATTGCTAATAACTAGGGATTGTTTACAATTGTTAATAGATTGCAAGATTGGTTTTTATGGTTTCATTTCTAAATACTTCTTTTGAATGCAGGATTAGAACAAGGATTAACTAATGCAGGAATATGAAGGTATGAGCAATTTCTACACAAACTAGGGTTTTCTTTTGCAGGTTGATAAAGTCCTTCTCTAGCATTTCTAGTGTTGAGTCTAGAAGTCCACGAACCCCAGATTGACATTAAATGTTGGCCCATTAATATACTATATATTACACCCAATAATTATTTTAATTTTTTAACTATTAAATTGTTCATAAACAACTATTACAAATTTTTAAAATGACAATATAATTATAATTTTTTTTAGAACTCTTACTAAAATTAAAAAGATAAATAGTTAAAAAACAAAAAATTATCACAAATTTAAAATAAAATTAAAATTAAAATAAAACTTACAATTATAAAATTCCTAAATAATAAACATTAAAAAAAAATTATAATATAAAACATTTCTTACCTCAAATATTAATAATTAAATTAAAAATATTATTTAATTTAAAACAAAATAAAAAACAAAAACAAAGTTCATAGGTAAATATGAACCTTTGAAAACTTTAAAGCAATAGGTAAATATGAAACTTTGAAAACGTTAAAGCAAACTTTGAAAACTTTAAAGCAAAAACTACAAAAGTAAGTTTTTTCAAAGAGACAAAAAAAGGATAAAGCTTTTAAATTAAATTAAAAATATTATTTATAATTAATAAAAATTACAGAACATAAACCAAAACAAAATTAAATTTAAGATGTAAATATGAAACTTTGAAAACTTTAAAGCAAAAAACTACAGAAGTATGTTTTTTCGAAAAAGAAAAAGAAAAAACACAAAGTTTGTTTTTTATCACAACTTATTTTCTCCCTACTCAAGTTTGTTTGTATTTTCCACAAACACATGGGTGGTGTTCTGTTCTTTATATACAGATAGTTTTGTTAATTAGAATATTGTTCTCCATTCATACTGTTACTTTCTTTTTTCTTTTTTTAAGACATGGAATATGGCGGCCGCAGATAGTCAAATCGACCGGACATCCCTGTTCCAACTGATCTGGCATAGTTTCTCTTTTGCAGTTCAAGTTCCCTCAAGTAAGTGAAACATATTCGCAAAGTTATTTACATATCTCTAATTTATAAACAAAATTTAAGGTTTTTAACAAATTATTTATGTTATTCCTTATATTTAAGGATAAAAGATTTACAGAAGTAGAAATTGCATGGTAACAGAAGTTTAATTGTTAGAAGGTAAAATTTATTTTGATCTGATATGAAGATATGTAGGGATGTGAGGAATCTCAAAAACTTATTGATACTATGTAAATTTTGAAAATTTGAGGAATATGAGCAAAGTCAGTAATTAAATTTTTGGAATATTCTAAAATTTATAATTAAATTAAGTTTTGATATCATATAGTTAGTATGGCTTCAAATGAATTTATGTTTCATGGAAATTGATGAATGTATGTGTTTTTACTAAGTAGTAATGAGCTCATGTCTTTGCAGAATTCTAGTTGGAACTCTATCAACAATGGAAGAGGTTGGTAATGACTCACATGATGTTCTTATGTTGGATTTCATAATAAATTTTTCAATGGAAGAATACAAAACCAATGAAGATGAGAAAAAGAGAGTTGTTGACCAATTCAAAAGGTATAAACCAGTTTGTCCTCTCTGCAACGTGAGAGACGGGTGCAAGTTTAGGTTCATTAACAACCCTCAGCACTCAAAGACACTTCAACCAAGATACCATTGCCATAATTGCAACAAGCACTTCACATTTGGAGGTAAGAAATACTCCACAACCCTATTTCCTTCAGAGGCGAAGAAAAGTAAACATGAAGAGAAAGCAAAAGAACAGGAGCTCATTGCAACAAATCCTAGCACTTCCATTAGATCTTATCGTTCTTTGAGCTCTGCAACCAGGAAGGCTAATTCTGAAGAAACTGCAAGCTCAAGTTCAATGAGAAAACATAAAGAAAAATTTCATTGTGTGTATGTAGATGACTCTGGACTTATAAATTTTTATTAAAATCCTTTATTTGGAATGTATTGAAAACTAAATTTTGTTTTCAAATTTATAGTATTGATGAACATTTTCCTCAATCTCCTCTCAATTATGTTAGTCACCTTTAAAAAAATATTGTAATGATCAGATTGAATAATTTGGAAAAAGAGGTTATGAGTTTTTTAAGTACTTTAATATATATATAAAGTACATAAATATTTTGATTATCTTTAATATATTGAAAGAATATTTGTGAATGAATGTATAAAGATGAGTTACACTTTTGAGCCAAATAAATATTATACTAATATTTTAAATTTTTAACTATTAAATTATTCATAAACAACTATTACGAATCTTTCAAATAACAATATAATTATAATTAAATTATTTTTGAAAACTCTTACTAAAATTTAAAAAATAAATATTTAATAAACATAAAATTATCACTAGTTTAAAATAAAATTAGAATTAAAATAAAAACTATGATTATAAAACAAATTATAAAATTATGATTATAAAACAAATTATTTCTAAAAAAAATAAACACTAAAAATAGATCATAATAAAAAAATTCTTGTGAAAATTTTTTTCCGTAAAAATCACATCCAAATAAATTTGACCAAATTTATTTGGATGTGATTTTTACCGAAAGATTTTTTCACAATTTATGGATCACAAAAGCAATATTCCTACAAAAATTCTTAATAAATTATTTAGTCAATGCTAACATATTAATAACTAAAAATATATTATTTATAATTAATAAAAATTATACCATACCAAAAAAACTAAAATAAAGCTCATGCAAATAGCAAAAAAATACGAAAGCACGCTTTTTCGAAAGGGAGAAAAAAAAAACAAAAATCAATGGGAAATATTTTTTTCTCACTCAACGCTCTTTCTTTTTTATCACAACTAATGCTCTTTCAAACACACTTAAGTTATTTTAAACATTTTTTATAATTCAGGTTTTTGCAAGTTGGAATTTCAAAACAGATTTACTCGTATAAATTTTGAAAATTGAAAAAAGAGTTTGAGTTTGATTTCAATGGAAGAGTACAAAACTAAAGAAAAAGAGAAAAAAAGAGTTGTTGAGCTATTCAAAAGGTATAAACCAGTTTTTCCTCTTTCCAAATTGAGAGATAGGTACAATTTAGGTTTATAAATAACCCTTGAGCATTTAAAGACTTTTCAACCTAAATACCATTGCAACAAGCACTTTATATTTGGAAGCAATAAATATTTTATTGAATTTATTTATATATCAATAAAGATCTATCTTAACCATGGATCTAACTAGAAGGATCAAAACTCACAATGTGTATTTTTTTATTGTTTAAGTTGCATTTTTGAATGTTATAGAAATTACATAACATGTGCATTGAGTATCACATGTTAAGATAATTTTGAGAACTATAAAGTTTAAACATGTTAAGCACATATTTTATTTTTTACTTCTAATTATTTTATGTGAAATTATATTAATTTATATGGACAACTAATTAAATATGGATAGCATTTTTATTATTATTGGTATAAGAGACATTGTTTTTTTACTTGGAGAATATTTTATTTTTATTTTAAGAGGGATAGACATCCTTACACATCACCTTCACACTGCCCTAGAAAGATCCATTTTAACCATGGCTGAGTCTAGAAGGATCAAATCATATGTATTTGTTATTAATATATTTTTAAGTATATGTCAATATTAATTCATATTAAAATAATTTATTCTATACCATCCATATATATATATATATATATATATATATATATATATATATATATATATATATATATATATATATTGTATATATAGATATATATGTGTTAAAATAATTTTGAAAAGTATAAGATTTAAACATGTTACTCTCATTTTTTATTTTCATTTCTAATTACTTTACAGGAAATTATATAAAGTCATATGGACGACTAATTAAATATACATAGCTATATGTTTTCAATATATTTTTTGGACATTGTTTTTCTATTTAGAGAATATTTTATTTTTATTTTAAAAGAGAAGAACATACTTACACATCACCTTCAAACTCTGTTGTTGAATGAATCACTTCTAATATGTATAAATACATTTTAAATTAGTGAAATCTTATAAATTAAATAGGTAGATGCTAAAAGATATCAAAAAAATCAATTCAGGATACATCTATCATTACCTATATATAACAATCTAATGTGGAAGTTCATAATTTATAAATAAACTTTGTCATTATGTTACATCAATTATAAATTATGTTACTTTAATAAAAAAGTATTATTACTTTAAAAATAAATTTAAACTTTTGATTTATCACTACTAATAAAAATAATTTATAAAAAAAATTCTATAATTAAAATATTATTTCAAAATAAACACATGTAAAAATAAATCACCCCAAAGCACTCACATTCACATTTGAAATAAAAAATCATTTTATTCTCATTAATAATATCACTTTTATTTAAATAATTTTTAAAAATCATTAATAATTAAAAAAATCTATTTATATTATTCAAACCATCATCATTGATCTTTGACTTAAATTTCATATTAGCTTTTAAGTAATTAATTTTGAAATAAATGAAGAAATATGTTGAAATAATATGCTGGAATAACTTTGAAAGAGTGTTCTTTTTGGAAAACATTTATGTTTTTCTTCATCATTTAAATTTCATCCCAATACAGGTACATATAGATATAGATGTATCCCAAATTTTAAGAACTTCAACAACCAAGTTTGAAACTTGCATTGTTTATTTTTTAATTTAGGTTAGAGTTAACATTACAATCGGTTAAGAATGAAACTCTATGTGAAACCGTTAGATCCAAATGATGGATGGTTATGTCTTTATAGAGAAGTCACATTTTGCGTTCATGAATGTAACATTTTTAAGGTGGAAGAAGTGAAAATAAATATGAATTTATTTTTGTTATATATATATATATATATAATATTATTTAAAAAAAAAATTCAAATATTTGATTAGATTATAATTTGAAAGTTATATTGTATTCGTTGCATAACATAATATTATGTGGATAATTATCTTACATATTTTATAGCATAATTTATGTATAAGATTATGATATTCATATATGATAATTAATTAGCAATAATATATATTATAAATATGGTTGCCATATTCATATATACTAATTAACTAGCAATTTCACTATTTATTATAAAAAAAACTCCATCAATTAAAAAAAAATAAAAAAAATAAAAAAAATAAAATTATGCAATTTTATTTCTTACTGATATTTATCTTAGAAAAATAAAAATTGCAACAATTTTATAACATGATGTAACTGCATATTGTGCCAAACTTGAGATTGATTCAGAATATACCTATCACAACCCCAAACAACCCATTGACGGTTACTACTCATGAGGACTTTGTAAACCGTAAATGACTTGTTGCAAAGTGACCCGTTAATGTTAGCTATTTTAAAAATCATTTTTTTCTAAGAATCAAATAATATTTTAATGTTAACTACTTTAGAGAAGATAACACACTTTTTATTTTTTACTTTTAACTTTACATGAAAGGATTGCTAAATATACTTACGATCATAAAATTCATTATGTTGGGGAAAATTACTTTATTTAAGAAGTCATTTTTCTAAATAAATTTAGTAAGAAATTTATAATATGGAGCATGGATTGCTTTTTTCAATATTACGAATTATTTAAATAAAATTATATTTGAGACATTAGTTATAAATAACTATAGTGACATTGAACCGAACTCAACACAACTGGATTAAACTAAAATAGATTGAACTCAACACAACTGGATTAAACTAAAATAGACTGTGACATTTAGATGGACAATTGTAACACCTAATAGGTGGTTGGAATTAGATCCTCCAACACTTCCCCTTAATTCCGCCTATACAAATTTTAACTAAGATGTATGTCAGTCTATGTCTCAGCTAGGTTTATAATTGAAAAAAAAAAATTACGATTTCTTTTTCTTTTTCTTTTCTTCTAGATCGTGTAGCCTTTGAATTGTTTCAAATTTTTCTTTTTGTTGTATCCTTCAAACCTTAGTTTCTTCATTTGTTGGTGCGCGTCTTCCATTGTTCCAAGTTGTCTAAGCATGACCTAGACTTCTCCAAAAACTGACTAGTATATGGACTATTGCCACATATCATCTTCTGTAATGCGCTTTTCACCATCCATATTTTGCTGAAACATAAGTCCATAATTAAATTTCATCTCTTCAAGACTCCATCATCCAATTTGTCTTCAACATTTATTTTTGCAGCTTCTATGCAGACTTTATCAATGCATGGTCTTTCAAGCCATGCTTCAAGGAAATTTAAATCGTATTTATAATCATTTTTTGTACCTGCACACTCGAAATTAGTGTTAGAATTAAAAACATTTGCAGAACCAAATTGGTTCTGTTTCTTCTGCTCTGTAATGAGACTTTTCTCCTGTTTCGCTTCATTTTCTGCTTCTATTTTTGTCTTAGTCTCTTTGACTTATTTACTAACCTATGCTACTGCAAACATGTTGTCTTCCACTTGGTTTTCAGACTCAAGTGGGCTTCTCTCACCGAATAACATCATGTCAATATGATGTTTCTGTTGTATCATCCACAACCATTCATCATTAGCCAACAATTCTTCATAAAAAATTACATAAACAATTTTATTGTTAGATTCAGCATAGAATTGACTGCTCCAATGACATCTTCATTGTCATCAACAAACATTGTTGCCGGATTCACCAAATTTTCATCAACAAGCTCTGTTGCTAGATTCACCAAGTTATCATCAACAAGCTCTGTTGTTGGATACACCAAATTTTCATCAGCAAGCTCTGTTGTTGGATTCTCCAAATTGTCATTAACAAGCTCTATTATTGGATTCACCAAGCTGTCATCATCAAGCTTTGTTGTTGGATTCACCAAATTTTCATCAACAAGCTCTGTTGTTTGATTCACGAAATTGTTCATTTGCAACAAGACTAGTCCCTCTTACACCAAAACTCTTTTTCATTTTCAAATATTTCAAAAAAACAATTCAAACATCTCCTATTACTGCTTCGACTTTCTTATCCTCTTTCCTTTTCCCATTTGTTTAGTTTTGGCTCACTACGATTCAAAAAGTCAATCAAACTTCAAACATAGCGACTACCCCTCCACAATGGCTTGTTTGTTACTTAGCTTCCATAAAATAGATGGGTGTACAAATTTTCTACCGAGCAATTCCTCTTTTACAAAAGATATAAAAAACTCACATAAGCTCCTTTTCCTTTTTTTAAAAAACACAACTCCATTTTTTTAAATAAATTAGAAATCCCTTTTTTTAATATAAAAACGAAATTTTAAAAATTTCAACAATGTCCATTTAAAAAAAATTCCTTTGAAATTCCTTAGGGTGGTCGCTCGTTCCCGATGGGAGGTCTGGGGGTCGGTTCATACGAACCCTCAAATTTTTTTTACAATGCCATTTCAGGGACACGTGGCAGCCTCAGGGCTGGCGACGTGGCACCCTCTAATTGGCTCCTCCAAACATGTACAACAAATAAAATTGTGACACTTGTCATCCATCGATTGGCCTGGTGGAAAGGAATATTTCGAAGAATATTCCTTTTTTGCTGACCGTACCTCCACCTTGCTGACTGTGCATCCCAGTCAAACCTGGTCAAACTGTCGAAAATTTATCTGTTTGGCATTTCAATCAGAGCGCGATATCTTCCTCATACGACATCGATTTTTTGAACCGTTCATGGCAACGGATTAAGGAATATGAGATATACACAACCATCCTGGTTTCAACCCCATCCTATAACTTTTAATTTTGAGAAAAATCTATGAACTCCTGATCATTCCTCCCCATTGGGAAGCTTTTGGACCCTAAAAGACTTGATTACCTGTTCAGTAGATGAGGGTAAAACTCCCTCACCTTTCCAACCTCCATCCATTTTTCCTTGCTTGGTTTAGTGCCTTTGAGCCCAACTCGAAGGTAGTCAACACTTCCCCTCTTTGATGCTCTTGTCCTCCTGTCAAGGATTGTATCTTCTTTGAGCTCATCTAGAAATTCTGGCGAGAAATATTCAATAGAAGGTAGCTGAACATCACTTCCTTGATCATCGATCAAAGGTGGCTCATACAAGCGTAAGTTTTCACCATTAACAACTGAATACATTTGCATGTAAGAAGGCAATTCAAGTTGGAATGCATTATTACCAAATTTCTTTATGATCTTGAAAGGACCATATCGAATGGGTTTGAGATTTTTACCTTCCCCTTGCATCCTTTCTTTGCTAATGTGCAACCATACCTCATCTCCCTCTTGAAACTTGTGATCAACCCGATGTTTGTCATGCCTCTCTTTGTATTTTCTTTGACTTTTCTCAAGCTGTTCTTGAACTTGTTGATGTATAATCTGATTTTTCTCAATGAAATTTCGAGCCTTATCAATATCACTATGGCCATCAATTGCAACATGCTTCCCAAAGATGAAGTCTAATGGAAATTTTGGCAAATACCCAAATCATACTTCAAAAGGTGAGGTTTGTGTTGAAGAGTGCTTTGCCTGGTTGTAAGCTTGCTGAATGAAATGCAGTTGTTCATCCCACAAATTAGGATGTTTGCTGTAATATCCTCTCAATAGATGCACAATTGATATGTTCACCACTTCAGTTTGTCCATCTATTTGTGGATGTAAAGCGGTACTCTTTTTCAACTTTGTGTCCATCATTCTCCATAGATTTGAGCAAAAATTCCCAATGAACCTGGAATCCCTGTCACTAACAATAGAAGTGGGCAATCCAAAATGAACCCAAACATTTTGAAAATAAAGTTGAGAATTTTTCTCAGCTGTAATGGTTTTCTTACATGGCATAAGTATACACATTTTACTGCATTTATCCACAACTACATAAAGATAATCATGTTTCTTTCTTGACATAGGTAGACCTCCAACAAAGTCCATCGAGACACTCTCCCATGGCCTTGATGGTACCGGTAGTGGCGTGTACAACCAAAGATTCCTATTACTAGGCTTACTTGTTGCACACATAGAACAACCTCTTATAAAACGTGACACACTATCTATCATGCGAGGCCAATAACAATACCTCTGTAGACGTGGCACTGTTTTTCTTATCCCAAAGTGTCCAGCAATAAGAGAAGAATGAGCTTCTCTCATGACACTTAGCCTCTCTCCTTGTGGAATACATAGCTTGCCCAAATGAAATAGAAAATTGTTATGCATGTGATAATATTTTTCTTCAACTTGATTCCCTTCACTCAAACTAGCATACACATCTTGGAAATCAATGTCATGTGCATATTGTTCTATGTAACTCTCATGTACAACAGAATCATTTTTGAGTAAAGTAGAAGCACTAATGATTGGTCTTGAAATAATATCTGCAACTTTATTGAATATAACTTTCTTGTACCTTATAACCAAGTGAAACTATTGAAGAAATCCTATCCACCTGAAATGTCTTGATTGTTGCAATTTTGTTTGTGACTTCAAGTACTGTAATGGTTGGTGATTGGTATGTACAATAGTCTCTTTACCCATCAAGTAGTGTTTCCACTTCTTGACACTTTGTACCAATGCATATAGTTCTTTGTCAGATGTAGGACAATTAGTCACAACACCATTAAAAGTTTCTGAATGAAAGGCGATAGGCTTACCATGCTGCAAAAGTACTGAACCCATGGCATAATCACTAGCATTAGTTTGAATCTCGAATGGTTGTCTTAAATTTGGTAATTAAAGGACTGGAGCTGAACTGATCTTGTCTTTTAAAGCTTCGAAATCTTGCTATTGTTTGCCTCCCCATTGGAAGCCTTTCTTCACACTTTTCACTACATGCATAGGAGCTGCGATGGAAGAAAATTTAGCAATAAACTTTATCCAATATTGAGCTGCACCTAAGAAACTTCTTACCTCGATCACTGTTTTGGGTGTGGGCCAATTCACAATGGCCTCCACTTTATAAGGATCAATCCTCAATTCTCCTCCTCCTACAATATGTCCCAAATAGACCAAAGAAGTCTTTCCAAATTCACATTTTGACATCTTAAGAAACAATTTCTCTTTCTTCAAAACATCAAGCACTCTATTCACATGCAAGACATGATCTTCTCTTGTTTTGCTGAAAATTAAAATGTCATCTAAGTATACAATAAAAAATTCATCAAGGAATGGTCGCAAAAAACTATCCATCACTCGCATGAAAGTTTCCGGTGCATTACATAAACCAAAAGGCATAACTAGCCACTCAAAGAGTCATTGTTTGGTTTTAAATGCAGTTTTCCATATATCACTTTCTGCAATTCTTACTTGAGGATATCCACTTCGTAAATCTAACTTAGTGAAAAACTTTTCTTCTTTCAGCTGATCAATCAAATCATCTATTCTTGGGAGCGGGTAACGATTTTTCACCATAATCTTGTTCAAATCTTGAAAATCTACACACATGTGGCAAGTCCCATCTTTCTTTGGTATCAAGACTATGGGTGAACCGCATGGAGAGGTGCTTGGCCTTATGATTACTTTATGCAACATCTCTTTGATTTGCCTCTTTATTACAACATTCTCCATTATCGACATGCGATACATACCGATGTTTGGAAGAGGAAAATCTTGCTACAACTGAATCTCACGTTGAATTTCCCTTTTTGGAGGCAATTTTGTTGGCTCCTGAAACATCTCATGATGTCCATTAACCACATCATATAAATATGATTTCAACTTAGGATCATATATCTCAAAAGATTCATGATTAATATAAGCTTTAGGCTTAATCATAAGAAGAACCAAATTCTTACTTGAATTTACCAGCCTCTTTACCTGTCTAGCATTTACCAAAGCAATGTTTGTCTTCTTGTGATGTGCTCTAACAATGAACTCATTGCCATATTTGAATAAATTATACTTGTTCTCATGGCTACGGAATATCGCTTTCCTGTCATACAAGTAAGGACTCCATAATACAATACTAGTTATGTCAAGCGGAACCACATCTAATTCAACCGTGTCAATAAAATTTGCAGTGATTGCAAACCACAATATACATTTATTTGAAACCTGTAGAATTGCATCCTTACAAATCCAACCCAATGGATATGGTTTTGTATGTGGTATGGTCTCAAGGTTAAGTTTATTGACCAAATATTTAGATATTAAGTTTGCTTGTGACCCACTATCAAATAATGTGTCAATCTTGGTATGCTTGGATATGACCCTCACATGAAGCAATTCTATTATTTCTTCTTCATTTGGAGTGTTTATATGACAGTTTGATGTACTAGTACTGGGTTTAGTTTCAATTTCTTTTCCCTTCATGTTATTTAATCCCATGGATGTAATTTTAGATTCATTACCTGAATCAGATCCTAAATCATGTTGAGCTATAACAGCAATTTTTTTCCCTTTGTTATTGGGTTTCTTTAGCCTCAATTTAGGATGTAATTTCCAACAATGAGTTTCATCATGGCCTTCTTTTGAAAAATGTTTACTAGTCACTTTTTCTCCCTCTTTCTTAATAGATGCATTCTTTTTGTTTTTACCTTTTGAGGTCTTTTCATTGGCTTTACCCTTAAAAGGTTTCTTTCTACCCTATTTAGAAATGTTCTTCCCTCTAGCTTCTAGATGTGTGGCCTGAACAAAAACTTCATCTAGACTGATGGGGTTAAACATGAGAATAGTATGTTTTAGGTAGCTATGTAAGCCTCCTATGTACTTCAGCAAAGTATCTTGGCTCTGCAAATCCACCCCTAATAAAATAGCTCTTCTCCTAAATTCTTGGGTGTATTCTTGCGCATTTTGTCCCTTTAATTGCCTAAAGTTATGCCAGTTCATGACGGATTTCTGAATATGAGCTAATGGATAAAAATTTTGTTTAATAGCAGTAATGAAATCTGACCATGATAGGATAATCTTACCATGTTTCTTGATTTCCTCCTTTGTCTTGGCTTCCCACCAAACAAGTGCTGCACCTTCCATTATCAAAGAAGCTAATTGAATTTTGGTATCATCATATTGAAGGTTCTATATTCTCAAATAGACCTCCAATTGTCTAATCCAATTATCAAGTTTGACTACATTTACTTCACCATTAAACATTGGCAATTGAACTTAACATCAAGTTTTAAAAAAAGGATTTTTACGAGTGCTCTTCGACTTGTGTGGCCGATGTACTGAAGAAGAAGTAGATGATTATGATGATGAGGGTGAGGATGATGGCTCTCCATTACCTCCATTTCCTCCATTTCCCTTCTTTGAATTGTCTTCATCATGTTGACCTCCTGAAGATCCTTGCCCTTCCTTGTGAAGTTTGGATCCTTCTTCTTCCAGTCTCTCATACCTTTCTTGATAAATGATTCTAACCATCTCAGTCATGTCAAGGAATGCTTTCATGAACACTCTTTCTTCCTCTTTAGGGTCAACTTCTTCATTGATTTCTCCTTCCTCATGAGGCATGCTTAATGGAGCTTTTGCTTTTTTAGGACGTGAAATAGGTGGTAGAGATTGTGGCAATCTTTCTCTCCTTTTCTTTGGCTCTTTTTGAGACCCTTCTGCTTCCACCAATTTTCCTTCTCCTCTTTTGAGCTTGAGCCTTGTAAGCATATAAAACTTGCAAACAGTTAAAAAATTCTTTGCACTAAACAAAACCAGAGAATAAACTCTAGCTTTGATACCAACCTGATCTGAAATGATTGTATTAGTTTTGTTGTGCTAAGTGTCTTTTCAGTTTAAAAACATGCGCATAATCAGTTCATTAGTTTACATAAGGATTGAGGAGTTTGTCCATGAATTGTAGATGATTTTTTTTTAATTAGAAGCATAAAACAAGCTTAAATAACACTGAAAAACAGTGTAAAACAAAGAAATAAGTCACCACATGAATTCTACACAGCAGACATGATGAAGCAGTTCACCCCTCCTAGGCTACATCTACTGGTCTATCTCCCAATGGCATGTCCATCTTTCATTATGCTCAAAATTTTGCTATTAAATGTTGTTGTATTGCTCTGATGGCTATTTTATTTGCGCCAATGGCTCAAGAATGCCCCAATTAGTCAAAAATGACTCTTCATTCACTCAGAATGGTAAAAAATTGGGCTTCCTACACTTTTGCGCAATTTCACCTAGGAAAACTCCACTTAACTGGAGTTAAAATAGGAAATCCACAATTTTAGGTATGCCCTATAATGGTTCCACCATTTCTGACTACGTATTAAATGGTAGTGGTTGGGGGTGGCCACATGTGCACCCCCTAAACTGCTTATCTAACCGTCGGAGTGGAACTTGACAACAAACTGTGGTTGGAACGTTAGAACCGAGTCTGAGTTGGCTATTGGTTAGTGCTATCCACATGGTTTGATCTGGATTTAAACGCTACCATGTGACATACTTGTGGAACCGCAGGCGGGTTGGGACTGCCGGCGGTTCCAACCCCCAAACATGAATTCATTAAACCATAAGTATAAGCCGCGTCCTATGAAGGTTAAGAAACAAAGCGTAGGGTGGACGGTAAGGCATGCTCATGTCTGGCGGAAGGTATGGGGGTAGATTCCTGCGGACCCTGAACAAAATTTTACAACGCCATTTCAAGGACACGTGGCGGCCTCAGGGTTGGCCACGTGGCACCCTCTAATTGGCTCCTCCAAACTTGTACAATGAATAAAATTGTGACACTTTTCATCCATTGATTGGCCCAGTGGAAAGGAATATTCCAAAGAATATTCCTTTTTTCTGACTGTACCTCCACCTTTCTGACTGTGCATCCTAGTCAAACCTGGTTAAACTATCAAAAATTTACCTGTTTGGCATTTCGATCAGAACGTGATATCTTCCTCATACGACATCAATTTTTCGAACCGTTCCCAGTGCCAGATTCAGGAAGACGAGATCTATGCAACCATCCTAGTTTCAACCCAATCCTGTAACTTTAAATTTTGAGAAAAATTTAGGAACTCCTGATCACGGAGGGGTAGCGGAAGTGTTGTTCAGGATTGGGAACAAATTGTGAAATGCGATGGGATAAAGACTGCGAAATGAAAAATGCAACAAGATAAGGACTGCGAAATGCAAAATGCGACGGGATGATGTGGCGGTAGGGCCGATGGTAGAGTACGACAATGATATCGCAGTCGGCATTGGGAGCGGATCGTGTTATGAGAACCAAATAAAAAATGTGATTTGTGATTTGCGATGTGGCAGAATATGGAGAATTATCGCAATCGATGTTTAGAGCGGTAAATGTTAACGGGAACAAAATGAAGAATGCGATTTGCGATTTGTGATGCAGCAGAGTATGGATAATTATCACAATCAGCGTTTGGAGTGTTAAGTGTTAACGGGAACCAAATAAAAAATGAGATTTGCGATTTGTGATGCAGTGGAGTAGGGAAAATTATCGCAATTGGCATTTAGAGTAGTAAGTGTTAATGGGAACCAAATGAAAAATGCAATTTTCGATTTGCGATGTGGCAGAGTATGGAGAATTATCGCAATCTGTGTTTGGAGCGGTAAGTGTTAACAGGAACCAAATTAAAAATTCGATTTGCGATTTGCGAAAGGAATTGCGGTAAGTCTTTTAAAGGGAAAAGGTTGGTTTCCAAAGGTTTTCGAATATTTTTGTGATAATCGGAAAAGGTAAGGCAGAAGGATTATATGAACTATCACAATCGAAGCTCGGAAGTGGGAAGTATTAACGAAGACCAGGATGATTTGCGATAGAGAAAAGTACAGTAGCGGGATTTTTGATGAGGAAAGGGCGAAGGTTAAACTCTTAGCATTTTTAAGTGTCTTGTGAATAAAAGGGGCAACATCTGCAATAAAAGAAATAGGAGGGAAATGGAGGCGCAACAACAACGATGGAGGCGTAAAAACAAAGATGGAGAATGAAGCGGGGAGGTGCAAATGGACTTCCCTGGTACTTTAAGTCTTATTCCTGCAAACAAATCTGCCGATCCATGCACAAAGAAGAGACAAATGCATGAAAATACAGTACAAAAGGAAGGCTAAAAATGGTAATGCAACTCTACCCTATTCTCAGAAATAGTGAACATAAATCAATTTTTGGGTCTGTGGGAAGGTTCACCCTCCTCGAGCTCTATTGACATAGATGAGAAGGGATCGGTCTTGATCCACAACTTTTAGAGTTTTCTCCTCTATTCTATTACTCATAAGAAAATGAAACCTACAACAGCACACTGAAAGCAAAACTAAAAAACAATGAAACTATCAGAAGCATATCTACTGACAACAAGAAAAGAACAAGTACAACAGAGAGACTAAGGCACATGGATTGGATCCTAACCCACACGCCTAGCTCTCTGAAAATTAAATCATTAGAATGAAATTAGTCTGCTCATTTCATGAAAAAATAGTCTCGTACATTTCTCAAATTTTAATCATTGAGTACAATAATCAAAATCTCAATAGGTTGTTGCAAAGTTCCCAATAGAATCAAATCCTTCCTAGCTCTAGCTCTGCTCTATTTATTCTACAGGGTAGCTACCAAAAACTCCCTTCAAAATAGTGATTGAGCCCACTTGACTCCAAGTAAACATAGATTGAGTGCACTTTGGTCTTTGAGTTGCTTGGCTGCCTCCAGAATTCGAATTGTTGGAGAAAATCCTAGGGGATCCTTTGGTTGCCTTCGAGAGTTAAGGAGGGTGGAAAATCCTCCTATAATTTCCCCTTATTGTCTGCTTCAATTATTTATGATAAAATCTTCAAAAATAATGCCAATTACTCATGATTTTCTACACCCAACCTCATATTAGGCACTCAGAGTATGTTACCCTTAATCACCACCTATACTAGCATCATAAAACCAAATAGCAAAAAAAATTCAAGAAAAATGGATTTAAGAAGGCAAAAAAGTGACCATTAACCCCTCCAAATATGTCTAATGATGGAGCTCATCACCTACTACTATTGAATTTGCCAGTGTAAAGGCCATTCATCTTGAAAACAGGGGTAGAAATGATAAGGATGATCATTCAAAGAAACCACCTTTCAAACCTTCAAATAGAAAATTCAAAGGGAAAGGAAAAGGAATGGAAAAGAAGGTGGAATCAACGAAGAAAGATGAAGGAGAACACTCACTGCAAAATGGAAGGTCATGACGATGATCATTTTTGGAAGTTGTACCCATAAAATAAGCCAAAGAGATATAGTGGAAAGGGTAAGAAAAATATGGTAGCAACCGTGCAGGAAGACCTTCGATCCGACTCTGGAGACGAGGCATTGATCACAGCAACAGGCACAAAAGGTACTCTTTCTCACCATGTTAATTCTGAATCGCATGGAAGCACTAGTTCAATAGATGAGCCTCTTCCTAATGAACGTAATAGAATTGAGTTGTTTCATATTAGAGTTGTCATAAATCATACAAAAGTAGAAACTCTATTTGATTCAGGCTCTCAAGCAAATTTAATCTCAGAATCCTTGGTTAAAAAGTTAGGCTTAGAAGTTAAGCCTCATCCGAAACCTTATTCGCTTGGATGGATACATGAAAAAGTAAAATTAAATGTAACCAAGCAATGTAAGGTTAAATGTGTAATTTCTTCTAAACTAGTGGATGAAGTAGAACTGGATTTCATACCATTGGATATTTGTGGTATTGTGTTAGGGAGTCCCTATCTTTATGACAGGAAAGCAATTTTCTTTCGACATGAAAATAAATACCAAATCACAAAACATGGGGTAGAGTATATTGTAAGAGCTCATCAAACCAAGATCAGTGTCAATCTTGTAAGTGTAGTACAAATGAAGAGATTGGTGAATTCCAACAAGGGGTGTTTGCTCATGGTTGTGAGATCAAAATATGTAGAAACATCTGATGCTTTACGAGGATGTGATCCAGCTCATAAAATATAATTATGTGAATTTATTTCTAACTATGATGAGTTGTTTCAGGAACCCAGAGGATTGCCTCTGAAATGAGAAATCCAACATGAGATCCATTTGCAGCATGATGCTCCATTGCCAAATATTGGTATGTATAGGATGTCATCTATTGAGATGGAGGAGATCAAAAAGCAGGTACAGGAATTGTTGAACCAAGGGGTCATCCAGGAAAGTACTTCTCCATGTGGCTTTCCGATCCTGTTAGTACCCAAGAAAGATGGCACATGGAGGATATCTGTGGATTATCGGGCGCTAAAAAAAATTACGGTGAAAAATCGGTACCCTCTCCCTCGCATTGATGATTTGTTAGATTGATTAAAGAATGCTATCTATTTCACCAAATTGGATTTGCATAGTAGTTATCACCAGGTAAGAATTTCAAACCAGGACGTGTGGAAAACTGCCTTCAAGACCAAGCAGGGGTTGTTCAAATGGATGGTGATGCCATTTGGACAGTGCAACGCGCCAACCACATTCACGAGAGTCATGAATGATATTTTTAGGCCTTTCATTGATAAATTTTTCCTTGTGTATTTAGATGATATTCTTGTCTTTAGTAGAACTTGGGATGAACATGTATGTCATGTAAATAAAGTGCTTGATTTATTGAAAAGGTAAGAATTGTATGTAAAATTGTCAAAGTGTGAGTTTGGGAAAACTTCTTTGTTTACCTAGGTCATATTGTCGGTAATGGTCAATTAAAAGAAGACCCCTCCAAAGTTGAGGTGATTGTAAAATGGCCTAAGCCTACCAATGTAATAGAGGTCCGTAGTTTTCTAGGTGTAGTAGAGTACTGGACGAGATTCATTGCCAACTTCTTCGTTATTGCATCACCCTTACACACACTAACAAGTGTAAAACACGCCTTTCAGTGGGTAGGAAAGCAACAGAATTCCTTCGAAGTACTGAAAGAGAAGATCAACACCACACCAGTCCTGGCTTTACCTCATCTCCAATAGCGTTTTGAGATCAAAATTGATGCCACTGGGTACGCCATTGGAGCTGTACTATTGTAGCAGAAGAAGCCAATATGTTACCATTTACAGAAGTTATCCCAGGCTGTCATCAATTACCCCACTTACGACAAGGAACTATATGCCTTGGTCAAAAGTGTGAAAAAGTGGAAACATTACCTGAATGGAAAGGAAACCATTATCCATATGGATCACCAACCCTTGCAATACCTTCAGTCACACACCAAGCTACAACAGTCTCGTAATTTCAGGTGGATGGGGTTTCTACAGCAGTTTCATTTGGTAATAAAGTATAAGAAGGGAATTAGTAAAAATGTAGCATATATGCTCTCTCACCCTCCTATTGCTGCTTCTATTATTTTTCATAATGGTTAGTTGTCTTTTGAAATTTATGCTGAACAATACGCTAGCGATGATGAATTTAAAGCAATATATGCAAAACTGACTCATTGATTACAGGTGGACAACTATCATTTGCAGGGGAAGCTTTTGTATCACCTTGGAAAATTGTGCATACCCATAGCAGAAAGGGTACCTATAATTTGAGAGGCGCACACCTCTCTTGTGTATGGTCAGTTTGGTGTTGAAAAAACCTTATGTCATTTGCAAAGGTTTTTCTTTTGGCCTCATATGAAGAACATTTTAACCCAATTTTTAAAGGGGTGTGTGATGTGTTATGTTTGAAAGCCCTCTAATAGAAAACTCGGGCTCTACACACCACTCCCTATTCTAGGTGGTCCATGGGAAAGTGTGTTAATGGACTTTGTAGGAGGTTTTCCTATGTCTCGAAAGGGTCACGACTATTTGTATTTTGTCGTAGAACGCTTTAGCAAAATGTGCATATTAATGCCTCATAAAAAGTATTCACTGCTAAGCAGACTACTTATCTTTTCTTTTAGTTCATTTGGGTCCACTTTGGGTTGCCCACATCGATTGTGTCAGATCGAGACTCTCACTTCCTTGGAGAGTTTTGGACTGGTTTGTGGTGAATGATGGACACCAATTTGAAGATAAGTACGACATTCCATCCACAAACCGATGGACAGATAGAGGTCGTCAACTGTACCGTGGTACACTTGTTGCGGAGCTATTGCAGCAGGCATCCCAAGTTGTGGGATGAGCATCTTCCATATGTGTAGCATGCCTAAAACCGAGCATTGCATTACTCCATGCAACGTTCACCATTTGAGACATGTTTTGGTTACTTACCAAAGGAACATTTTGACATGATCTATGGAAGGGATGAAGATACCAGTGGACGTGATGACAGACACAAATCACAACGGTTCATCCAATAGATACAAACAATTCACGAAGTAGTGCAAGAGCAGTTGGAAAAGTGTCAGGCTCGATATATGACCCGACATGATAAGCACCAAGTCGACCATCAATTTCAAGTTGGTGACAAGGTGTGGTTCCATATCATCAAGGATCGAATGAAGGGGGAAGGCAAGAAATTGCGACCAATCTGGTATGGTCTATTTACCATATTGGAGAAGATTGGGAATAATGCTTTATGACTCGATTTTCCTGTATACATGCAGATGTACTCGAACGTGAATGTTGAAAATCTAAAGCTTTATGAACCACCATTGATTATGGACACCGAGGAGGTAGGATCAGTGCCTACAGTGGATGACTTTGCACCAGAGTATCTCGATGAATTGCCAGAAGACATCATTCTCGATCGACGTACCAAGACTTCGTGACGAGGAGATGTGGAATATCTTTGTGTTGGTTTCAAAGGGATGCACCCAAGTAAAGCTAAATGTCTTGAAAAGGAGAAAGTAAGGGAGAAATTCCCTTACTGTCCTGTTTATTGATAAGGCTTTTGGGGGTCCAAAAGCTCTTCAGTTGGGAGGAATGATCTAGGTGGATCGAACAGGTCCAAGTACAAGTGGCTTGAGTATAAAGGCTCAAAACTCAAAGTGTCAGGAATGTAAAAAACTTAGTGTCAAGTTGAAGATATCGTCTTTCTGATTCCAATGGCGTAGACGACGCTCAATTCTGAGTCTGTATGAAGGAGTTAAGAGCACTCAAAGTTTGAGGGTTGAATTGGTGATGTGGCAGCTTAAGGAGGCGAAAATTTTGCAGAAACCCGACCACCAGATTATGGCCAACCCTGGCCGGATTCCAGGTGAAATTGTGGGATGGTTAATTTGACTCCTTCTATCAAATTCCCGATCTTTCAAAAAGAGCAGGTTTGTTTTAAAGAAAAAAAAATATTAAAAAAAGGGCAGGGCGAGCCATGACCCCCGCCCTACCCAACGGTCCCAACGAACATAAAAAAGGAATCATATAATATTAGTGGCCGAAAGCCATGACCCTGTCGGAACCCTCGCCCAAATTACACGACACCACATATATCATATGGGTGGCCCAACCCACAACCACTCCACGCCTATGTATACGGTACCACAGGCAGAGTTTATGAGGGAGGGCTACCCAATACGGGCCCGACCCCCCAACGTACCTAATTTCTCTTTAATAAATGTTGTGGGGTTTTTAAAAGGAGTGCCATGGTTAATTCAAACAAAAATCCTCCTTAATACGGAGGGGGTGGGGTTTGACCACCCGATCCCCTCCCTCCAATTCGGATCTCAAACCAATTTGCCAATGGCGGACTTGGTAAAATCCGCCCAACTTCTCATATATAAACTATTCATTTTAGAAGTGCGCCCAGGCAAGCGAGGAGTGGCACGGAGTACGAGACATGGTGGAACCATGAGCGCTTTGCAAAAGGAGAGCGGAACCATGATCTGAGCCATTTTCCAGAGGGCCCAGATTTTCACTTTGTCAGAATCAGGAAACTTTTATATGGATTCTGCACCTCTCAGAGCCACAAATCCAACGGTGTTTTCCATTTCTTCATCAAAGGTCTCCAATTTTTGGGAACTTTAATCTATGGAGGTATAAGGGTGATATTTTTCATTTAATACTTGTACTTTAATTTTTATTGCCACTTAATGAAAGAGGGCCTCCCTACTAATTGAGCAGGGCCCAGAGACGTAGTCCCTCCTAGACGAACTCTGATATCAATTCTGTGTCTTCTTGCATGATTTAATTGCTTCTCTCTTCTTATGTTTATGCCTTTAAATTTTCTTGTTTAAGCTGCAATTTTTACATGTAATTCCTTAACACATCTCAAGCAAAAGATTTTGGATCATGGAGGAACCATAATTCATGAAAAATGTATGATACAGACTGTGTAGTTATGAGTTCTTTGACACTTCACCTTAGGGTTTGTTTCCTATAGCACATTTAATACACTCCAAAAACGAAAAAACAATGACAATTTTTATCGTTCAAGTGCGAGAGGATGCATAAGTGCCCTCGACGATAAGGAGAGGATTTTTCTCTTTGATAATGAAATTTAGGAAATAATGCCAGGGGGTTACACCAGAGGGAGGAATTTCATTGAAATCGATAAGTATAGGAGCCAGTCGACAAATGGCAAGACCTTTTATTTTAGTCGTGCGTTGAGTGAGACATTGTTCCTTACCATATGTCATTGTTTTGATATATCGATATCACGAGAAACTCCTTTTCTCTGAGTTGTAATTTTATTTCTCACTCCGATAAGAAATGAAATTATAGTTTCTAAGAAGAGGTTCCTTCCCATTTCCATAGATAGGGTTTGTTTCCATAGATAGTAGGTCTTTCAGGCTTCCATCGGATTAGGGATTTATGCCTGGTAACTAATAAATCGATATGCCTCCTTTTTCTTGGGCTTCATTAAGCGATTTTTCCTGATTTTTTTTTCAAAAAAGAGGACAAAAAGAAAAAAAATGTAATACTTAACTTCAAATGACATTTTAAAGGGAAATGAATTTCTTTTTATTTCCCAAAAAAAAAAAACGCTTTCCATTTATAAATAATGAAAGTACATAGTTCGGAGATTACATATTCCAGAGAGGATTTTATCCATGAATTATATCAATTCAAAGTCACCTGTGCAAAAAGAAAAAATCAATATCATAGTCTCCATGACAGACTCAAAAAGATAACAGACTTTACAGTGTAGAGCACAGAGCATTACTATGTAAACTAGGAGAACAAAACACATTCAGGTGGATAAATGACAAAATAAAGGATGCAAGAAACTACGAAACAATTTATGGAGGATAGACCCTGCTATCAACATTCAATATTAGATCATGAAGTGTACCTTTCCTTCAAATGTGCCAGAAGCATAGTATTGGAAAAAAAATCCTTGTAGCATCCGAAAAACCTCCTTATTTAGATAGATGATCCGCTTCGCCATTTTGGATCATGTAGATGTGGAAAATGGAGATAGAGTGAAGCTCTATGATCAAGGTATGAATTCTGCATTTCCAGGGATCGAGGTTAGGGGCGGTAAGGGAGCCTTTGTTGTTTTCCTAGTCTATAACTGCCTTGGAGTCTCCAAATCCAGTCAGATCCATGATTCCAAGTGTTTTAGCACAAAACAAAACTCCCCAGATGACAAGTAATTTTGCTTGTGTGTTGGTGCCCATGCCACAGTGCTAGTGGAAACTGTAAAAAGTCCTGGGCCCAAGATGGATGGTCATTTCGCATCCACATAGACCAAAGG